>LPNX010513010.1:120239-283554 GCA_001517045.1 Pseudotsuga menziesii | reverse complement strand
GGTGCACGAACCAGTAACTGTACCGGGAATGGCCGACATGCAAAGTCAAGATAACTGAGGAATGGCCGACTCAGGTTTCAACTTCCTTCGAACAAGAGCCTAACGGCGTATGGTGACTGAATAAAGGCAGCATAGACTCGATATACAAACTGGGACATCTCTATGATGCAGGAGGCATCAATAGAGGCTCCATAGGGACTGGAAGCATAACCAGTCGGTGGAGATAAACTCAGATAAATGAGTACAGCTCCTAAAGTCAAACTATAACCCAACCCACGGATGTGATATACAGTGCTCTGTTCGAAGGCGACACGACTCGACAGCTGCCAAAGATAATATCTTTTCTTGTCCGGCTTTTTGGTTTTTTGATTTTTTTGGACTTTTTCAGTTATTTGAAAAGCTTGAAAAAAGAATAAACTAGCTTTATAGTTACAAAGTAGGAGGAGACGAGTGTCATAAGGGCAAACAAACTAGTTCCAAGCAGTGGAACATACCTATGCTCAATGCAAGGATACATGTGTAGGATATCGACATTCAGGGGAAAACCCCCTCCCGGTAAAAAGGGAAATCAAGCTGTGAAGGATATAAAGAAAGGCTCTGCATGGCTAGGCATGAGACAAGCTCAGGCTATATGGCTGAAACACAATGTCAGGGAAGCCGACATAAAGCTCAATAAGGCAGGCAAAGCTCATGCTAATGCATCCACAACTTGATACAAGGGAGTCCGGAGGGAACATGGCCAACATAAGATCAAGAGGAGTATGAGGCTCTTGCGAAATGTCATGGCAGTACTATACAATAGACTCCCGGACCTAACAGAGGACGCACAGCATGGGTACCAAATGTAAAGGGGCGCTAACTAGGGCACCCATGTACAGGAAAGCTCTACCATTCACATAGTACCACTTCTAAAAGCAGCATGAAGGTTCCGTGATACCATGGAATGGGTTTGTACCTAAGGTTAAGATGGAATGGTCATAAGGCAATGCATAAGTGCAAGCGGATGTGAAATCCTAACCTATATGCCAGTTCAGACATAATACCTATGATAGGCACGAACTGGCCGAAACCTCAGAGAGAGTGTACAAAAAACTGGACCCTACATGACAACCATATTAGTCCAAAACAACCCAAAATAGTCAATAAAGAATCCAAACTATAGGATATAGGGAGGAATGATCATGACAATAGCAACCAAAGGAAACAATGCGGCGAACAATGGGACATAAAAAGGAAAGTAAGGTGTAGACCCAACATTCACGCATCCACTACCACCCCCATGAGGGTGACCACTGGTGTAAAGACCCAAAGAAGGGCATCAACATCCTCCACAAATGGAGTAGAGGGAAGAATGTGACCACTCCCAAATCTATGAGTAGGGTAAGGGGCTATGATGCCCCCAAGTATGACACCAGGGTCCACACTAGGACCAAGGACAGGTGATAGGATACCAGGCATGCCAAAAATAAAAGGACCCGAACTCAAGAGAGCATAAATATACTCCAGTAACCACGATCCCAAAGGCCAACTAGCGCACAAAGAGCAAACTCCTAAGAAAATCTACAACCAAAATACGAGCAAACCAAGGGGAGGATATGTGAGCTCCTGAATGCAACAGGTATGTCTCACCTAGGAGAGGCTCGAAACTCCCATACACTACAAGCGGAGGTATGTAACCAATTATAGCGGCCCTCAGCTTCAATGCATAAAGCGACTGTGCTGTCTGACCTCTACCTGGCTGGGACACCTGCAGAATAACCTCTACAAGTACCCCCTTGATAACCTAGGTAAGGCAACTGAGGTCACCTCAATATAATCAATGCTCAGGCAGACAGTCGCAGGCGGGATTGACCGTATGGGCAGGGTAGCACTGCCTCGTGCTTAACTCCCTTTTGAGAGGAGGATCCTGAGAACGCTGGTTATACCAAGGATTTCACACACTCCCTGTACAGACACCTAGTTGTTGTCGTTTAGTGATCTTGGAGAATTAACTTACAATGAACTATTCCAAGATCCTAAAACCTAAGCTTGTTGGTGCACCCTAGAAAAGAAAAGAGTGTAATTCATTTTAATTTAGCGTTGATTTTAATTGGCTATAATTACTCAAAGGGAAATGGCTGTGCAACTAATGACATTATGACTCAGCAATGAAATAAATATGCACACCATAACAAACAATGCTAAGTGCAATCTTTGTCAAATGAAAAATAGGGTATGGCACTACATGAGATTCATAAATATATATTCCTTTCCGAATGCCAATGCAATCCTTCATATATGAAAGCCTAAAAACAACTCTCATCCAAGCAATCCAATGCAAATACCTCCTCAAATCCATATCTAAGATGCAACTAAGAGTGCAACTAAGTTGTATTTTTCAATATAAAAGAATGAAAAATGCAATAAAAGTCATCTAAAACTCTTAGTCTCTATAGCAAGTATAAAATACAAGCCCAGCAAGACACCGAGACAAAAAGAGTAATGCACTAATGGCAAAACAAAAAGGGGAAATGACTAAAACTACTTTCAAAGAAAAATCAATGAAAAAGCGGTCTCTGGTCACAAAAGAAGCATCCAACAGACAACATCAAACCCAAGGAAGACTCAACCACACTCACAACCCACCCAACAACTTTCCACCACATCAAACTCACCAAAAGGGAGGATGTACGCGACTGTTTAAAGAACAGCTGCGTATGTACGCGACTTTTGGCCAAAAACCTGAGTGTATACGCGGATTTTGGCCAAAAACCTGCGTGTATACGCGACTTTTGGCCAAAAATCCGCGTATGTACGCGACTTTTGGCCAAAAACCTACGTATACAGAGAAGGCAGTGGTAAAAAGCAGGCCAAGGGTCAAACAAATAAAGGGTAGTGTCAATGGATGAACATACTATAAAATGCAACCCAAAAACAAGGAGAAACAAAGAGCAAGTCAATAATATCAAGCCCATTGTTGCCCCCAAAGGACAACTACTAGGAATTCCCCAGCGGAGTCGCCAATTCTGTTACGGAGAGAAATTCCTATGGCTTGGGGTACCACAACAGACAGCTAGACTCCAGAAATCAATCTTTCCCAATATGCAATAGAAATAAAAACATCTAACACTAAAGGATCGAACCTCGTACCTTATTCCGGACGGTTGAAGTAGATCCCCATTGAGCTTTCCAATCTTCAGCTTGAATTGCTATAACTCTTCCTCAACAACAAGTAAACAATACAAGCATACTATGTTTCATGGTGTTAGATCTATTCTAGCATATATAATCAATAATGTAAAAGCATTTGACATATTCCAATGGATACAATATTCATTCAAATACACATTACTGGACAGGAAAAGATATTTCTATTAATACGAATCAGAGATTACAAGTGACAACCTCTGACGGCACGTCTGCGAACCGGAGAAACTGAATCCCCCACTTGGGCCTCCACCACCTCAATCCTCCATCACTCAGATAGCAAGCTTACTAGCAAAAGGCAAGCTTGGGAAGAACACAACAGTGCTCCAAGGGACAAAGGGATGCAGACTCAAGCATAAGTTCTGGCAACAATGGACTATAGTTTCATTACTCTCAATTCTCTCTTATGCTTTCAATGTACCAAGGGGTTCCTTATATAGCTTTTCAAAGGGATATTGAAAGGTCGAATCCGTAAGATCTCAAGGCAGATGGAAGGCCAGGAGTCATATGAGTCGGATCCAAGTTAAGGAAAACTCCAAAAAGATTTGGATTATGCACACATCCCGATGTACGCGACTATAGGGGTCAGATCCGCGTATGTACGCAGTTATCGGGGAAAAAACTGCGTATATCACTTTTGTTATGTTTTTAGGGATGGTCAAGGACACATCAAAAGACAAAAAGTGGTCCATAGGGGCTAAAGAGTCTGCAGCGGGACAGGGGAAGGCCATACAATGTGTGATTCACCCAGTGTGGTGAAATCCGCTATAACAATCTTCTTCCTCTCTTACAATGGATATGTGAACACATCATGCATATCATTAGATCCTCCATGCGACTCTCTCATATAAACTCTCCATAGTTCATAGCTTAGACACATACAAAATCTCTTCATAGTAGTAAATATTGTAACTAAACCTCCCAAAAAAGTGTCTAACCGGAACTATTGCTAAGCAACCCCAAAATTCCCAACCCATTACATATTTATAGGATTTGATAGCCCTTTTCCCCATACCCACTAACCAAACTTATCAATGTAAGTGGACACATAAACCTAAATGCCTACCTAACTTATTAGCTTAACATCATCGAAATGCCCATTTTCCTCTTTTCTCAACCGCTTCGTCAGAGGCACTTCAACGGACCACTTCGTTGTAACCTTGTTTACACCAACAATGACTCTCCCAAAATGTACCAAAACTTCCTAGGGTCCATAGGACACCAACACTCACATGTGGCTCATCTCAAGCCACTTCATGTCCATTACGTTGGTGTGCTACACTACAACACAAACTTGGCATATACTTTATTCGCTACTTAGACCGACCGCTAAACATTTTCTTTCTATTGACACACTTTATCCATGACTTCTATAGTAATATGCCCAGATAGTTGTGTCGTAATCCATGTGATTACTTTCTTAACTTTCATATGTTCTCCATTGATCACCTCATATATTATTTCTGCTTCTGCTTGTAGTACCTCTATTTGTCTAGTCCTCTTCTGTTGCTTAACCCCCAACTTGTTAATTTATGCATGTAACACCTTAATTTCAGTAGCTTTCACAAGGAAATTTCCATTGTTATCAGACATGTTGGTAGGGAAATTGTAGGGGTTGTTGGGATCATAAAGAGTATTGGTCTTACCCTCAAGAGAAGTTCCCTGGTGCCTTGATAACAACATTTCATAGGTGGGAGGGACATCAACAATCACCATATCAATCATGAAATACTTTTTCATGATCTAAACCATTATTTTCCTCCACGTCTTTAATCATTTCTAAACATTGGACCTTCTTGAAATCAAAATAATAGAGGTCTTTCTGAAGCCTTGTGGTCTCCAATCCAAACTTCTATATAGTAGTTAGAAGCATCCTGGAATGTGGGGTTTGAAAATAATATATGCAGTTATGTGAATGGAAATTATGAAGTTCTATGTTTATATAGAACAATAGGATGAGCTCGTCTCTCTCATTTGTTAGTTGTCCTAGAAAAATATCAGGGGCATCATCTTCGAGATTAATTAAGTCATATTGGAGGGGAATGTCATCTTGTAGGACCATCATATTTTTGAGGAGGTTACATTATTATTATGGGAAGTTTGGGCTTGTACATTATAACTTTGTGCTTGTTCTTTGATCCCTAGGAAATTTGATACTTCTTTTCAATGGGTAGGATTTTTTTTAAATTTAAATAGAGGCATGGGGATTTTCAACTTACTCAATACATATATGATGCCGAAAATAGGGGGTCCAAAAGAGTCATACCCACTCTTTTGGTACTACTAGTAGGCTCGGAAATGATGGCATATGGTAGAGGTTTCCCATAGTTTGTTGCAACTTGGTCCCACTAGGTTGTGGGGTATCTTGAGGTTCTTCTCTGATCGAGACTATTACCTTCTTGAAGTTATAAACCTTAAAGGGTACCTCATGTATTTGGCCCTCGACTACCCTTCCCTAGTTTATTATTTCATTCCCATTTCCTCCAAAGACATCATACCTTTTGAAAATTTCATTGATAGACATAGGTCATAGGTCATATTTTCTCCTTACCTTGGCCATGATATTCACAGACACTATTTTAGTACAATAAGAGTTATATCAAAAGTTTGATCCTCATTTATGAAAATAACCTTATCTAATACTTCTCACTCTTATTCCCTTAAGGCTCTTAATCTATAATGTTAAAAGAAGGTTCATCATAACCCATGGGATTATCTTTAGGATGGAAAACATGTTCATGTCCATGGGATAACCAATTGTGCCATCATCTCCTAATTCAAGGTAATTTTCACTATAAGGAGGGGAAGGCACAATAATATTGGCTTGGCTTTTGGAGGCCTATTGGATTTCTTGCTATTTTGGCTTATTTTATCTTTAAAGGAAAATAAGAAGTCTTTTGATTGGATCGTAATTTGGGATATGATGCTTCTTATCTTGGAATAGGGCCTAAGGAGAAATGGGAAAATTGTCCCTACTTCACTTGTATTGGATCATTAGCCTTATACCTTAATAAATTGGTAATTTTTTTAATACGTAATGCTTCCTAGGAAACATATGAAGTTGTAGGCTCCTTTCCTCTCCTCCTAATTGGGAAATCTCTTCTTTCAAGGGGATATTTCCTAATTTTGAGTTGTACCCTAGGATCTCTCATGTTACTCTCCGTGTCTTCAACATAATTGAACATAAATTATGAGTCTGGTAACTTTAATTCTCTGAGGTGAAAGGAAAACTTTGATTCAAAAGCAATAATAGAGGCTACCATGGTTGTAGGCTAATGGGGTTTGACAAACTCAAGAACTCGGTGACATAGCTTACAAAATCGATTGGTAAAATCAAGTATAGTCTCACCATTATTCCTCTTTAGGGTATTGAAATTAGTAAGGTAATAACTATAATATTTCTTAAGAACACATTTACTTAATAAATTCTTGTGGAGTTGTCTCCAATACCTAATGTAACCACTAGGTAAACCATTTCTCATCCTCTTCTTCCAAATAATGAACAAACATTCTTGAAAAGACATCATCCTCTTCTACATAGATATTATTACAACAGCCTTAGAAGGCATTGAGGTGATCTTCAACAATAAGTCCATTTTCCCCTTTGAATCTTGATAGGACCTGCATGTATCCATGTGGTAAGTCTCCCAATTGGTCTATAGGAGGAAAGACTAAGGTTTTGCATATTTTTAGTATATAAGTATTAAGAGGGTTTTGGCTAGACATGGGAATGTTAGGGTTATGGATTTGGGGTTGATCGAGGCTTCCTACAATAGAAGGGACTGTGAATGAATAACAACTTGTAGGGTATGGGAAACCACAAATTAAGGAGGTAATTTGGAGACAAAAAGCGATGAGACAAGGCTTAGAATATTATTTTTCACTAAAGTATATTTGCAAGAAAATGGATGTGTGACCTCATCAAATGATCAAAAGAGATAGGTCCTTGGGATAGGTTTATTGGTGGTGAACAAGGATAGGAAACAACCTCGGAAGTTTGTCTTGCAAATGGAACATGAGTATCGAGACCTTCAACAATAATATTATGAAATATAGCAACAAGTGTAGAAAATGAAACAAGAAAATGAGGTTTCCTACCTAGAGATAAGCCTAGGAATCTTTGCCTCTTGCACCAGTCCAAGACTGGGTCTATTAGGGGACTCACCAATCGTCCCTCTAAGTTTGACCTTATAACAATGGGTGTGAGAATCCAACATTTCAAGGTAACTTATTTTCTCAATGTAGTCACCTTTTGGAGTGCTTCTTGAATTCTTCACAATACACACTTGTCTATAATCTTTCAAGGAAAATTTATACTTTTTCTTTGTGGTAGGGAATACCTTCTTTAAACTATTAGGAACACTACACATAGACTTATTCTATGATTTTATTTCTCTTCAACTAAAAAACATACTTTACATTGTATGCCAGGATAAGCTCCTTGATAATGACATTATTTCTCATATTGTTACCCTCTCTCTCAGTAAGGGTCTCAATTCCAAGGCATGATATGCAAGTGCATGCTCATAAAATTTGAACATTCAGGAACACATGTCATAGATTTGTTCTACAATTTTCTTTCTCTTTGACTAGAAAACATACTTTATGTTGTATACCAGGATAAACTCCTCGATAATGACACCATTTCTCTTATTGTTCCATAGGTTGTTCCCCTATCTCTCACTAAGGACTTCAATGCTAAGACATGATGTGAAACATCACCCTTTTGTGTCGCACTAGGCCTTCTAGTTAGTACTTGGGAAAAGGGAAGGGGTGCCCTTAATTTTCCTAAAATATCCTAAACTATCCTATCACATTAGAACATATTTACATATGAAGCTTCAAATGGGTTTATTTCAAAGACAAATGGTGCATGAAAATAGTTCCTACAACTACTACGTGTTTGCTTTATAGGATGAAAGGGGAAAACAATTAAAGGTTGTTAAAAGTAGAGTCCATAAACCCAATGTAGAAGGGAACCTTAATCACACTTTTGCGTTCAAAAGACAGAGTGTTGGAAAGTGGAAATAAATTACAAGAAGAAGAAACATACTACTTTCTTATTTAGTAAAAATCTCCAACACGATAAAATAAATAGGCAAGGCAAAGCATAGATCCATTTGTTTAACCAACACATGAAATAAGCCACGAGTGGGGAGAACAAGTGAATAACTTGTTTGAATTATTAGTTCACTAGCTACAAGGTGTCTTAGTCTTGATTACACAACAATTTCAATAGTTCTTTAAAGTACAATGAAGGCCTTTATTGCTTCTTTCTAAAAATCTAGATCTCATAGAGCGCTTACATAGGAGAAGATAACGTGGAAAGAAAAATATAGAACCAATGTGATCAATGATCTTAACATAAGTTTATGAAACTTACAAATTGATAGGGATTAACTATTACTTCCAAATTTTAGTAACTTAGTGGTCTAAATATTCCCACTGACTTGTTTTGCTAACAAGGGTTCCTTGTATAAATGACGACGAGTCTGCTTATACTATTGGGTAATCTTTCCTTACTTAGACCTTAATTTTTGCTTATCAACTACCTCTCTCCCTTAATATTAATAAATCAAGAACATGCATGAGGACTATAATAGAAAACCCTTATTTACTATTTTGGGTTGCTTTGCTTTCTTTGCACCGCTTCTTCTTTTGGTTATAGACAAGTGCATCTACTTGAGATGAATTGCTACTATAAACAATGGACATGGTACTTGTTAACCAAGTGGCATCTAAGTTATAAGAGGGGAGGTGGTCTCTTGAGGTGGCTTGTGAGTTGTGTCCGTGCTTCATGCCTTTTCCAATTTGGGTATACTTTTTTTCTTGTTAGGAAAATAGGTTTGAACCCAAAATATTGGGTTCATTTATAAAATATAGTCAACCTTTATGCTACATCCCAGTCATTTTATACATGAACCACTTTATGATTTGGCATTTAGAATTTAGAATTACACTTTTTTTATGGTGACTAGGCATTAATACTTTATATTGAAAAATATCCCAAGGGGGACGTGCCATAACTTATATGCATATGTTGGTTTGTATGCATTGTCATACTACAAAGCGTTTTCTTCCAAGCTATTCTCTAAAAATCCATTAATTGCATTAATTGCTATTGCTTGTGGGGTTGCTTAGAAATTTAAAATGCATGAAAGAAGGCCATGATTGCAAAATTAGGGTTCGATTAGTAAATTAGGCCATAAAATAGTTTGAAATGCTTGGAAGGAATATTAGATCGCAAAATGAGCCAAAACAATTCAAAAGCAATAAGAGAAAGTCACCCTATCAATATCAGGCACAATTCCTAAATCGAGTTCAAAGTTCGAACAAATAGGAAAAAAGAGCGTGATCAAAAAATGAGGTTTGACTCATAAATTAGACTCAATGTTTGAACAAAAGTAGGAGAAAGGGTCTAGATGAAAAGAGCAAGCATGATTCATAAACTGGGCACAAGTTCAAATGAAATAAGTGAAACGATACTAATAAAGCATCATTGTTTATTGGTAAATTGGGTACAAAGTTCAAACAAAAATCAAATAAAGGGGCTTGATCAAAATATCGTGTCCTATTTGTAAATTGGGCATAAAGTTAAACTTGAATATTAAAATGAGGCATGATTTAGAGACCGGGAAGAAGAGAGGAGTTTAAGAGGTTGAAAGAATATTAATCAAGATTTTGGGCCCTCGGGTCTACAAAATTGAATACAATTGAAACTATACTTGATTTGAAGGTAAAAAGGTCATGACAAAATGAGTTTGTTAAAGGAAAAGCTTCCAAACATCTACAAAGTTACTCAAACAAATATAAAATTTGACTAAGTCTAAAAACCCTTGAATATTGAAAATTTCAAACAAAAACAAACAAAAAAACCTTAAATTCAAATGCAATTTACGTAAAAGTTGTTGATTATCGAACAAGGAAACAATGAATACAAAACATATTTAAACCAAGCTAACAAGCACCTCTAAATTCCAATATAAAACAGAACTTTCAACACCACACCACTTTGATTTTGGAAGACATATTTATGACTATGACTAATTCTCATCCCTTTAAAACTACTATGCCAAACAATAAACATCAAAAGGCCTCATATCATAACTTGAGGAAACACACCTTCCTAGTGCCCAAATTTGTTTTTAGTCCCTAGTAATTATGTGGCACTATCTAACTTTCATCATGTGGCTTTGGTTGGTCCATACCTCCACTATAGGTTATGAATGCCACACCTTTAACTAACTTACTCTAGTCTACCTAAGAATGATGCCCACATCCAAATATGGACTTAAACAATCCAAGACGATACTAAGTTCTTTCATGTGCACCTAACACTTAGTCATTGTCTTGAGCACAAAGGAAATCAACCGTGCATAATAAACAATATAGTACACCAAATATGTTGACACCCAAGACAAGTTCCATAAGAGTTTTGATATTGTAGAGTACAAATGTAATAAAATGATGGAGGTTCATCACACTTATGTGACCTTAGTACAAAGGATGGTTACTATATAAACCATTATTATAGTCAATAAACAACCCTGGGTGGACCTTCCCAATTCACCTCCCTGCCTATCGACACACCCTATCACACCTTTTGAGTATTCCCATGGAAAATATTAGTCTTCAATAACTTTGGATTACTGTAACAATCCCTTCAACTCTAAACCTTACTTACTACTATATCACATACCTCTACCTGGAATTTTTTCCCATCCCTTTACAAGAGTTCACATCCCTTAGCTTGATGCCTAACTCACATTTTTTCTTCTTACTTGTTTCCTTTGTCTCGTTTTGTATCCTATTTATATAAAAGGAGAGTTGCCTTGTCGATTCCCTCAAATTGGACATCATGCACATTCTTTATCAAAAGTGGACACTAATATGCAACAACATTCATCGACGATTACAATTGTCATCCAAGACACCTGAAAGAGTCTAGTTAATCCTGTTGATGAACAACCAATTTTTCCTTACTAGTTTGTCTTAGCACCATGTACTAAGCTAAGGGTCATGTGGCCCTTTTTCCATTCCAGCTAAACCCTTGCATCACATTGAAGCTTCCTTATTTCTTGCAAGCGTGCTCTTGCCTAGCACCTTGAATATGTGAGTTGAGAACCTTCCTTTGTCCCTAATGTAAGTCTTCCTACTTCTTATGTCGATTATTGAATCCTCTTTGTTGAAGAGCCCCTTTGTCCAATTCTCTTTGTCGACTACCTTTCTGCCATGCATGTGCTCGGTGCATCATCCTCATGCCTAATGTTTTCTTACACACAATGTGTTGGTCTTTGGCCTAATTGTCCACAACCATGCTAGTTATGATGTGCTAGAATCCAATAATACTTATTCCAATGGGGCTCATCTCCTACCTAAGGGCATGGATATTACATCCACCTCCACTCAAAGTGTTTCCATCCTTGACAACTCTGCAATAACTCCTATCATTCTTGCAATATTGTCATTCATTCTCCACTTGCCCAAAGTCATCAAAGCATCTTGCCACCGACATCATTATTTACCTATCATGAACACACGCCAAGTTGTTATGTTTCACTCATCTTCATCTCTTATCATTTTGTCCCCAAGAGTATACTACCTAGATCAACTTATTCTTCGCATCGTTAATTCCTCAATTTCCCGAGCTTCTCTAGCTAGCATAACTTAGCTTTTCGCAATAAAACTAAGCTATTTCCCATTGTTGCACAACCTTGCCTTATTGTTGCATCCATCGTCAACTAATATTAAATAGTTGATTCAGTGTGCACATTAGTTGTCTATGCAACTTATTTGGGAAAGGTAGAGATATCCTAGCTTCAACTATAAATTTACCATCACAAGTCAACAAACATTTTCCAAGTTTTATTCTCAAGGCACCAACATCCTAGTTCTTGCATGCTTATTGATCATGTCGATAGTGGGTTGTCGAAGCGATTTCTTACAAGCAAGAAGGGGGAAAGTAGTTGGAGTTGTTATTGACACACCTTCTACTACTTTTTTCACCAAGTCTTTCATATTCATTCCTGACTCTGGAGGAATGTGGCTTGTAAATACATCATGCTCTTTTAGTGTCATTTGGTAGTCTTTTCCAATAACCCACTTATTGGCTTGTGCATACTCCCATATTGCACACTCTAGGATCCACAAATATTCATCACTTCCTAAGTTTTGAAATAGTTTTTATGTTGTTAGAAAAGGGACCATGTATAACTTTGCCTAATTCTTACACTTCATCTTGGCTTTCCTCTTTGAAAATTTGTTGAACCTATTCATAAGTGGTTGATCCTCCTTAACAATTTCCTCTATATTATGTGAACCAACTGAAACATGATTTGAATTTCATTCCCCAAGTAAAACTCTCATGTTGAAGGGCCTTCATCATGGGCTCAAATTTTCCAAACTTGCCTTCAAACAAACCATCACTTGAAAGACCCTATGCACTGATTGTGCTCAATAATTGGGTTGATTTTAACTGAAGACTTGGAAATTGCTTGAACTGCCTTCTCTGGCATAGTGTCCAAAGCATCATAGGTTACAAACCCACTCTTAATGCAAACTTCTTCATACTTCATGCCCACGGTCTATCTACCCGAAACTTTCTCTCATGGATGTTTTGTTATGCTTCCAAACTTGCTTGTCGAAGCACACCCAACTTCAGTCAATATTGCTACTTACAAGTGTGCAATGATCCCCAACTTCCTTTTAGTTATCATTGGCACACAAAAATCTTAGGTCTCATCTAAGAATAATAAACAACCCTTACGGGGCATGGGGATTTCTTTAGATAGCCTTAGAAAATCATGTGTCAGAATGATTTTGTGATCACCTAAGACGATCACTGTCAAGTCTCAAACGCCAAACCAATCCCCAAACTTCAAAGGTGTTGAATGGGCTACTCTTGTTTCTTCCTTCACCTATGAGTTTACTAACTTGTACAAGTTTTTGCTACCTTTGAACTCACAATGAATCCCCTTCGTAATATATTCACTAATGAGATCATGGGTCAAACCAATGTCAACCAAATCCACCACTTTTAACCCACTCATTGTCATGTTCACAAAGCAAATTCCATTTCTTTCATTGCCTTACGATGCTCGTCCTTGACCTTCTATCATTAACTTTCCCAACCATTCCATTAAAGAACTTAAAACCAGTAAATGTGCCTCTGAAGGTTGTTTCCCTTGAGCTTTCATCAAGGCTATTATTCTCTATTTCATAGGACAATCCTTAATTGAGTGGTTTTGTTTACCAAAGAAGCACAATGCCCTCTTACTTGTATAATTAGGAAATTCTTGTGCCTCCTTTTCTAAGATGATTCCATCATCTTTGACATCGTCCACTTCTTGGACAGATCCCATATTTGGCTACAAACATGCATATGCTTGGTTTATGAAGGCATATAGCATGCAAACCAAGGAATATACCCATGTGTAAATCATCATCCAACTTATCAAATGTGTTATCTTACACACATCTTATTGTAATTATTCCAAGATTACCTTTGTAGACTTCCAACTTGTCTTCAAAGGATTTTCATGTGCCCTATACATACTACTACAACAATATATCTAAAGAGACTTCTTCCCAAGTCTTTAAGACTTGGCTCTTTGTCATTTCACATATATTGTACCAAGTGCTACCTCTGAATTGTTTCGTTCATGTGTCAAACTTGCCACTCAATGTTTCTCTATTACTTTCCTTTGGCACTAACTCAATATTCTAAAGAATAACTTGTTATGTACACAATTAAAACAACAAAGCGAGGACTTACCACATGGCTATGTCCTTGGTGGAACGTTGTGTTTCATCCATCACTTACCGAGTGACCCTTATCTGCATGAATTCAATATTGTCCAAAACAATGCCTTTGTTGATTTAGGGTGGACTGGACTACTTTAGTTGGTTCGTGCCCCAAGTGCTAAACTACCTCAACTTCCAATCATTTTGTCAACTCCTTGCTGGGTTTGTTGGTGAAAATTGTTGTTTTTCCAAACTATTGTAAGGAGTGTTGATTCTACCTAGAATGCACAAACGACCATTTCTGGAATGCATTATCATTGACCATTAGTTTCACAAAGCTTTTTTTCGCAATGACAAAACTTCACTGGCCAACTTCCATGCCTTTGACAACCAACTTTTATCAAGTTTGGTGAAGAGTGCCCAAACTAAGCTCTAATACCTACTATCACAACCCTAGGGAAAATACTCTCATCACAACCTCATAGTGCCCAAATTTTATTATGTCCCTATAAATCATGTGACATCACCTGACTTTCATCATAAGGACTTGGTTGCCTACAATTACTTGCCATTGGATTATGCCTCTTCAACGTGAGATCACCCATACCTCCACTCTATGCTACAACTATTAGACCTTCAACTATCTTACTCTAGTATGCATAACTGTGGTTCCCACATCCAACTGTGGACTTAAAAAATGAAGCCAATGTTGTTTTCTTACATGTGCATCTAACACTTATCCATATTGGTAAGCACAAAGGAAATAATCCATGCACAATAAACAATATAGTGTACTATAGATGCCAACACCCAATCCAAGTGTTGTAAGGTTTTTATTATTGAAGAGTACAAATATAATATAACAATGAAGGTTCAACACACTACTAGGACCTTAGTGCAAGGGAGGGTTGCTTCCAAAACCCTTATCACTCTCTGTTACAACTTGATTTTATCACTTGAGTGGAAATGTCCCAACCCATGAGTGTTCCCAGGGAGCAACTATAGGAGAAGGTACAATTGTCACCTTTGTGCCAACTCCCCTCACCTTTGATTTGCTCTCAAAGGACAAAGGGGGTTTCCCTAAAGGATATTAGATTTTAGTTGACGAGGATATCTAAGAGATTTAATTGAAGACCTGTTTAAGTTGTGTGAGGGAATTGTAGATTTATTAACCACGAAAAGAAGTTTTTGAATATGAAAGTTGTAGAAGTGCTCAAATAGGAACAAACAGTTTAAAATAAATGGAATGTACTAGAAAGAGATAATAAATTATGGCATTATTTCAATAATTGACTTGAATGGAGTAAATCCATCCATATTGAAATATCCTCAATTTTGGAAAATTGAAAGAAATGTAGAAGTAAAATCCACAATAGTTAAGTGCTCACAATTGCTCCAAGTGATGATTGAAGTGGGTTCATTAGCTACGAGTTAATATTTATTTCATAATTATATGTTGTAAAAGTGAATTTTCCAACAAATTAATGAAACAGAATGTTTTAAAACCCAATTGAGACCTTGCTTGAGAAATTTATGAAGCAAGATGCCACTTAGAAGATCCTTAGGTTATGAAGTGATGACACTTTGATACTTCTAATTATAAGTTATTTCTAGATGTGTAGAAGTGATGAAATCACTTATCCAAATATGAATAAAAACCCAAGGTTAACGAGTGCTCAAGAATGACACATGTAGACAATGACTTGAAAGTAAAATCTACAATTAAAAGAGACTGTGAAAAAATAAATGCAAAAGCAAATTTACTGATTAAGCGATCTATGCAACATAGTGTAGCTTGGAAACTTCACAAATGTAAAAGAAATATGGAAAATTTAAGATGTTTTAACAAAGTAATTTTCAGAATTATATATGAGTGTTAAAACACACTCATTGAGAGTGTATTTGCCAATGATCCTAATAGTGAAACTAAAAAATGCTCACAAAAGAGACCTTGCTTAAATATATGTGTTTTAAGTGACAAAGGTTACTTGAAAAAGAATACACAAAACTAGATTTATAGCCAAAAGATTGAAAAATAAATTGTGCTAAATGCTTAACCAAAAATTTAGATATGGAAAGTGATGGAGATTACTCCATTCTATATTTGTTTTGTGTGAAAAAACAAGCACTTTTAACCATTAAAAACATCTAAAAATATGTAGAAGTAAAACATATTTAAATAGTTTCTTTTAGCATAAAAACATAAGTGAAAAAAGTGCTTTAGGTGCTAATTATGGTTAGTTTATTTTTATATTGTTAGAAAATCAAGTAAAACAACTAAGATCAAGCCTACAAATGATGAAGAAGGAGATATATACAATTTGGCCTGATGAGGGATACATATGGAAATGATGACAACATTGAAAGGTTTAAATTTCTATGGGAATGAAAAGAAAAAATAGGTTTAAAACTTGTTTGGTTGATGAGATGGAAGAAAAGGATTAGTGCCTTAGATCACTAGGATGGTGGGGTTAATAAAATAGTTCTCCTTTGGTTGTTTTGAGGAAAATTGAAGCAAAAACTTCAACCCAAGACTTGGGTTTGATGTGAATTTTTTTCCAATGAAGGGTCGCCCTCAAGCATACACCTTTAATGAGAGATCTAGTATATACTCCAACAAAGACTAACTTCAACCTGCACAATTCACTCTTATTCAAAATATATCTTTTTACCTATCTATGAACTAGATCATCTAATTTGACATTGGGAAAAATAAAACATGATACCTCAAGCTTGAATTCACCATACATTCCTCCTAATATGAGGGATATCTCCAATGGACACTAAGATCTTTGAGACAAAAGGAATTGCTTAATTCTCCAATAACAACGACAAGATACAAATGAGAGGGGATCCCCTTATACAGAGTGGAGGATCAACAAACTATCCAATAAAATAACAATATCTTGGGCTAAAACCCTATATCTATCTTAAGGAGGAGCACCTCCCAATAGACATAGTAAAAAATCATAAAATATGAGGTGGTTTGACTAATCAACCTCAAAGCCCTAACTAATTGCCCAACAAGAGGGTAGGTGCACCTCTAGATCCAATGGTCAAAACCATGATATAAATACAATAGAGATCAATAAGGAAAAGCACTTTTCAAGTGATGTTAAAAATCACAATGGCCATCATCAATGTACGCCAAAACCCTAATGCACCCCTCAATAAGAGTTTCATGTGTGTCATGCAAATTTTTCCAAGGTGTAATGTTTAAGTGACATGGTCAAACAATAAGTGTTGGCCACTTAGAATTGGGGCGTGCTCCACTTCAAATAGTTGCCATGTGTATCCAGTGTTCAAATAGGGGTCAAGACCCTATAATGGACCATCAATGTCCCAACAAACTCCTCAAAATGTGCCACTTGTATGAGATGTCCCATCATGAATGTAGGTAAATCATGCCAAGTGTACAATGAACTCCTCCTTAACTCATGTCAATGGTCGAAAGAGTGCAAATGAAGGTCAATGATGCTCCACATCACTCCCACATGCCTAGGAGTGTCATCAAAATCTAATGAAGAAGGGGTTGAATCCCATTTAGAAGTATCTAGACTCCACATGTGCTACCAAATATAAAGAATGAAGGGAACATGCCACTCAACATGTTCTATACATCAACAATATGTGTAAAATCAAGTGCCAAACACATCCATATGCTAAGATTCTAATGTAACAAGGGGATCACCCCAAGTCTAACTAGGAAATGCTTCCAAATATGAGAAATCACATGAAAACATTAACAATTATATCAATTAAACCTTTGAATGGTTGAATAACTTATTTTTTATCAAATAAAACATTAGGCATTACTTTGGTGTGACCAATATTAACACCTATTACATATGAAAACCCCTAATTGAAGGTGCATTCCCTAAATTCCTATATAAAGTGAGGGTGTTGAAATAAATGTGATTCTTAGGGAGGAAAGGGGTTCTTTGTATGTTAATCATCATAACAATGAGTGTTAAGCCTACCCCTTAGCTTTCAAGAGCCAAGGGTTAAATATTTTCCTTCAACATGTGTTTCTTATGAAGGGAGTGCTTTTAGCAAAGAGTTACCCTTTTATTTCATGAATCACCCTTATGAAGGGAGCACTTTTATTTCTTTCTTTTCTTTTTTTCTTTGTCCCTTTTCTTCAAATTTAGCTTTGATAACCATGGGACTTGAGGAATGTCTATGCAAAAATGTTACAAAAAATGAAATAAGACATGGACAAGGAATGGCTAGTGAAATGAAAAATGGCTAGGCAAAATTTTATGAAATGGATGTAGCACTAGGGGCACAACTTAACCTTCAAGATGACACACTTGTCTAAGGGGGGATTATTACCAACATCATTGCATTGATTAGAAACCAAAGATAATTAAGTGTTATGAGCCACTATCCAAGCATTAAAGTAACCTCCCACGATCATAGTGACATAAAAGAAAATCATTACAAGTGTCAACAAGGGAGAAATGAATCATAGCACAAGCACATGTGAGACTATATCCATCAATGACATTAAGGAATGAGAATGATATGACCATGTTGGAGCAATCTTTGACCAATGATCTATGGAAAACCACAAATATAATCTTTGGAACAATTGCTACAATAAGATCACAAACCAAAACTGATCAACATGTCACCCTCATTGATCTAGGAGTAAGACAATCAACAAACAAGCCTGAGCAGACCTACCCAATATTCCACCTTACTTGTCAATACACCTTATCGCACCTTGTGAGTATTCCCATGATGGATCTTATTCTTCAATAACATTGGTTTGGTGCAACAATCCCATCGACCTTAAACTTTGCTCATTGTTGGATCACACACCTCAGCTTTGGATGTTCTACCCATCCCTCTCAACCAGTTTGCATCTCTTGGCTTGCTACCTTAGACTTGATGCCTAACATACATATTGACATCTTTATTGTTTCCTTTGTGTCTTAGTTTGTCCTCTTTATAGAGAAAGTGGGTTTCCTTACCAATTTGCTCAAAGTGAACATCATGCAAACTCTCTGTCACAAGTTGATATAAACATGCGGCAACCTTTGCTAATGGTTACAATGGTCTTCCAAGGAACCTAACAAATTCCATTTAAGCCTGACATTGTACAACCCTTTTCCCCTCACCGAGGTTTTTACCACGAAGTCCTAAACTAAATGATTCTACGGCTCTTTTGTTATTCTAATCAACAATTGCATTGCATCAAAGCTTTCTTCTATCTTGTTGATATGCCCTTGCTTGGTACCTTGCGTTTGTGAGTTGAGAACCTTATGTGGTGCCATGTGCAAGTCTACTTACTTATTGTGGTGACTATTAAAGCCCCATTTTTAAATGTCATGTTGTTGTGCATGCGTTGAGTCCATCATCATCTTTCCCAATGCTAGCTTATACACTTCCTAGCACGCTCGATGTGTTGATCTTTTCCCTAATCGTGCACGACTATGCCAACTGTGTTGTGTTAGAGCCTAACAAGGATCATGCCACTGAAGATTGGTCACCTGTCTAAGGGAAAGGAGGTTACACCTCACCTCTATGTGAAGAAGATATATATCCATTTAAATCAAATCCCAACACAAAATTTTCACCACATTTAAGAAACAAATATATAACAAAATCAAAGCACATCATACTAGACCAAGTTAAATCTTAGTATGGCAAACTAGTTGCGTCGAGAGGCGCTTTACAGCCTAGTATGGGGGAGATTGTGTAACGTTATGTAATGTTACATAAAGTTACAAAATAAAAAAATAAAAATTTAATTATCTGCTAAAATAAATGTCGACCAAAAAAAACCTAATATGAGGGATATCTTGTAAGGTTTGTTGAGTAACTTTGGTTACTAACAAAATAATAAAAAATAAAATTTTAATTATCAGCCAAAATAAATGCCGTAAAAAAACCTAAAATGAGGGGATCTTGTAACTTTGTTACTTACAAAATAATAAAAATAATTTTTTTAATTATCATCCAAAATAAATGTCTGCCAAAAAAACAACCTAGGGAGATGTTGTAATGTTCCTACCTAACAAAACAATAAAAAAGTAAAAATGTAATTATCTGGGAAAAAAATGTGGATCTGAAAAAAAAAACACAATATGGGGAGATGTTGTAATGTTCCTACGAATATATTTTTTTGAATTATCCACAAAACAATGTTGGCCTTGCACATGGTTTTAAAACCATGTGCAAGGCCTTCTAAACAACACATTGTTTTATTGTACATGGTTTAGGAGGGCCTTGCACATGGTTTAAAAACAATGTGCAAGGCCTCTTAAACAACCCATGGTTTTATTGTACATGGTTTGGGAGGGCCTTGCAAATGGTTTTAAGACCATGTGCAAGGCCTTCTAAACAACCCATAGTTTTAGGACGGCCTTGCATATGGTTTTAAACCATGTATGGGGAGATGTTGTAATGTTCTTTCGTAACAAAATAAAAAATAATAAAAAATACTATATGTAGGCCATAAATAATATTAAATATTAATAATAAAAATACTATGTGAACCTTAAATAAAAATATGTCTTTTGGTTTGAATCAAATCAATGGCTATATATAGGACACACCAGAGTTGATATCGCATTGAGTGCAATACCTAAAAAGAGGTTTGCTCCTAGAGAGACTGATCCCTCTCGGCCCTTTATAGAGCCTAGGATTTGGATCTACACTGGTCTTAAAACACAATTATCAAAAACAATAAGACTGACCCTTCTCTAATCACATTAAATATTATTGCATAAACATTTAATAACATTTCCATTTATCACATAAACAAAGTAACAAGCCTTGTCTTATGTGAGAGATGAAATAAAAAAAATTAACCCAAATAACATGATAAATAATACAATGAAGTATTATTTTTTAATACCAGTTTATAGAGACACATATGTTATGAACATGAGATTGAGGTTACACTATAATTGGGAGCAGTATATGTCACTCATAAATTGTTGTGAATATTCCAAGGGAGCAGTTTGTCACAACATATATTGCAACTTAATTCACTGTGATAGTTGAATTCCACAAAATGATAAATAAACTAGAGCTGAAAGGAACATGACTAGAGTAAAATAACGCATCCACACAAATAACACAAGATATATGTTAGATTTTGTAGCTTGAAGGCATTTTTGCATTTATTGTGCCTAGGATGCAAGAGTCTGAGCAAATGACTCACTTAAGTGACTTTATAAAGTTTATTTATAAAGTGACTTTCTAAAGCGATTGTATAAATTCAAGCTGGGGTATTTTATTATTTTGTGGGTAAAGTGAAAGTGACTTTATAATATTTGAGTGATTTAAGTAATCTCAATTAGGGATTATGTCACGTCCGTTGATCTCGTGGGATAAGATTGAATCTCAACCATTTAGATCTAGTGTTAGGGTAGTTACTCATTAAATGGTAATAAAAGCAGTCTGAGGGAGACAAGGAGGCACATGTTTCAAGAGAGACCAAGAGAGATTGAGCTGAGAGTGAAGAAGAGAAGGAGCAGTAGAGAGGGGCGTATTTTTCTAAGGCCATTTGGATTGCACACAAATCAAGACAAATTAAAATACTAAAGGAGCTATATCGTACAAATTTGGAGAGGGTCATACATGCAATTAATGTTGGCCATACAAATAGGATAATACACATAAACCGAGGCAGTTGTTTTGGCATGTATTTCGAGGTGTATTTTTTCTATGAGAATGTGCACTAGTTCGTATTGTCTGTAATGTTCCTGGGATTCGATTTCAAGGAATATTGTTGTCACTATACAGTCCATAAAACTCGTACATTTGTACAAAAATATGGGCACAATTTTCTAGAGAGTAAGTGGGCACAATTTACAATGTTGTGAAGTTTCCTACTATTGAGATAAGTACACGGTATTAGTGTTGTTGTAAACTCAAATTTTTACTATAACATCAGTAAAATAAATTCTCTCTTATGACTGGTTTTCCCATTGTGGGTTTTTCCCAGGGGCATTTCCCAAAATAACTTGTGTCAAATGTGATGCATGAATGTTTTCTACTGTTCATTTATTTTTTCTACAATATTTTAGATTGCTTAGTTAATTGTATTTTTGCTCATAAAGTATAGTTGAATGTGTTTGGGTTTAATGCATTGTTGTTGAAGCTTTATTGGAGGTTGAAATCAGTGTGTAGGCCAAGTTTTTAATGAAAGTCCTAGTTGAGTTTGCTGGCTGAAAGCTTAACAGTATACCACATGGGAAAACCTACTACGAGGAAACAATCCCAACTAGAAGTGAGGAACATGCCTTGCTCTTTTCTTCTCCAATATGCAATGCAACACAAAGAAAGTGGTACTCACTATGGAGTTACCTCTAATACAGTGGGCTGGACAACTACTACAAGATCTCCTACTTCCTCTATTATGCTCTAATATCCACTCCCTTATTGTTGCTCATCTATGGAACAATACAATAACACCATCAGAATGTAATCCCTTCTCCTCCTAACAACCAAATATTTAACATAGCTTGATAGCAATTAAGGGTAAGTTTTAAGGGTTTGTACATGCCTCAACTCTTGATTAGGTTTAGGATTTTGGACCCTCGAGAATCTTCTCGAAATTCCACACATGACTAATTCCACATGTGTGGGTAATGGGAGCCGAGGCAACTTGTGGGTAAGTCAACTTGTGGGAAGCATAACTTCCTCGTACAAACTCCGATTAAGGTGCTCTTTGCACTGTTGAAAAATTCACAAAGTGTAGCATAACTTCAAGGGGGTGTCACAAACATATTTTGTGAAGTTTGAACCCAAAAAACATCATTTAAGCCCTCAAACATGCCCCAAAACTACAAAGTAAGACTTACCCCTAAAATGCGCTCTACAAGCCAATTCATCCAATCGTTCCACTCAAAAAACACCAAAATAGATGACACATTATATATTGATCCAATTTTAATCACACCTCCCCATTTTGGGAGGGTTTTGGTCCCCAAAAGATTTTACTAAATGAGGTGGGAATTTTTTTCCTCTACCTTCTCCCTGGAGTACCATTTAGCCTTTCCTAGAGGTTGTCATCTTAACCAAATCTGCCAAAGGTCATGTTGCCCCAGTTTGGTAGTTTTGGACTTCTTCTACAAATTGTGTCATTTTCCAACTTTGCTTGAGCATTAGGTGTTAGGTCCTCTATGGTAGGTAGGACTTGCTCCTCCTCCTAATCTAACATTGAAGGCTCATAGAGTTTCAATTTTTCCACATTAACTACTGAATAAATGTGCATGTATAGGGGTAGATTGAGTCTATAGCCATTATCTCCCATCTTCGCAAATACCTCGAAAGGGCCATACTGCAAAGCCTTGATATTATTACTGGGGCATCGCAGTCTTTCATTGTTTGTTTGTAACCAAAATCTATCCCATGCTTTGAATGATTCTCAAACCTCTATTGGCCATGTCTAGCCTTGTTCTTTTCCTTTGACTTCTTCTGTCACATGCCCCAATTTGCAAAAATAATTTAATGTTATTTGAGGAACATTGTGCTATATTTTATGCTAAGTTTGTAATTGATGACCAAGTGGGGTCAAGAATAATTCATGTAATTAAGAATATTTTATTTATAAATAAATAAATGATGAGACAACAACTTAGGGAAGCTATTAAAAGAGTGTTTACTGGTCACTTGGTGGAGGAGACTGGGTGGAGAGTACACTGACAAGTGGCAGCATCCTCAAACTACTTCCAACCGTTGCAGGTGGCAACTTCCCTATATTTGTGTTCAGGATTCCCCAAGAAAATGGAATTGGAGCGGGTGGCTCATTAAATGAAAATTGACCTAGAAGACCTAGGCATCTCTATAAAATTTCCCATTGAAGACAACTGAGGCTGCTCATTCTGAGAGGTGATCATTCAAGGTGAATGAATTTACTCATGAGAAATTCAATGGAGGGGATTATTGAAGTGAGTTTGAGGGGTTAACTACTGAGACTGAACTTATTGCAGCTATTAGGCTGAAGTTCTTACTGCTGTGAACAAATTTGAATTACTGAGGTAATTGGACCAGTCAGGTGACAGAAGGTCTTAAGGACATATCCTTCACCTAGTACTCTACCAGGAGGACCAGGAACAGGCTTGGGGGTCCTGGGGAAGCGTTGTTTGAGCTTTCTCTAGGAGTTAGTTTGGAGTACCAGCCTCCTTAAGTTGTTGTCGCCTTATCATTGACAGGTTCTATTTGTCTTCATGTTATTATATTTATTTACTGTCTTCAGTAAAATGTTTACTAGTTTTTAAATACATGCATGTTAGTATGTAATTAGGGTTTATGAAGAAAGGAGTAACTGTGTATTGTTGGACTTAGTAATTTGCAGATTATGTTAGAAATAGTAGTAAATATGCAAAATGAGAAATAAATAGAATTAGAATTCCATACTGTATTTTCCCACGCCAGGATCAGGCAGTACTCTAGTACAGCTGGGTGTTTAGGTAGATATGATGATTCTTTTTACTCTAAATGAAAAATGTAGCTAAATTTTGCTCTAGTTTGCTTATGATTTATTCTGTAAAGAAGTAGTAAATACTGTATGTATTTAAATGTATTTGCTTCAGATAAGAACTGAGCATAGGTATGTAAAAACATTTAGTAATCATATTACTTATAGAACTATTTTTTTAATACTAGTATACTTTACAAAACACAAAACTTACAGTTTATTAAATAAGCATATGTATATTAAACAGACTATCATCTAGGGTTTAGGTTAAGATATTTTTCAAAACAATCTAATAACATTTGATTCTAGACAATATGTGTCTCTGATTTAAGACAGAAGGTTCTACTGTAACCTAAATAGAACCACCTAGGTTATTGAAAGATAAACATATCCTATTCTCAAGTTTGCAGTATTACCCTAATCTTTTTTTTTAAGAATTAAAAACAGTTGTATAAATCATTAAAGGAAAATTAAATGAACAGAGCTAAGAAATTACCAAGTAAAAATTATGCTATTATCGAACTGTAGGGTATATTTAAATATCACCTTTATGAGCCAGACAGAGTAATAATAGTACTCTTAACACAGTAAAATTTACATAGATGCTTCGTACCGTAAATCCTTTTATTTACATGGTAACAATTAAAATAATACTTACTATAACAAATTATTAAAAAACAAAATCAATTAAGAAACAATGGCTTAATGCCATTAGAATTACAGGTTAAGACTCAGGCATGTCCATTTATTAACCAAAAACAAAATAACATTATCAAACAGTAACCATACTTTACTGACAGGTGAAAAACCTTGATTTCATTTACAAATCCCGACTGATTCACAGTCTTTTCTTACCTACTAGAATCTATTATAGAAACTAAAAATTAACTAGACAGAGATCGATAGCCTCAAAGAGTTTAGACTTGAGGTCTATCGATATAAGTAAATGAAGTTACATTGTTCAGGCCGTAAGGCAGAAAACACAAAAACCAGTTTCCATCACAGCTACTAGAGCCTTCATCATCCCTGCACAAAGTACCTATAAGGGTTTCGAAACTGATACAAAAAAACAATCAAGCTTTGAAACTTTAAGCTAACAGGTAATGAAGGTCGTGCCTTTTCAACCGCAAGAACCAAACTTCCAACAACCACAACATTATGCAGGAAGAAACCCTCGTTTGCAACTGGGGCTTACCAATTTGTATGCTCAAATGAAACTGAAGGGTAAGCTCGCTTCCACCTACAGAACTGGAACTGGGAGAAGGACCTGCAAGTTCCAAACCATATAATTACAATTCCATTTTAAAATTTGTAAAACCCTTTATAAGAAAATGAATCTAAAAACGAATTGAGGGTAAGTCTTTACCCGCTATAGTTTCGAGTTGAAGTTGAGGAGAAATGGCCAACCTAGGTCGTATCGGCGCCGAGCCGAAAGACAAGAAGACCCTGGAGTCACCACTGCGAAGGAAAAACAAGAAAATCGTCTCAGCTAGACGAAGGTATACTCCTGGCCGAAGCTCTGATTGTTTAGTTGTAGGTTCAAGACAAGCACAACCCTCGAGCCATAAAGAAAAGCCAATATCCACTCTTGTTGTAAATACTTCAACCTTTAGAAGACCAAAAACACTAACGACCTCTCTCAACAGTCACGACATAGAATATGGAAGTAAAATGCCAAACTTGAAGGTGGTTACAGATCTCCAATGGCCGCGAGCTCTCAGCTCGGCCAACAAGAAGGAGGAACCCTCGGTCTGCAAAGCAATTGCGTAGGGTTTGGAGTTATAAGTCAACTCATGAGTGGATAAAACTTAACCACATGTCTTTCTAAATAATCTCTCCATCGTGGGTAGAGTTCCATAGTTAGCACTGCAGCCAAGTGATTTTCAATCAAACCAATAATCATTAAAAAACATACATAGTTTATGATTGCCATAATTTTGATATTACCATAGTGTATTGATGCTAGGATATCGACTATAGGTTATAAATTTGATATTTTGATTATCCTAGAAGTTATCTTCGTTAATCAATCAAGTTGGATAGTTATGTGTAATAACTAGGTTTGGTAAAAATTTGTAAGAAGGTCATATTATAACTTATAACCATAGTAAAAGAAGAGCTATGGACTCTTGGAATTGTAGCCTTGAGTTATATTTTGAAGGAGTGATTGGTTAACTGAAGACCAATAATGTTAAAGAAATCCCAATAAACTCTAACAACTTGATGATGAGTATATTTATAAGCATAAGTAACTTGATCATTCATTGAGAGAAGGACGTTTTAGAGTCCTGAAGTGAAGGTAGCTGTGAGCTAATTTCTCTCTACGAAAAATTATGAATAACCATTATGGTAAACAAAAATAACAGTGTTCTTAGATATTTAAAGTATAACATTTAGTTGATTGGAGGAACTTTGGAAAGTACTTGTTCTTGCAAAGTATAACCCATGCTTATGTAGCTAGTGTAAACATCATTATAGAGTTTTGATATTAAAAGAATTTGAGACCAACATTACTTCCTTGAAGACAAGCATCATATTAAACTTTTTCTAAAACTAGCATCTTAATCATGCTAGGGAAGTAGCATCTCGACGGGAATTTAAATAACACCTTACTGGATCTTACGCTTACCTGCTAAACCTGTAAGGAACCAACAGTCCAATTGAGTTAGCTGAATGCTAAGTAAGCCCCGATCTCATACAATAATTCTTACCTACTTAACAAAAGTTAATCATCAGTATATCTAGCAGCAACAAAATGCAAGTCTTTTTCTAACTCTGATAGAGTTACAGCTGTTAAGTCATTAATAGCACTAACACAGGTTTTTAAGATTACACCCATTAGTTAACAGGTTCTTTTAAAGAAGCAAGGCCACGTTCTTTTATAAACTATTTCATTTTCCGCTAACCATTAGCAGTTACTTAGCAGCGACTTTAGACATTTTATGTCACTTGAAATTTTTTAAATTTTTACGAATTTTTGGGTTATTACATCTTCAATGTATCCTGTACTTGTAAATGGATTTTGCCTAATCTTATAAATATTTTTTTAGCTCTTAATGCTTGGCCTATGGTGTCTTCCCTCACTCCCCCTTCCTTTCCATATACAACATATAGAGGTGAAGGTGGTAGATATCCAATGGAAGTGTGGGAAGCACTATTAAAAGAGCATTGAATATAGATCATATTTTTATCCCATGTCTCCAGATGCTTCTGATTGAAACTCCTCAAAAGCTACACCAAAGTTCTATCGACTACTTCTATATGTCCATCTGTATATGGATGTAATGTTGCAGATCTATTCAACTTAGTGTCCATCTTCTCCCAAAGTGTATTCCAAAAGGAAGTGAGATATTTGGCACCCATATATGAGATGACGCTCCTTGGTATCCCAAAGTGCATCCAAACATGTTTAAAGAACATGTGTGTTGCTTCTTGTCCTTTGATGTTCTTTTTACATGGCATAATAATGCCTTTCTTTCTGAATTTTTTTTATCTAGGGTCCTCTATCCATAGTGTCCTTTTGTGTGAGAGATGTATTTAATTTTCAGCTCACGGACGGAGAAAAACTTTTGGCAATCTTGTACTCATATGATTCAGTACTTTGTTTTGATACATATTGCTTTCTTAGGAGTTTTGACTCTTATTAGCCTTTTGGCTTTCAATTCTTGGCATGGGATCAATTATATATAATATACTGTTTACCCTGCTTCCTTTCCGTGGGTCTTTTGCTGTCACCCCCTAGGACATTTTAATTGTTAGATGGATGGAGCCTTGAAATAGTATTCCAGACCTTTTGATCTTGAGTTATTTTACAGGGATTAAGTAGGACTTCAATGTGTTCACAACCATTTAGGAAAACTACTAAACTAGAAGAGATTCCTATAGATAAAACAATAGTACACAGTCTTATAATCAAGGATGTTAGTTGATCCAGAATTTTGATGCTCTCCATGCAACCAAAAGCTTGCTTATTTTTATTGAAATCAAACAAAATTTAACTAAAAGCAAATTGAAATAAAGTAAACCAAAAATAAACAACCAAATCAATTTATTTATGTACAAGATAGTCAAAAAAATAAAAAATTGAGAACTAAACCACTAACTAGTCAATCCTCTGCCCACCCCTATAAATCTGGCAACTTGTAAGATAAGGGGCTAGGATTGACCACAAAATGAGAAATACCTAACCATTATCTAATTCTACTGTTCTTGAAACAAAAACTACATCTACTATTTTACAATCAATCTCATCAGCCCGTGAACATTGAAGGAGATCGGGCTGGGTGTCTGATATGTTGTTGGCTTCTTCTGATGCAAAGTTCCTCGGTTCAAGTTCAATTAGATAATTTCCCAATACAGAATTCACTGATTCATTTTTCTCTTCCAATTGCGTGACATTGTGTTTCATGTAGGGATCTCTTAATATTTTAATCTGATTTGGGATTCCCTTATGAGGCAACCACAAATGTGACCAATCTGAAGCAAAATACCCATTTAGTCTTGCTAACCAGTCTCGATTCAAAATTAGTCCATAAACATTAGGTATGTCTGCTACTACAATATCAATATACTGACATATCTTTTCATTTGCAGATAAATGAAACAGGACATCCTCCATCTCCCCGATTACTTTCATATTGGTCATGTCTAACTGAGTAACCTCCCAGGTAGTAGGTTTAGGCTGTCCATTAATCTTTTTGCAAACTGCAAGTGGCATAGCATTTACTGATGATCCTGAGTCTACCAAAAAATTGTGCACATTATGGTTTAAAATCTCCAAAGTCAGAAGGAATGATGGGGTTTTAAACCTAGTCTTACCTCCCACACTTGCTTCAACAATTTATTCTATAGGTTGGTTGTTTGTGGGAAGCTCTTCCTCTGCTACTTCAGGTGTTTTGAGAGTTTCCTTGACATTACCCACTTTGTCTGCAATAGGCTTAGCAGGCATGTTGACTTGTTTTGGATTTTGACTACTAATAGTAAGTTCAGGAATTTTATCATCTGTGTTGTTCTTCTGTAGTTTCTTTACATTCTCTTGCAATTTCTTGATCTTTGGGAGTATTGAATTGTCTTTATTCACCAAATCCTGGCTTCTTATTGTCACAGTTGTTTCTGATATCTCCTCATGTTTCAGAGTACCTTCTTTTGTATCAAAAAGCGAGACACAATCCCATAATACCAAAGCATCATTCTCTTGTTTTTCTGTGGATTTACCACCCTTTTCTTCTTCATCATTAGCCTCTGTTAATTTGGAATCCAACAGCTGATTCATCACTAATGTCATTGAATTTATCCATTGAGGACAATTTTTTTTCAGAATGGAGCTGTTGATGGAAAGTGCAAAAGTTATCCATTCCTACCTCCGTTAAGTTCATTGATGCAGGACTGTGTGGAGGAGGTTTAGGCTGATTGTTATCCTCTCTTCTCTTGTAGTAAGGCTTATATGCTTTCTGAGCTTCCTTTTCCTTTTCCAAATCTATTATTCTATTAGAAAGTTTCTGCATCATCTTTAACATTCCTTCAAAATCATGTGATTGCTCCTCTTTAGGCTTAGACAGTAATAAGGATTTCTTCCCAAAAGTTTTCTCTCCTGACTGCTCAGGATAATGTTCTATGCTTTATGTTCAGCTTCTACTCTCTCAGCCTCTTCATAAGTCTCTGATAATGTAGGTTTAACTTGAGCCTTTGCAAACATGGCCAATTTAGGCCCCAAAGCTAAAGTATAATACCCAATCAGAACTTTATCAGAGGGCTTATCAGCTGTAGAGAAATTCTTAAGATAAGCAGCAAACCTTTGGTAAAACTATGCACCTTTTCTTTTCTTTCTTTCTTTAAAGCGCACAGTCCTTTCATGAGAGCTGCATGAGTCTTCTAGGCTGCATATTTGCTTCTAAATATCCTTTCAAAAGTATCCCAGTCTGGGATTGAGTTTGCAGGCAGACCAAAATACCATGAGGCTGCTGCTCCTTTAAGGGTGTGTGGAAAAAGTCTACAGACTACATCTTCGTTTTCTCCAGCCTTTAGTCCTTCTATGGCCAAGTAGAAACTTTGAAAATGATCATCTACTGAAATCTTTTCACTTGGGTCAAATTTGGGCAGCATTTTATCAAAATCCTAAGGTAAGTCATGCAAAGCAGGTGTTAGGTTTAAAGGTGATCTGGCTTTCCAAGCAGATGGTGGATTTGGTGGGTTAGGTGGCTGATTAGAGTTTACGCCTGCCATGAGTCTGGGTGGAGAGTGAGGTGGTAAATGAACATGAGTATGAACAGGTGAACAACAAGGTGCGTTTGGGCCCACTTGATTCAAAGGCTGAACAACTTCCTGCAAAGCTGTTTCTACCAATTCTTCCAAATCTCCAACCAAAACTGAGTCTTCCAATACAGGACGGTCTTTTTTCTTATACTCTCTTCTGGTTAAATCAGGGATAATCAGTAATCCTCCAATACTTTTCACATATGCCCTAGTATGTATTCTCAGATCATTAACTACTTTGTTGTTTACATAATACAAATGTTCTTTACCTTTCTCTTTAGGAATCAAATTGGGAAATGGACTGCTTTCAAAATTATCACTGGTGGAGTAATTTCGAGGAAATGGGTTTCCTCGGCTAGCCATGCACTAGCGGCCCTCTTTCTAGCACCAAAAACTGTTGAGGCCTAGAAAATCACAGGAGACAACAGCAAGGGATTCTCCCTAGTAAACGTTCCCAACTAGCCCGTTACTGTTTGGTATGGGGAATCCGTCCGGTTTGCGGTCCGGCTACCGTAAGTCAAGTAACCAAAATAAAGGGTTTTACCGGTTACGGCCCGGTCCACCATGTATCTTTTTTAGCTTTTAGTTTTAATTATTAGATGCAAATGCCTATCTAAAATGCAAATTGATAGAGAATACGAGGAGCGGTCACAATGTGATGTGCAGGTTCTTACCTCTCGTCTTAACTCTCTCGCATATAAATCACACACAGCAAGAAAACTCAAACTAACTTAACTAAACTGTCCCTAGGGAGTGAGATTATCATTTAATGAATAATGTATTACTGTTCATGCATTAAGAAAAATCACAGGTAGTTGTTCTTTATTTCAAAACACATAAACATGAATAGATAGATGAACAACAAGATAGCTCATTGTTTATGAAAAGCATTCATTACTCATAGTGGAAATTCCATAAAATAAACTAGAGAGCATTCATACAAGAACATAGGTTCAACAAGTTAGAACGAACTCACAGTTAATGGACAAAAGCTGAAAACGAAATAGTTCCCCTTCAACAACATCCATTGCACAACATTTGAACATTCCACCAAAGCTTTCTCCAACAGGCAAAATTGTAATTATCTATTGCAAAAGGAAATAGTTCTTCTTACAACATGTTCTCACAAGTCTAACTAGGAAAAAGTCCCTTTCCCTAATCAAACTCTCCTATACTTATACAAAAAGCAAAACTTTTGGGCTGCCCCCAAATGACTCTTGGACTTCCCTAACGTTTCAACTCCCAAAATTTGTCTTATAGTGAGCGCTCATCAATTATATAATATATTACATTTAAAACAAAATTTAATAGAGCACTTCTATGAAGAGGGCCCCGCTTGATCATTAAAAAACGTTTTCCATGCTTGGGCTTCCGCTGCTATGTTCTCAAATTTTGAAGGTTCAAGAAAACAGATGTTGATCTCATACTTTGCAGCCTGATTTTTAACCACCTCTATTCTGGCTGGGCTCAAACGTAGCTAATCCTCAAGTAGATGAATGCTGACTACTGCATGAGCTACTGCATCTTTCAGAATCTGCTCATCCAAGTCCTTGACTTGTTGTATATTTTGCTCATCCTCCTGATACCTGCTCTGTAGCATTTTGGTGAACAACTCATGCTCTGGTAATGCCTCTAGTCTTTGTCCTGTAGCAACTTGGCATCTGTTGTAGGTGACCAGCACCCTTCTGCAGTATTCAGTACAAGCTCCTCTTGTTTTCTTCACAGCTTTCTTGAACTCCTCTGTTGTGTTTATTGCAAATTCTAACAAGTCATAGTCTTGCTTTAAGCTGTGTTGATCTTTAGCTGGTAAATCTGCAAGAATTTCTTCATTGGCTTCTATCCTTACTATCCTTCCAGTCATGACTTCTAAAATATCCTGAGATCTATCTACAAAATATGAGGTAGTGTCCAAGATTTCCTCCAACCTGCTATCTATCTGTAAGATTTTACATCTTTCTTTTTCAATAGACACCTGCAGTTGGTGCATTCTTCTTCCCTGAGCTTGGACATGCTCCTTTAGAGGCTGGATATCAGCTTGCTGTTCACTGGAATCCTTCAGTGATGTTGTTAATGAAGTAATTTGTCTTTCAAAATCTACCGCCTGCACTTGAAATTGCTTTTCTTTCTCTTCCATGGTGGCCCTCTGTGCCTCCAACTCCACAACTTTGCTCTGCAACTGGTCCTTTTCTGCACTAAGAGTTTCATATGTTGTTTTGAGGTCCACCTTTTCTGTCTTTAGCACCTGATACTCCTGCTGTAACCTCCGTAGTTTTTCCAAACTGTTATGAGCATTCTTCTCTACCACAACTTCTAAAGTCATCTTACTTGCCTGCAGAGTCTGGAGCTCTGCCTTTGAAGTCTTCACTTCATTTTGCATGTCCTCAAATTTTCTTTTTAACTTGTTACCTTCATCCCTCTCCCTCTTCAGAGTGTCCTTTAATTGTGCAGCAATTTTCCTTGATTGCTCAAGGTCTATCATCAGTCCATCCACATTGTCTTCTGTGGCTTGGGTCAATGCCACTCCAGCTTAGGCTGTCAGTCGAGGATCTTTATCTGTCCCATACACTTATCAGTGACCATCATGCTTGATTGTCCTCCTGTTTCGAATTTTCTCTCAGTCATTTTGACTATCCTCTTCTTCTCCTTGTCATAAAAAATGATGCTAAAATCTGGGACTTCTTCTCCTTTTTCCTGCACAAAAGGTATCAGATTCACTTCAGAAAAAACCACTTGTTCTTGAGTGTTGCTAGAAATTGCAGCAAGCTCCTGGGAATTGGGATTATCTTGTCCCTGCCCCTGATCTATATGATCCTATACTTCTTGAGTGTCTGTTGGGTCAGAAGTTTGCTGGTCTGTTGTAGATCTTGTCTGCGTCAGACCTTCAGTTTTCTTTTGTTTCTTCTTCATCTCTTTGTCTTCCTTCTTCTGCCTTCTTTGCAGCTTCCTCTGCACTCTTTGCTGCTTCTTGTTCAACTTTATTTCTTTCCTCCTCTTCACTCTTTAACCAATTTTCTGCCTCATATGCTAGCCTCCTAGCATCCTCTTCCCTTTTCAACCAAGTCCAAGTTTATTTCCTTCAGCCAACTTTCAGTTAAGTATACTTGGGCAAGAGGTAGGTGATAAGCTAGTGAGACATAACCAGGACTATAGGCCGCATAGCCCTGTTTGGCAGCATTGGCTAAAATCATTGTGGTCACATAAACCTTAGGTAGAATCCAATTGATCACCTCTGAGCATGGGAACAACTCAGGTCTTGTGGGTACCTTCATAAGAGCTGACTTCTCTATGTTAGCATATATGGTCAAATCTTCAAATCCAGCATCAGACACATTTTGATTTGAAATCATCCGATATATTTCACCCCACTTATAATCAGGCTCTACCACGGTGGTAGCTCTAGTGTCTTCATAGATATATTCTACCTTGGTAACGATTTCCACATCAGGTTCTCCTTCAACAACAGGGGCCTTCTTCTTCTGTCTCTTAGACATGTTGCCTTTGAAGAAGTTGCCTTGCCACAGAACAAGACATGCTTTTAGGCTATTGGAGCTTTTCAATCAGTGCTCTAAGAATGAAGAAAACTTGTATAAAACATTTACCGCTTCCATATTCTCAACAACTAAGCTATCAGAAAATAATGCGAAATTGAGAATAACAAGCAAAAGCTTTTGTAATCTAGGTCTGAAAAATTCTAAGTTCGTCTGCAACTAAAACATAACCGTGATTGACAATACATAGCCTAAACAAAAATTGCAATCCAATTCTTCGCCATAACGAACCCTCATATTCAGTAATCGAAAACGTGCGAAACAAAACCCTCCGATGTTCAGAAAAAATAGGGCAAATGCCTATAATGGAAAGAAACTGAAACTTCCCCTTCCGCTGGACGGCCATAGACAAACCCACAAAAACCAGTGCAGACAGCGTAACGCTTGTCTGCACCAGCTATCGAAACCTTCAGACCGGGTTCAGATCCTTAGAACGACTCAAGAAAAACAGACCCCCACTGTAAATACTGTGAAATTGACCAATACTCCATGCCGTAAGGATGCAAAATCAGACTTAGATGACCAACCACCAACGACGGGAACGCCTAACCAAAGGACAAAACCCTAGGTCCGAAAAAACTCATAAAATTAACAGAAAGGGGAAACCATGGTTGGCCTACTTGGCAGACGAGCTGTGCAGTCGACAAGGAAATCCGAAAACTCCATGGAAACGCCTCCCACGAACGAGATCTCGACAGCTAGGCACGGGCGCACAGTTCGACTCGACAGGGACAGAGTAAGCATGAGTTCACAAAGATAAACAATACAATAATAACCCCTCCCATATATATAGACCTCGGTAAAAAAATAGTCGTTGGGAAAACGTTTCTATCGGACAACGAAACAACTAAGGCATCAGGCGGTTAATCCAAAGAGGAGCCGCGACGGCGGGCAACGTACAGACTACAGGCTCCGCAACAAAATAAACATCGATGAAATAACTCTAAAAAAACCTGCAGCATCGGACCTCGGAACCATTACAACGTCGGACAACTAGTTCAAATAGGAGTTGCAACAACGAAAGCCGCATGGACTAAGGGTTCCGCAATAATAGAAAACAATCGGCGAAAATCAAAACATCGACGAAAAATAGAACAACCATGTCGGATGGTTAGTCCACTCCGAAGCTGCAACGACGGGATTCAAATAGACTACGGCTTCCGCAAAACACGAAACCATCGACGATCGGAACAACCAAAAACTAATCCTCAGATCAAAAGTCCAACACAGTTCCGATAGTGAAAAGAGCAAATCATTTTAAAAGAAAACCACGGAATTGACAAAAATAAGGGCTTCTGTCGAAGTGCTCACAATCTGCCATCCGAAACGGCGGCCACACAAAGGACCTATGGTTTGACGGTGGTGAGACGAAAAACGTCGATATGAATATAAAACGAGAAACACGTCGACAAAGACCAAGGCTTTGGATCGGGTCAATCATAAGTAAGCTTTCGCAACGGTGACTGCGTAGATGAGTACGGCCCCGATTCATAATTTGATAAGCTTCCGACGGTGAAAAGGAAATCATCCATAAGTCAAAGCATCAAGTTCAAGTCATCAACATCAGCGGATAAAGATAGTCATTCAACAATTTAACTCAATTTAACCTCAAAGAGTAGCAAAGGAACAACAAAGTTCAATAATCAAAACAGATCCAGGCAAGATAAAATTTACAAGGAGGGTCCAAAATTTTAAAAAATTTGGGAAAACGTTGCAGCTGCAACACAACTACTACAACTTATTCTGCTTCTAGAACATACTCTCTATACAAGCCAATATTTGCTAATAGGCAGTTAGGAACAAGTGTATCTCATGTTCTACTTCCCTCTTGGGTGGTATCCCTTTAGTCTCAAAGAACACTTCTCTGTATGCTTGTAGAAAATCATCCAACTGATGTTTTTGCTCTCTGGTACACCCCTATAGGGATGCCTTTACTCTTATCAATTCATCACTTTACTGATTCTCTTGTAAGAAAACAAAAACATATTTTTTACTTGCGATCATCAAATTTTTGGCATGGTTGACACTTACTAGTGATATCTTTGATTTACCTTTATGTGCTTTGATGATGAGCGACTTCCTATCATTGAACACGAGAAATTGGTTAGCTCTCCTCACGAAGACCACATCCCTCATATACATGCAGGGGATTCCAAACTCTACACCACATACATCAAGGGGTACTACATCCAACTCCACTTCATCAATAAAATATGCACTTACAACAAAATTGATCTTACACCGTTTTGTGACCTTGATATATATATTCTTGTTTACGCATCCTGATGGATAAGGGATAGGGTGGTCATGAGCCTCCAACCCAAGCTTGTTGACCAGATAGGCTTTTATTCCCTTGTGAGTGGAGACCACAGTGAGGGGAATTTTGAGGAGCACAGACCCACCTCACAGACCACGTGACTAATCCGAGACACAAACCCTCCCCTAACTTAGACTCGTGCCAGTAATGGACTAGAGCATTAGACCTGGGCAAGAATGGACTGGGTCAAGAGCTCAAAACATAAGGTCCTCAGAAAGCTAAAGGGAACCCATTTTTAACAAAAAAAAATTGATCTTGAGATAACAAGAGCTTGCAAATTAGGCGATGAAATTGGAGGGGGTATGGAAGTTGCATGCAGAAAAATCCATGACTAGCGAAATCATCAACAACGATTACTAGGAATGCTAAACCACTTTGATTTGAAGGAGCCATTGACATAATTATCGAATCACATCTTAATATCATATGTATATATTTTAATAATTTTAAATTAAAGGAAATACCAATATCCATGGATATTGATTTTTTTTTTAAAGGTGGTTCACCATTTGTTAGAGGACTACTCCATCGGTATATGCTAAAACTTGTTATTCCAACATGGGAATCAAGGTTGGTCAGATTACATTATCTATGCATTTATTACAAAGGACTCAACAAGAGCAACATGTCCCTTACAATAATTGAAACTGGGTGGGAAGGAAAACAATCATTCCTCCCAACCACTCAAGCTAAATCCAATGGACTCTTTTTTTCCAAGAAAAAAAACCAGTACCTTTGTTATTCATATGGAATAAAAAAGTACATACTCTTACTACTATTGGCCAGAGGGATCAACTACATCCAAGCTACAAGGATAAATTACAAAAAGAACTTAACATAAGGCTCGTCCACAAAGGATCAATATGCATTCAAGAGCCAAACAATATGTCTAAAAAACCATCAAGTTCAAAAATACAAAAAACCAAGGACCACTAAACAAGAAGTAAACCCCAAAAACAATAGCTTAAGTCATCCAATGGAATGATGGATATTTTTTTTTCAAGGCAAAAAAGTTTAACTTTATATTAAAAAGTTGAAACCAAGATATACAGTGTCAACATTCCGAAGAATCCAACCATCCTTATAACATCATTCAAGGAGAAACAGGTAGACTTTAACAAAAAACAATCCCAGAAAAAGCCTTTATACATTCATCCAAAACTCTCAAAATCAACAACAAGATGAGCAAAATAACCAAAAAGGAAAAGCTGGAAAAACTAGAGCAGCATGACTAGAATAGTCCTCAATAGATATCCAATCTACCGGTTGAATATAGTTATGAGTTTCGCCATTCTTCAAAGTGAATGGAACCATCCATATCACTGAGTCCCACCTTTGATAGATTGTCAACCACCTCATTGAATTCACGATATATATGCTGAAATGAGATGCTTTTGAAAGTCGAATTCAACTTGGATACTCTCAACTTCTAGTGTTCCAAATTGAGTGAGTGAAAATTGGAAACTCCATCAGCCCAACCAACAATAACATGTGAGTTCCCAAAAATCAACACCTCCTCAACCTCCCAAGCCCGAGATAAGTAAAGAATGCCCCAAAGTGCCAGGAGCTCAACTTTGGAATTGGATCCTCTCCCCGCTTGCATCCAACCTTTGATAGAAACCAGGGGGCTTAATTTTAAAACAAAACCGACCCCACAAACTCTGGCCTGGGTCGCTCCATCAAAATATCCAACAGGGTAAGAAAATATGGGTTGCCTACAAACCCGTGGGGACTTAACAGGCTTCAGTTTATGCCATTCGAAATAGGCCCCCAGAATTTTAGAAACCACGAACACATAATCAAAGGGGAATAAGCTAAAATGTTTTACCCTAGTGAGCTAGTGTTGTAGATTATTGTTCAAGGAAACACCAATCTAGCAATCAATGAGGAAGATCAAAGAAACTACAAAGAATCAAAATATTTCCAAAGAAGTCAAATGAAGAGATCATGAATATTGAATTCACTTTTACATTAAAAGCAATTAATCATATTTTCATAAATTCTAATTTTAATAAGGATGGTTGGACAAAATTGTAATCATTATAAATAAAAACATAAAAATACTTAAAATATTTAATCTTTTTTCTTAGACCACATTCCAAAACCAAAAACAACCATTTTCACTAAGAAGCTCTCTAACTAGGGACGATTTTGACTTTTTGGTTGATTTTCAGTTGGAATCTGGGGATTTTAACTCACAAAATCTTGTAATTTTTGTTGTTTGTTGAGTGATTTTAAGTGCAAAAATGAAATCACATGACACAGAAACCCCAAGCACCCACACTTTGTAAGATATAGCAATATTTTTATCCTTCTATAAGATCTAGCAATATTTTTACCTTTTTGAAAATTCCATAAAGATTTATAGCCAAAAACAAGTAAAAACTAGCCGAAAATAATGAGAAAATCGTCGCCGGGTTAGACAACTCATTTTCACTAATGGTGCCAACTAGTTGTGTTAGTTAAGGTCTAGATTCTCACGAATGGTGCAAGGTCATTATCTAAGCTGCTTGTCCCCAACGAAATGGCTTGCTTTTGAAGTTAATGTTTATAACGTTCGGAATTATAACCATTTTATATTTTAATTAATGATAAAACAATTATAATTCCTTTAAAAAACCCATGAATAATAAATTTAATTGAAAAACATATCTAATTTAAAAATCTGGACGATGAATGATGAGATGGTTAGCATTGTTATATATATATAGATCAACCTCGCACTACCGGAAACACGAATCTCACGCGGAAGAAACCAGAATAAGTAAAATCTTCCAGCAACCAACCGGATCGGCTATCACTATTGCTGTTTCTGCACAATAAATTTGTTGGGGGTCCTTCCATAGAATGCTGTAATTGAAATTGTAATTGGCGATAGCAAAGAAGCAATGGCAACACAGAGCGCTCTTCCAATTTCAACACCACAAGCCGTGGCCACCACACCCGCGGCCCGAGCCTTCTTTGCCCGGATCTCGGATGGCGCCCGAAGTGCCCTGTCGCAGCGCAGGCCATGGCTTGAAATGGTGGATCGGAGCGCCCTGACAAAGCCGGAGTCGCTGGCGGAGGCGAGCGGTAGGATCCGCAAGAACTGGACATATTTCCGCGTCAATTACTTGCTGCTGCTCTGCGGGGTCTTGGCTTTCAGCCTCGTCTCGCACCCCGTATCGTTGTTCCTTCTCGTTGCCCTCCTGGGGGGCTGGATCTTCCTGTATCTCCTCAGGACGGAGCCCCTTGTCCTGCTCAACAGGACCTACAGCGACAGGGAGGTGCTTGGGATCATGACGGTGCTCTCCATTGTTGTTGTGTTTTTGACGAATGTTGGGTCGTTGCTCATCTCGGCGCTCATGGTCGGTTTGGGCATCGTTTGCGCCCACGGTGCATTTAGGGTTCCCGAAGATCTGTTTTTGGACGAGCAGGAGCCGGCGGTCGGATTCTTGTCATTCCTCGGCGGTGGTGGATCGCAACCCGTCGTTGTTAGCCATGTCTGAGGTACGTCTTTGCCCTTCAATTTCTTTTCCTTTTACGTAGGGTTTTTTTTCTACTTCTGAATTCGAAGAAAAATTGTTAAAAACCATACTAGGGTTTCTGGGGTTTGTAACAATAATGGGAAATGCTATAGGGTTTATCTTTTTACCATGTGTTTCATTTCGATTTAGCTGATCAGAAGGGATGCCACACTTGGTTATAGCCAAAAGATCTAGAATGTTTTATATATGGGTTCATTGGGAAAATCTTAAAACCGTGTTATTTTTCATCAAAACCAAATTATGCCTATTGTCTAAAAGAGAGGGAAAGAAGATTCAAATGACAGTTTCTCTGGAAAAAATGTAAAATAATTCACTTTTGGTAGATCTGGCTTGTTTTTTTTCCTCTCTTTTTCAGGGTTTTGTTTGCATCTCAACCCTAGATCTACTAAGGATTGAGAGGGATGAAAGACACCATGTAAACCTTTTTTAAACATAAATGATTTCTGGATTAAGATGGATTTATGTTTTATTTTGCCCTTACATTTTGGTCTTCAATTTTTTTCAACATCCAGCTCATTACGATTTCAGGTTAAGATCGATCTATGATTACAATTATTCAGGTTAAGATCGATCTATGATTACAATTGTATGTGTGGCAGGACTTCAATTTTGATATGTGGTTGAGATGGATCTATGTTCTTTTAGAAATTTGACTGAATTTTTTTATTTTCTTCCATTTTCTGCATCAAGTTATGTTTCACTTGGTGTGTCCCCACCTAAAACACTGATCTGTCTGTCCTTCCCACATTTTGTGGAACTTGGAATACCCATGGGGATCCTGAAATGTTTACCCCACGCCCGAGGTGTTCTTGTCCAGAAATCGGGAATGCTTAAGGCACAGTCCTCATGCCCCTCACACCAAGCTGCACCTTACTCTGGGATCCTGGGGCCTGTCGAGCAAACACCTCTTCACTTAAAGCCTTCCTCTAACTTTCACTCCATTCCTCTCATTTACTCCTGCTATTTCTGTTTGGATTCTATAGATACATGTTGCTGCCATCCCCTGAAATTTGGAAGTGTCTTCTAGTGGTTCTGGATATCAGTTCCCTATCCCTGCTGTTTCCATGTCCCAGAGGCCAGTGTAAAATAGATTATCAGTGTTACAGACATTAAGTGACGTTGACATCTCTTCCACCCGAGTGTCTTTAAATTTGTTGCCTTGAAGAAAATGCAATTGGAATTATTCTTTACAATATGAACAGGCAGAAAATGTTATTATTTTATTGAAGAGAGAGCCTGATGTACGTTGTGGTTTAGACGATTGTGTAGCCTAATTCATTTTCCCTTATTTTCACTCTTAGCAGATTTGTCTCAAAGCTTGTGTGGTGACTTCAGTGGAGTTGAGCTACTGATGCTGCAAAGTAGATCATTGGTGCTTTGGACTTGACTGGATACACTGACTATGCCATATTTGTTAGTTTTGGAAAAGTTACGAATTCAGATCTTCTGTACTTTATGCATCCTTTATCGACTCTGTTTCATCGTCATGTTCTTGGCTTTGGCAGCACTATATAGTATAAATTACATTATAAGGATTAATTTCATTCTTTTATAGGACAGTTTGCTCCATTTTTTCAAGTTTTCGGCCTCCTACTGTAATGTGTCTTTTTTTTAATGTACTACTTGATTTTGTGTATGGTCTTTAGCTTTGGGAGCAATATAGATGACATTATAAGGACTTATTTCATTGCTTTTAGATACATTTATCCCTTTATTATCAGTTACAAGGAACTCTGGAAAAAGCAAAATCAGAATGATGTCAAATGCGAGACAACAATTCAAAACACTCAAGGAATAAGAATTTAATGATGTCAAAGTAAAGCATGACTGTAAGACTCCGATGACTGAGAACTTGAGAACTGAAATGTATTTGTCCTTGGGTTCTTTTGATTACTTTGGTTGGTGTACAATTTTTCCCTACATACTGCTAGATAAAGGGGTCGGTGTCACCATAGCAACAGGAGCTGAAAGCAGGTAATTCTTTTCCAAGTATTTGTTGATTATCTAATAAAATCCAAGAAATGTTATATGAACTGCATTTAGAAGTAGACGTTTTCATTGATAAAACACCTTTTACTGAATTTATCCTTATTGACAATACCTCTTTTTGTTATTTTTTCTTCACAATCATATAATACCACATAATTTTAGTTGTTAATTCCCTATCTAATCACTTCGTGTTTGTTCTTTTCAAAGTTAATTGTTAATGGTTATGAGTATCTTTATCGTATAAAATTCTTCTGTTATTGGATGCATGCAGTTCATTTTCAATTTTCTATTTGACTTGCTCTACCATTTTATATTGTTGTCGGATGCTTGCAGGTTAGTTATCTATTTGGTTTTTTATTTCGGTTCTTTAATTTTTCAATTTTTGGTTTTTTGAACTTGGCCTCAGAGTGTTTTTGGCCTGTGTAAAAGATCTGAAAGTTTGATAGGTTTTTTGGCAGTGTAAAAGATGTGAAAACTTTGCTAGTCCTTTTGACATGCGTTTAGAAGATATACAAAACTTATTGGTTCTTTTGACAGTTTAAAAGACGTGAAAGGCTTGCATGTTTAAGTTGCTTCATGACTCTCGTAAATTCATTTCAAGATACATTTCATAAATTTTGAAGATGTCAAAATGGATTGCTCACGATGGCTACTTGCTAGATTGAAAGTAGGTAGGTGCATGCTGTTGATATAAAAAGTGTGATGTGACAAGATACGAAAATGTTTGGGTTTAAATATTATAACCTTTTACTAATCATCAAATCAACCCTTGAAGCTACCATAGGCTTGCCTCTCGTAGTTTTTGGGCATGCTTTTGATTTTGATTTAGCACAATTATTGAGGTCGCTTTGAACTTGTGTACATCAATCACTAGCCAAAGATAATGATTTCGCCATCCAAGTCTAAGAAACTTTGTTTGTGCATCCAAGTTAGTTGTGTCCTCATGATTTGTTTGTTGACATTCATTTCCAATGGTGTTTGTGAGCATTGTCTCATGTGATTGCAAGTACATTCAGAGCTCACAAGTGTGCCCATCACATTTTTGTCCATCTAAAATGTGCTCGAATTGCAATCAATACATTCCATTAAACACTTCTTAAGAAGTGCTTCTAAGAGTAAGAAGTGCTTCTAGCAATGTGCTTCCAAGTGCTCCTAGTTGCCTTGTGTCCCTAAGAAGTTACACTAACAAGTGCACAAAGCCAACCTCCATACCTTTAATGTGTGTCCAAGTGCTTCTAGTGGATGTGCCTTCAACTAAGTGAGCTCACTTGGTGTTCCTAGCCAATGTGAGCCCAACCGATTTTGCCACTTTGTTCCTAGCCATCAAGTTGTTCTTGCCACTTTGTTCATTATGCATCTCACTTGCTTATGGATGAGGTTGTTTGTGACAACCCTTTTTGTTTCACCAAGTTCCTTGCAAACTTCTCTTGGTTTGTCTAACTAATGTGAGCTGCCAATGTTTACGGTGCACCTTGTCGATGAGCTAAGACATACGAAAATTGATTCATCTAGCGATCAACTTCATGTCTTCTCTGTTAATGTTGACCAACGACCATCAAGGTGATTGTGTGATGGAGGTGCTTGAACCCTCTAATGGATAGAGATTTACATCTTTGCCCACTAAATATTGTTACCATCCTTGGAAACACCCACAAGAATTGTTGTCCTTCATGTTTATTGCATAGACTTGTGTATCCATGATTGATTGGCTTTTCCAGCCACCCCACATTGTCTTTGCTATAGTACTTGTGCAACTACTCATGTCCAATGTTGGGTGGTGGTTGGGGATGGGCTTTCAATCAAACACCATATGCTCTAGATCAATGAAAATTGATTCATTGGCAATGATCACATTGAGAGGAGTGAGGTGCTTTATGGAGTTGGCTAAACTTTAGACCATTTGCACCTTTCACAGCAACATGAATTGCTGTTGAAAATGAGATTTTGACTGTTAAAATTGCAATTTTTATTGCAGAAATGGATTAAAGGACTTTTGATTACCCTTGAGGCACCCTGATTATATAATTCCAATCACTGAAAACTACCATTTGAACAATTTCCGCCAGAATTTGGCTAAAAAATTCACTGGATTTCGGGCGCAAATGGTCGAGAGTTTAGCTTACACCGTGCTTTATAGCCTAGTTTGTGGAAAGATGCTGCCACGCAAGGTAATGTAATGTAATGTTACATAACCAAAAGTAAAAAGTAATAAACAAACCTAGATTGGCTCATAAAATAAAAAATGATGAAAAGTATTAAAAGAAATCCATGTAAGCATATAAAAGCCAACTTGGATCATGTAAGGAGAGTTCAAATTTCTTGAGATTACAATTTAAAAAAATTACAATTCATGAAGTTGGATCCCTCTTGATCCCTCTTGGTGCTTGATAGATTCAGATTTAAAGTGGATCTATTTTGGTTTAGGTTGGTTGGTTGCATGAGCTAAGGTGATCATTATGATTCCACTTTACATTTGTTTTTATTATTGAAAAACATCGACATTTATCAACTTTTCCATTAAATTTTTAGGGAAGATATTGACAAATGAACATCAAAGTTGTGACTGAATTGCACTTTTTTTTTCTCCACATTTTGTTTGGATGGTAATTTGGATAAATAGGTTTTATTTATCACTAAAACAAATGTTACAATTTCAACCAAATAATTCTCCACAATGTCCTTATTATGATCTACGAAATTACATCTAAAATTGTCATTCAAAGAAAATGGTGTTTAGACATTTTCACATGTGTCTTTGGTTGTATTATTGATGTTTATGCACATGCTATTTTTATTTTTATTTACTTTTATAAAATGATTGACTAATATCCAAAGATCTATTATTGATTATCAAATATAAAAATGTTATTTTACAATTTATTTGCAATTTTATTCTATCAGTAAAACTTGCTGATTTCCATCGGAATTTTATAATTTTTGTTGTAGGATTCTCAAAAACTTGTCGTTCGGTAGAAATTGTAGACAACTTCCTTTAAAAAGTCTCATTTTAAAAATAACGTGCTTATAAAAAACAATATCTACAAATAATTATGAAGAGTGCTAATAAAAAACAATATCTACAACATATAATTATGAAGAGCTGTCTCTAATAGAGCAACAAATAAGCCACATGTATAAGGTGCATGACAAAGCATGAAACAAAAAATGGTGAGGAATACTATGAGTTTGATGCATGTTGAATAAATAAAAGAATGGACTTAGTAATGTGGGTGGGTGACATTTTTTAAAGGATAGTGTGTGTATTCACTTCGTAACAAAAAATCATAGGTATTTATTATATCTTAGACATTGAAATAGTATAATTTGTAATGTTTGGACATATTTGCTTTTGTTGTTTAGCTTTGGAGTGTTAAATTCATTTCTAATGTATTGATAGTCAATTTCAATATATTTTGAACATTTGCAATGTTATCATGTGAGAAAGCAATAAATAAATTCATGATTTTATTTTCTTGTATCTTTTGTAGTAATATAGGAAAATCCTCCATTGAGTGATCACCCATTAATCCTCAAGAGGGCCTTTGATGTTTGGTAATCCTTTTTATTACTCATAATAGTACAAAACTTCACTATATTTTATAGTTCTCACCAAGAACATATACTCTTCTACATTTTTGATTCCTCGAGTGAGAAAAAGACTCATATTCCATACAATGACTTAACTTAGTCTTATTCTGTTCATGATAGCTGTCATCATTGATCCCTACGAGTCATTTAGGCACCTTGCCATGGTTCCAACAATGGTAGGCACCTTTCATACATGGTATATTGCAAGCATTGATGCATGGTAATTGAAATTGAGTTTGCTAAAATATATTTTGGAAGAGCATGAGGAATATATGGCATTGGTTACTATGTGCACACCATTATATCTAAATATATTAATTGTTAACAAATGTTAAATGAAAATGATCTTAATCATTCTACAACTATGCACATTTGTTATTTACACCTTGTGCAACAACAATCAAATCCACATGATACCTAATAGGCTACATTGCTAGCAATGTAGCCTACAATCCTCTATTCCATCATCTTAGAGTTCTTTCGAAGTGGATTCCCTAGGAAGACAACATTAGTCATTGTACTCTTGATGGGATGAGGGAGCATTTGAGTTCATTTTAGGCTAAGTTGGGTAAATCAATTGTTGCTAGTGTGATTTGAAAAAGTCTACAAATTGTTTTGCACAATTTGGATCCTACACATATCATGAGGTTGGATGGACATCCAATATTTGGTTGATATGATGATGTGTAAGATAAACTATGATGGGTCATCACTCTTTTGCTGAAGTTAAAAACAAAATGACAAGAAATGGCCACATCATTATTTGACTTACAATTCGAATACAATAAGCATCTAAAAGCTACAAGATTTAATGATCCATGTATTGCAAGAATTCTGTCATTCTTTATGTTTTGTTAGAATGCTAAAGTGTTAAATTCTTGATATACATGTGTGAAAGAAATAGAAACAAAGGAAGTTGTTACCTCCTAGATATGCTTCATGATTGTAAGGAGTCCCAAGTTTCTTATGGATCGTTGATGATTTTCCTAGTCAATCAAAATCTTGGAGTCTCGAAAGACTTGCATATATTTTGGACATTGTTCTTTTGCTCCTTTTAGTAGGATCCATAGGGTGTAGAGTTCAACATGATTATTGGATCCTTGAGCCGCTACATACTTCATCATAAAATAACATGGAGAATACAAATAGAGCATTGCCCTTGCTCCATAGATAATAGGATACCCTTGAATTGCTCTATTGAAAAATCCCTAATGTCTTTCTTGATTGGTATGTGGTCTTAGTAACACTTTGGTAAACACTTCTTTGGGGAAAGTTTTATGGTCAACCCAAGCTAGTGACATAATTTTCTACCTATTTGATGATGAGGATTGAATCTTGAAACACCATCTGATTTTTGGACCACAAAATTCCATAAACAAATAGACAAGTGAGATCCTTATAGGAAAAGGATTGTCTATTGGTGAACCAATCAAAGAGACATTGACCCTAGTCATCTCAACCCATTTTAATTTACCAACCATAGCTTGTGTTACACCATTTCAAGCCTTTCTAAAAAAGGGACAGGGCATGAACAAGTGGTCCACCAATTCTTCACTACTTTTACAAATGATACATCTACACAACCCTACCCAACTTCTCTTTTGTCCATCATCCCAAGTTAAGATCTTATTAGACATGCCCAACCATAATAAAATTCTATCTTCTAATGATAAATAAAGCTTCCAAATGGTTCACGACCAATCTCTCTCATTGCTACAATATTCTTCAATTATAGTTGCATACCCTAGCATGATAGTGTAATCTCCTAAATTGATCTTTTTGTACCATTTAAGCTGGTCCTATTCATTATTTTATTTAATTGCATTATGTTGTAACACTGACATATTTCTCCCATTCCTTTTCTTGTTCTCCTTCCATATTTAGTCTATCTAAGGTCTCCCATCCTTGTGCCCATAAGTTTCTATTATCTATAGACGCTGTATCCCTTAAGTAATAAATCCCCTAATTGTGGAGAAATTCCAACAAGGCTTTTGAAAATTTGTAATTTCTAATGAATTTGATCCATGGGTCCTCTCCAATCTTTACATTGCTACCATTTCCAATTTTTCACGCTTTACCCATTTACCTAATAGAGGAAGGCATTTATCAAGGATTTATAGACCAAAGAGGCTCCTTGGACTTGCTTCCTTTCTGCTCTGATTTAGTCCCTTTAATGTCCCCATTCAAATAATTGCATAGTGAGAAAATTCCATCAATCCTACTAGTTTCCTAGGTTGGGTGGAAACATTGGGAAGTTAATAAGGGAGCTAATAAATGGTGTTTAGACATTAGAAGGAATACATATTTATTTAATGGAGTTAATTAAATGAATGTAAGTGAAAAATGAAATGACTATGGAGAATAGAGACACATGGAGACTATGGGGCCCACTCAAGCTAGAATTCCAATGTTAAATGGCATCTTCCTCTTGCAATCTCGAATCTATGGGAAGCCTAATGTTTTTGGATGGATAATAAGATTAATATGCTTGTCCATATACTTCATAGGTCGAATATGGGATGAATTGTAACTTACATGGGGAGAGGAATAGCCAAATGGGAGTTTCATGGACACTTGGCTAGATTCCCCTTACATTTATGACACCTATGACACCAGTGATGGAGATTCTATGATAGTTGTGACATAAGTCATATTTGAAGGCTGACATCTGACATATTTGACATGTCAGACTTGAATAGAGCATCTTAGACAACGCTCATGGGAGTTGGAGAGGGCCAAGAGGCTCCCACTTGAATTTGGGAGAAGAGGGAAGGTGAAGAGAGAGGCCACATGGCATGAGCAAACACACCAATTCGACTTGGCTTTGGTTTATGGATGGATTTGGAACCTTAGAAGACCAATAATGTTTATAAAATGCAGGGATCAGCCATGAGAAGACCCTTTTGATCATTTGTGAAAGTTGTTATTGTGAAGAGAGAGAGCTAGTGGATGATTAGTTCATGCCTTAGCCAATTTCGAGGGTGAAAGATTCACATCCTAGTTGGTTTTTGGAGATGCCAATCAAGTCTTTCAAAGAGCTTCAATGGAGTCATAAGTTACAGATGCAAGCTACAATAGCTTGTGGATATTCATCTCTTTGAGGGAGCTTCTATTGCTCTAGTATTCTGTATTTCGATATAAATTCTCTTCTCTTTAAGTGACATTTCCCCAATACCTTGTTGTAAACTCTTGTAATCTTGATGGATTCGAATGGATGTATAAACTATTGATGATTTATGAATGAATGGACCGTCATTAAAGTATATTATGGGTTTTATGTTTAGTAAGTGAGAATTTGTGGCCATTGGGTCAAATTTCATAGCAATTGGAGCAAACTACACCTCATTGCCCCAAGGGTCCAAAACTAGTTTTCTATATCTGATTGAAAGAAGTGATAGAAACCATGGGAGGTCGATTGGTTATGCGTATGAGTCTCTGATAATGTTTTCTACACATCCCTTGCTTCAATTTCAAAATTTGAGTGGGTTTTTGCGCATTTGAGAAGCCATTTCTACCACTTACCCTAGGGGGGATTTGAGCCCAAAATTGCTAGTAAAATCATCTATCTTGTTTAAAATTTATTATCTAATTCATAAACCTTCTCTGAATATTTTGGAGCAATTGGGCTGATTTGGAGACCCAGTCACTAAAACTAGTCAAGAGCCAAAATTGTGAAAAAATTGGAAAATTGGGCATTTTGGTAAATTTTTTAAAAATGGACATTACAGTGGTATCAGATCATGGTCTTGGAACCTGATGGTGTTTTAGATTCCAAAGAAATAAAACACCACCCTTAGAATCTGAATTGGAAGGTGCTCGACTTGTAGAAGAATAACTAGAAGAAAAAAATGTACCTTTGACTAGAGCTATGGCTCACGAGGGTGAAGACTACACTAAGGAGAAAATGGAGTATCTCAAACTTATAAAACCCTTGTTTGAAGAAATATCCAAGGACATGACCCAATATATGGTAGACATGACCGAACATATCAAAAGGATTCGAATTGATGGCCAATCAAATGGGAAACAAAGGAATAATATGAGATATTGGTAGTTCACAATCAACAAAAAAGAAGACAATGTGTGAGCACATTTTCTCACGAACATGACCTCATAATAGACCCCATGAATTTCAGAGCACACCAAATCCTAGTGCACCTAAATTTCTTATTCCCAAAGAAGAGACTAACATTCAATTTGAAATTGATACAATAACAAAAGAATGGGCTAAATTGGATGAAGAGTGTAGGAGAAGTATAACATTTGAGTAGTACTTCACCATGGCAAACAAACTCAAAAAGAGGACAATAAATCTCTACCCCAAAACAAAGAATTGAATTGTGCCATAGGTAAAGTGCCACTTCCTACTTTTGATTGTTCATCTCAAAGTTCTACTAACACTTGGGTGCAAAAATTGGATGTGTATTTTTAGTTGAATCCAATGGTGGAAAAAGATGCTTTAAAAATGGTTATTTTGCACTTGGATGGAGATGCCGATAAATAGTGGTTCCATGGAATGAAAACCTTAGGTCATGATCAGGTTAAAACATATGGGAAATTTGTTGACAGGGTATTAGAAAGGTTTGAGCAAAAAGATCCAGAATTGTCTTTCAAAGAACTAGCACAATTGAAGCAGGTAGGGACTCCTATTGAGGTGGCTAATGTATCTATGGGAAGGTTAGTATTGTTGTTCACTGAAGGTTTGAAAGATCCCGTAAAAGGTTTGGTCAAAGCCCACACGCCTACTAACTTAAATGATGCAATGAGCTTGACTAGAGATCTTCAAAATGTGCTTCCTAGAACAAGATTTCCTCTCAAGCCTAACTTCAGATTTGGAAAAAAGCCTTGAAAAAATGATGCACCTGATAAGAAGTTTTGGCAAAGAGATACATTTGAAAAGAATAAGAAAGAAGGACAAAACATGGATGAAATTCAAAGGAAAAAATTGTGCTTCACATGCTTCCAACCATGGACACCAGGGTATAAATGTGCTAAAGGAAAGGCTTGATACATAGAATTATTTTCTAATAATGATGAGTATGAATGGGGTATGGATGAAGAATGATACATTTCAGATCAAGAGGAGGCATATGAGGCAATAGTTGAAGAAGAAAAACAAGAATAAAATTAGCCTTCACCGGACAAAGCAAGAATGGCAGTACTTTCAACAGTGCCTCGCTGTCACACTATTCGATGCAAGGGTGTGGTATTGGGACAAAGAGGTTTAGTTTTGGTAGATCTAGGAGCTACACATAAATTCATTTATGTAGAGATGGTGGATAAAATAAAGATACCAAGTGAACCATTTGATGGCTTCACAATTGTCATTCCAGGTCACAACACAATGCAATGCAACACATAGGTTCCAAAGCTGCAAGTCAGCATAGGTAACTATACTTTTGTTGATAGTTTTTATGTGGTTGATGTTGTTGATACTAATGTAGTCTTGAGAGTGCAATGGCTGTATTCTATAGGAGACCATTCAATAAATTATCAAATTCTTGAAATGAAATTTCAAGATTCAACAGGTGTACTAGGGGTTGTGAGAGGGCAACACACTTACCCAAAATAGGTAGTAAATTGCAATAGTATGAGATCTATATTGAGGCATGGTGATATATAATGGGCTGTTGAATGTTATATCACTTCTACCAAGCCAAAAATTAGAGTTGTTAAACACCCAAAGGAGATAGAGACACTTTTGCACAAATATGAAAAAGTTTTCAGAGATCTTCCACATGGTAGACCACCTGATAGGGGGGTTGAACATAACATTGTTTTGAAGGAGGGTACTTCACTCTTTCAGATACCACCTTATAGACATCCTAAGAAGTTCAGAGATGAGATTGAGAAGGCCATTCAAGAAATCTTAGAGTTGTGATTCATTAGACCAAGCTCTAGCCCTTATGCTTCTTTAGTAGTGTTGGTAAACAAAAAAGATGGAAATTTGAGGATGTGTATAGACTTTAAAGATTTGAACAAGAAGACCATCAATAATAGATATCCTATTCCTAGGATTGATGAACTAATGGATGAACTATTTGGAGCTAATTACTTTTCCAAAATTGACCTTAGACCTGGTTATCACCAAATTTAGATGAAGGAAGAAGATGTGCAAAAGACTGCTTTTCGATGTCATTATGGTCACTTTGAGTTTCTTGTTATGCAATTTGGGTTGACTAATGCTCCAACTACATTTCAGGCATGTATGAATACAATCTTTTGTAAGCAGCTTAGAAGGTTTTTTTAGTCTTCTTTGTTGATATTCTCATTTACATTAAAACTTGGGAAGAGCACTTGCAACACCCAGAGATTGTGTTGAAAACTTTGCAAGAACAGTCTTTGTATGCTAAGATGTCTAAATGTGAATTTGGGATGAAAGAACTATTATATATTGGGCACATTATTGGGAAAGATGGAGTGAAAGTGCACATGGAAAATATCAGGGCTATCTTAGAATGGCCATGACCAAAAAACATCACAGACAATATACGAGGTAATTCAATAGGAAAGGAGGATCTAGAGCTGCCCAACCCTACCTAAGGCCTTGGTAAAAGAAATAGTATAAGCTAAGGAAAACAATCAAGTGAATGAGATCATCTTATATGATGCATAAATAAATGTTAACAATAATATATATAGTTCATATATATTATGAATAAAAGAATAATTATATATGATAAATATAAAGAAATAGGTATACCTATAAATAATGAAAAAAGAGTCTATGTAATTATTATTTACTAAAATGATTAAATAAATATTCGATCCTAAATGTAAAATTAGGAACTAGTAAAAAGTTTTTAAGTTAAACTAATTATTAAATCCACATAAATCAATTAAATATTTATTTTCAAGAAGATAATGTATTCTTGATTTTCAAGAAGATAATGTATTTCATTTGTTTAAATATGAAACTCACATTGTAATGTCTTAAATAATTTCTAGGGTTAATTTTTATGTTGCAGGTTGTTTCATTTGTTTAAATTAAGACTCGGCCTTTAAATTCTTGCGTAGGTTTTAAAGTTGAAATTATCTTAGCATTATATTTAAACAATTTTTAGAAGCTTGATGTCAACAATTTTATCTAGATCTAAACCCTAGTTTCCAGATAAAACTAATCACCACATCTCTGTCAACACTGTTACTAAAACTAAAACCCTAAGTATATTTTCATAAAGAATTTGCACAGGTCTATGAATTTATTATAAATTAAACCAGAGTTAAGAAAAATTAAACTAATTGAACCCTATGATAAACAAACACATTTTAAACTTTGTTCTAACGATAATATAATTATTAAATAAATAAATTATAAAACATTCAGTCCAGGGATCGAATCCCTTTTTATCCGAACAAAAACTATAAACTAAAACGAAGGGCTGGCACATTTCATTTGCCAATGAAACTCAGACCTAGGTTTCAAAATATCCTATCTACGTAAGAACCATAAACTATTAAAATTGAACAAACAAAACATTATAAATATGATGCAAAACAAATCTATAATTTTTTTATTATCAAAGGTATCAAATTACCATAACCTTAATGCATGAAGGCCAAGAGCCTATCCATGAGTTCAAATTTCTGCTATTAAATACCAACACTTATAAACATTATTTATCACTGCCCAACAATCGAATCTTGTTAAGAATTGACTGCCGGTCCTTTTTCCTTCCATACCAAATCTATAATACAACATGTCTAAATAAGTTACAAACAAACATAGCTCCATTCCCATATGCATCACGTTGATGGAGTTAAAAGAATAACATGATAATAACCACATAAAACATATTAACGAAACAAAGGTTAAAACCTTTATTACAGACAAGTATCCACGCGACCCAAGGTCGAATCCATTAAACCCCAATTATATAATCATAAAGTTTAAAAAACAATTAAACTACAAAACATTAAACCCAACCAAGTATTCGACCTTGTTTCGAATCACTTGGAGCTTAGCTGAGAGCTTTTTAAAATAAACCAAACCATACAAGCCCAATATCGAATCTTGTAAGTAAAATCTAAAATATTAAACACATTTACACAAACCGCATTGTGCATGCATGGTTTAGCCATTACGGTTGCCCATAAATTTATCAATTCACCACATCTAAACTTAGAGACAGAGCTAGGCTCTTTCATATTAAAAAAATCATTTAAATCAACGGAGTTACATCCTTATCAATCAATGACTTAACTAAAAACCACAATTTCATAGTTCATATCAATTATCGAAATGATGGCATCGTAAGTGCCATTGCAGAGCAATGGCACTGTTAGCAATATAAATGCATTCATTTTACAGAGCTAATGATACACCAAAGATATAAAGATGAGTCTCTATTAAAAATTTAAATATCACATTTACATTACAGAGGCATACAAAAGGCGTTTACACAGTCGCATTTAACATTTCCCAAACGAAATTTAAGGAACCCCAAATCGCAAACCAAACAACAAAATAACTTAATCATTACAACTAACATTTCCCAGATCAAGAATCGAAACCACGTAATAGCATAGCAAGTTCAACCTTGGGTACAGGCCCTTTTCTATACGTGGGGATTACCCGGGATGGTTGCAAAGGAAACCCAAATCTTTGGCTTGTAAACGTAGAGTATCCACGCTACCTACACCCGCAAACAACGAAAAAAAAATGATGGTTTAGAAGAATGCAGTGATTGTAAAACAAAACCAAAATCAAAAGGTGAAAGCATACTGAACCTTAGCATACCTGTCAAATGTTCCAGGAACAAATTGTAAGCTTTGCATGGTATGCGCAACTCCCATCTGAAGCATGAGACCTCCCTCCAAACCCAAAAAATACCAAAGGAATGACCAACGAAACCCTAGCGAAATGCATAAGGCAGGAAACCTACGCAGAACGAGGAACATTCAATGCGCCAACTTGGCCGCCACCTTCATCCAAATCAAAACCCACAAGTCTATAGTCTGGCTTCACTTTCTTTGCCATCAATTTAATCCCCATTTCCTTAGTCTTAACCCCTTCCATAGTGCTATTGGCATAGATATATGATATAGTTTCGATGGCATAAAGTATGCAATAGCATAAACCCTCCACAACAAAGTATAAGTATAACATATTTACAACCAAACTTTTAAATCCTCATCACCATAGTTTTAAAACATGCATATAGTATAAACCCCCTTATCATAGCTTACAAAGTATGTATTGTGACCTTTAGGATTATAATCATTTCTTTCTATAGTTTGAGCATAGGATTAACATTTCTTAGGTGTAGATTACTGTAGATGCTAGGACTGTGTTTCACCATGTTCACAAGACTAGGTTCACAGGAAAATTCACTTGCAGAAGAATATGTACACATGCATTAGTTCACAATGAACAAAGTAAATCTCGTAGCATATGAACCTTACCTTTCCAAGTGTATGTTCAAGGGACAGAACCCCACCACTCCACTCCTTGACATACAGAGCTAAGTCAACCTCTTCATAATTAACAAATAAATAATTAAATACACGTAAAATGAAAGTAATACATAAACATAATAAGGATTGACATCATCAGTAAATAAAATAGACATATAAGTAAAATACAAGCGCATCGAAGTATATAATAGTGACATATAGACATAATCATGATACAGGGAAAACACCAAAATGAAACATCAAACAAAACTTAGGCTTAGTTCTTCAAACATGTTTTTATTCCAGAGTAGAAATGAAAGATGTCCTTAAGATATAGCAGTTTTGTTAACCTACGATTTTATTTATTTATTTATGGATTTTAGGGACATTACAAGTGGTATCAGAGCCCAGATTCAAATGCTAAGAGACCTAATGGGTGCTACCAAACATTTGTTGCAGAAATAAACATTTCAAAACTGTATTTGAAATTTTGTTAACTAACAGAAAATTATTTGTTACTAAATGTTTTAGTTGCAGGATCAAAGAACAGTTCAGATTATGAATACATAAGAAGATAACAACGGACAAGGAAATCTGAATTCCCCAACATGGGAAGAAGAACTGGTGGTAGAATTAAATTATGATCTAATGAAAACCATACAGAGTCTGCAAGCATATTTACAAAGCTTCAAAGATGACAATATGAATGAGAGAAAAGAGCAGAAAGCAATCAATGAAGCTTTAATTTAGAACATGACGAGAGGAAATTCTCATGGACAACCTACCCATTCAACCAATAAATCTAAAGAAAAATATCATCACAAACGGGCCAACAACCCAAGGGAAGAGGGAAAAGAAGAGCACACAATTGGACTTCCAGAAAGAGATTATCATAGTCTTTCCAGTGAAAAGTCACTTTCTCCTTGTAGAAAGACGCAAAAAAATGATGATAACCTCCAAGGAGAATTCCACAAGATAAAAATCCCCAACCTATGAGGGAGAGATGAATACCGGGGAGAAGGTTGAAGAATGGATTCTAGGTATGAGAAAATAATTTTGAGTATACAACTACTCTAGTGAAATGAAAGCTCGACTAGCCATTTATAATTTAAATAGAAAAGCAGCTAGATGGTGGAGAGACCTAAAGCATACAAAAAATGACGAAGTAAAAGAAATTAGATGGAGTAATTTTTGCAAAATATTTCAGGAGAAATACATGTCTGAAAGATTCTTTGACAGGAAAGTGAAAGAATTTCACGAGTTAATGATGGGCTCCATGACCATGGATGCCTTCATTAACAATTTTTTGGATCTGTTACACTATGTACCTTACATAAATGACGAAAATGTGAAGATACAACAATTTTTGGGGTGTCTTCCTCTCAATTTTTGAGAGAGAATTAAGTTTGATATGCCCAAAACTCTAGATACTACCTTACACAAAGCTAGGAGTTGCTATGAGCATGGACAAATAAGGCATGAAAACATCAATAGAATTTGGGACAAGTATAAGACCTTATCGGACAAACAAAAACCTGGTTTTAAACCACCGCCTTCCAAAAAACAGAACAACATTTTTCTAGCAAATAGAAACTTCAACAAGATAGGTGCAAAGCCAAATGTGCCTGCACCAAACACCAGCAGACCAATAGAAAAAGAAGGAGCCAAGGCTACCCCGCTGCAAGTTAAATGTTGGAAATTCCAAGGACCCAACTATGCCAGAGATTGTCCAAATAAGACAGGTGGAGTCTTAAACAATCTATAGGATGACCCAACGATGGAGGACATCGAGGATTTATGAAGCATTGGATTACTGACAAGTAGAGCATCAAGCCACTATGGTTGAAATAGAAGGCAAGGTTTCAAACACTTCTATTTCAATTTTCATTGATCTCGGTGCTTGCCGAAGCTATGTATCACCCAAGATTGTTGAAATGTGTAAACTAAACAAATTAAAACATGAGAAAACATGGATGATACAATTAGCCACTGGTACAACAAGAAAGGTTTCAGAACTAGTGAGAGATTGTGAGGTAAACTTGAACGGTTTTCCAGCTAAGATAGCTTTGAATATCTTACCCTTAGGATCGTACGATGTACTTATCAGCATGGACTGGTTGGAACAACACCATGTCATGCTCTATTGTCTAAACAAGTCAATCTTATGCATGGATAGCCAAGGGAATAAGACAAATATTGAAGACATACCTAAGAAGGTTTTCGTTAGACAAATATCCACCTTACAGGAGAAGAAGTGTATAAGGAAAGGATGCAAAATTTTTGCGGTAAATATCCAGGATGTAGAAGCTGAGAGAGAGAAACACATTGAGGAATTTTTGGTTCTCGTAGACTTAAAATATGTATTTCCCAAGGAAATACTGGGATTACCACCAAAATGGGACCTGGAATTTTCCATAGAACTGACACCAGGGTCAGTATCGGCTTCGAAATCCCCATAACCGCATGAGCGCACCATAATTAGTGGAGCTCAAGTTACAGTTACATGTTTTGATTGATAAAGGTTATATATGACCTAGTGTATCCCCTTGGGGAGCACCTATACTTTTCGTAAAGAAAAAGGATGGTACGATGCGAATGTTCATAGATTACCACAAACTTAACAAGATGACCATCAAGAACCGTTACCCACTCCATAGGATCGATGTTTTGTTCGATCAATTCAAAGGAGCAAATATATTTTCAAAGATCAACCTACGGTTCGGATACCATCAGGTACGGATCCGCGATGAAGATATACATAAAATGACCTTTCGAACGTGATATGACCATTAGGAGTTTGTAGTAATGCCTTTTGGGCTAACCAATGCACCGACAAATTTTATGTGCATGATGAACACTATCTTTAGCAAATACCTATGATGATATTTACTGAAGATACTGGGATATCAAAAGATGATATCAACAATAAAGAAACACTTTTTCTGGCCTAAGTTAAAGTCCAACATAGCGTTATTCATCACAAAATGTCAAGAATGTCAACTAGTCAAGGCTGAAGACTAGCATCCTTCGGGATTACTACAACCTTTACCCATTCCGAAATGTGTAATGTCGTCTTCTGCTTAGGCTTTGAGGACCAACCCACTGACTTACATGATTCCCATAGGTTCGAACAATCACTGACAATTAGGGAATCAGTTGTGGACTGACGCCATATAGGAAGATATAGGGCATCAATATTATATCCTCACTGGGTAGACGGGGGCCACCAGAGCCAAAGGCCACCTGCATGCATGACATATGAGTACTATTTCATGTTGCATGCACCCGATTGAGTCTCCATGCCCTGCATGCAAGTCAACTGCAAATTTGAAGTTAAAGTGACCTAGTTAGGTCAAAATTTAGTTATTCGCAGTTGAAAGTTATAAAAGAAAGGTAAAGTGAATGGATAAGGACACTTATGATTATTATTTATTTGGAGATTTTAAGTAACAACACAACGTGTGACCATGACAATTGGGATTGAAGACGATGTTTTCAGCTAACGAGGGTTCGACAATGAAACATCTACCCTAGTCTCCTTCAGGGTAGGCCATCCCGGTCCACCATCAAATCTTCATCTTATTTATCCATATACAGCTATCCGACACCCATGAGAAGATTGTTTGCAGGGACACATGTGCAACTGGAGAGTTTTTTTGGATAAATCCAAAGCATTCGTTGGGTGTCCATATATCCATTTATCTTCTGAATACTGGCACCATTCTCATCATCAGGATCATCCTTTAGTACCAGGTGATCATCAACTTCCAGTTTTCTCATCTGGAGCAGTTCTCATCAGATTTTTTGTAGCTGGGGGCGTGAGCAGTTAAACCAGTAAACCAATTCGCTAGCCTGCTTAGAGTATTTAGAACCTTTGCATGCTCCAGTCAATATCTCCAGCACAGGAATACCTCCATTCCTGCAAATCCTCACCTTCATCAGACAAATCCTTTACCAAAAACGTCATCTTTAGCTGATTAAGGGGTTCGTGCTGCTGGGTGTTAACACCGGAGGAAAGGAGCACTAGTTCTTCACCAGATCAGTTCTCGATGCATGCGAATTATCTCTGGAGAATTATTAGTGGTAAGTGTTGATCTGTTCTCCGTAAATATCTACCTTAGTTTTCTATAAAATATGGCCATTTGCCCGACACTTTGCATGTGAGTTTATTTCAGTATTATTGTAAATATGGAGGCTTTAAGCAATCCCTAGAAAAGAAAATAGTAGAACATCCATATTTGGGATATTACAATGGTATCAGAGCTATTTTCCTTTCTAGCTGTGGGCATGCAAAAATTATAAATGAATTCAGAAGACCCATACAACATTACTTACCGGAGATAGAGGGGTAGAGACAGTAATAGAGGAGAAGAGGAGTTAGAGGACATAGATTTGGGGGATAAAGAGTATCAATTTGGAAAGGGAAAAGAAACAATGGCCGATAATGATAAAACATCTTTCAATAGTCTCATGTCAGCCATAAAATAACTCACAACTGTACAAAAATAAATGATGAGTACCTTTAGGCAAATGACAGAGAAAAATGGGCCCACCCCACACAGTCCCTTGTTTCGCAATAGTGATAGGGTATCCACTAGCAGTAGTAGGGAGCACTTACATACCAACATGTGGAGCCATCCCCATATATACAACAATCCTTCCCGACCTACCATGCCTCACTTATTATATAGTCTAGCTGCAATTCCTCTAGCACAAGCATAACCAGAAGAATCCTTGTGTGCTTATCTGAGGGAGTATACAACCTTAGGAGATGAATTCCATTCAGCCATGACCTTCATCTAAAATTTGCCACTTTAAAAGTAAGAAAAAACCCAGATCTTACAATAGGCCGTTCACCCAAAACTATGAGTTACAACGCACCATAGGGAAACTGACTATCCCTACCTTTGAGGGTACCCGGGGTGGCCCAACCCAGAATTGGGTGCAGAAGTTGGATACACACTTACAGCTCAACCCCATGATTGAGAAAGATGCCATTAAATTGGCTACCTTGCATTTGGATGGAGAAGCATATAAGTGGTGGTACCATAGGTTAGTGACAATTGGTCACAATACTATCACATTGTACCCATATTTTACACAGAGCCTCATTGAGCGGTTTGATTGGAAGGACCCTGAGGTACAATTTCGAGAGATGGAACAACTCAAGCAGACAGGTAGCGCAGATGTATTTATTTCATAGTTCTAGAGGATAGCAGTCATGGTGACAGATATATTAGAGAGCAACTTAATTATGTTGTTTACATAGGCTCTCACTAAACCCTTATGGGGATGGGTCAAGTCCTAAGGGCCCACCACCCTAGCAGATGCCATCAACCAAACTATAGATTTACAGGATGCAGTACCCAAAAATAGATTTCCTCCCAAAACCAATTTTCCTATTAAAGATAAAGAGAGGAAACCCTTCCAGAAAGAATGGCCCAAGAAAGAAAAGATGGACAATGATACCCGATAGGACCTTAGAAGAAAAAAATTATGTTTCACTTTCCAGGAACCATGGGTACCAGGTCACATATGTTCAGGAAAGGGAAAGTTCTACTACATAGAGGCCTATTCCGACAATGGGGAGGATGAGGATTATCAAGATTTGGAGTAGGGAGAGACACCAGAGACAGTGGATGAGGGACAACCCTCAGGAGGTACCATTGCTACCATGACAGGGGTTCCTAGATTCCACACTCTCTAGATCAAAGGTATCGTACATGACCACAGAGTGGGAGTGCTAATAGATGGTGGGGCATCCCACAACTTTATTGATGCTGCATGGATTAAAAAGAGAGGCATTCAGACTGAGATTTTTGATGGGTTTTCAGTAGCTGGAGCAGGTCACACCATGGAGTGTAGTAATATGATTCCTAAATTAAAAGTAACACTTGGGAATTATACAGTGATTAGAGACATTCTATGTGGTAGATGTACCTGACATGAATGTGGTACTAGGAGTTCAGTGGCTGTATTCCATAGGGAAGTATTCCACGAACTACTAGATCATGGAGATGGAGTTCACAGGTGCAGAGGGACAGAAGGCAGTATTGAGAGGGATGAATACCTACCCTCCCGCAACAATGACAACACACAGGATGGAGGCAGTACTCTGACAAAGAGATATTGAGTGGGCTGCATAGTGTTTGGTTACCATCAGGAAACCACCAGATGATTCCACACAACATCCAATAGATATAGAGTCCTTACTGCAGAAGCACAAGGAAGTATTTAGAGACCTTCTAGCAGGTCAAACTCCAAATAGGGGATTTGAGCACATTATTGAGTTAGAGGAGGGGACTCAAGCAGTTATCACCACTCCTTATAGACATCCCAAGAGGTACAACGATAAGATATAGAGTACAATCAAGGAACTACTCAAGCTAGGGTACATCAAACCTAGCTCCAGTCCATTTGCATCTTCAATAGTGCTAGTAAAGAAAAAGGATGGAACCCTATGCATGTACATTGATTACAGGGAACTCAATAAGATGACCATAAAGAATAGGTATCCCATCCCTAGGATTGAAGAGTTTATGGATGAACTATAGGGGGAAAAGTACTTTTCCAAGATTGACCTCCGCTTAGATTACCATCAGATTCGAGTCAGGGAACAGGCTTTTCCAAAGACCGCCTTCCGTTGCCACTATGGCCATTATGAGTTTCTAGTGATGCCATTTGGGCTCACTAATGCACCAGCTACATTCTAGTCATGCATGAACAATATCTTCAAAGCTCAGTTACGTAAGTATCTTTTGGTATTCTTCGACGGCATATTGATATACAGTAGAACTTGGGAAGAACATTTGAGACATCTAGATGAAGTACTTGGCATTCTACAGGAACAATCACTATATTCCAAAATGTCCAAGTGTGAGTTCGACATGCAGGAGATGTTATACTTAGGGCATGTGATAGGGGCCAACAGGGTCCAGGGGCACCTAGAGAAGATTCAGGCCATATTGGATTGGCCTACACCTAAAAATGTGACAAAACTGAAGGGAATTTTGAGCTTTTTCACCTACTACAGGAGGTATGTCAGTGGATTTTCACAAATGACCGCACCCCTCACAGATATTACCAAGAAGGGGTTATTCAGTTGGTCAGAGACAACACGACACACATTTGAGAAAATGAAAAAGGTAATGAGTTCATGCCGAGTATTAGCTCTACTAGACTTTTCTCAACCTTTCATGTTAGAATGTGATGCTTCAGGAGAGGGAATTGGGGCGGTTTTGATGCAGAAAAACCATGCAATTGCATTTGAGATCAGGAAGCTCAAAGACTATGAGAGCCACTATTTGATATATGACAAAGAGATGTTAGCCATTCTCCATACCCTAACCAAGTTCAGGAAGTACTTAGTGGGTGGCATATTCAAGGTTAAGACAGACCATAATAGCTTGAAATACTTCCTAGAGCAGAAAGAGCTAAAGGTAACATAAATGGGTAAGCAAAATTCAGGGCTATGAATTCGAGATTGAGTACGTGAAGGGAAAGAACAATTTTGTGGTCGATGCACTTTTCAGACGACTAGCTACTTTATCCCTTATGAGCATCTCGTTAGATTGGAGATCTCATCTTTTGGTTGAGTACTCCAAAGATAAGTTTGCTCGCGAGCTATTGGATGGATAGATTTAGGATGATAGGTACCAGGTAATTGATGACATCATATACTACAAGAACAAAATCTTCTTAGTTCCAAAGTCTTCCCTCAAGAAGAATATTTTGCAGGAATCACATGATTCACCATTAGCAGGGCATCATAGGTTTCTCAATACCTACATACAGATTAGAGAAAGGTTATCATGGAAGGGCCTCAAGAATGATGTGATACAACATGTGAGAGAGTGCAGCTTGTGCCAACAAAACAAAATAGAGAACACCCACCTGACTGGTTTACTACAACCCTTACCTATTCCCAAGCAGAAGTGGGAGAGCATCTCCATGGACTTCATTACTGGGATGCCCAAGGTTCAGGGAAAATAGTGCTTGTATGTAGTGGTGGATAGATTGACCAAGTTCACTCACTTATTTTCCATTTGTTCAGTTTATTCAGCAACATGGGTAGCATAACTATTTTTTAGAGAGGTATTTAAACTCTAAGGGTTACCCAAGACCATTTTCAGTGATAGGGACAACAAATTCACATGAGCATTTTGGCAAGAGATTTTTCGGTTAGTGGGGACCGAGTTAGCCATGGGCACCGGTTATCATCCACAGAGTGACACACATACATATATTGTCAACAAGTGGATTGAGGGATACTTGATAAATTACGTAGCAGATCAGCAGAGGACATGGAACAAATGGCTACACTTGGGTGAACATTGTTATAACACCACCCACCATATGACGATTGGGATGACCCCTTTCCGAGCTTTGTATGGGTATGATGCTTCCACTTTCGCAGAATGGATATTCAACGATAGAAGGCCCCCCAAGGCCAAGGAGTGGATTCAAGAGGGTCAAGATATCCTCAAGATACTCAGGGAGAACATACATGATGCTCGGAATCAAGAGAATATATATGGGAATAGGCACAAGGTTGAGCGCAATTTTGAGGTAGGAGACTTCGTTTATTTACACCTCCAACCTTATCAACAGTCATCTCTTAAAAAAAGGAGCGGAAAAACTCAAACCTCACTTTTATGGTCCATACAAGATAATACAGAAGGTTGGAGAGGTAGCATATGAGCTAGAATTACCCGTAGAGAGAAAGATTCACAACTTATTTCATGTTTCCAACCTCAAGAAGACAGTTGGTCAGCAGTTTGTTACATCTTCCGAGCTGCCCCCCCTTGATGATGAGGGGCAATTGATTCTGATTCCTGAGCGCATCCTAGAGGTGTGAGAGCAGAAACTGAGGAACAAAATCATCAGAGACTACTTGGTTCAGTGGAAATATATGCCTCTAGAGGAGGCCACTTGGGAGGGAGAACAAGTATTACAACACCCATCTTTATATTTGCTTGAGAACAATCAAACTTGAGGGGGAGGACTGTAATGTCCTCTTTTGCTTAGGAATTGAGGACCAGCCCGCTAACCTACATTATTCCCATAGGTTCGAGTGGGAATTGACAGTCAAGGAATCAAGTGTGGACTGATGCCATATAGCAATATCTAGGGGGCCACCAGAGCCAACAACCACCTGCATGCATGACATATGAGTACTATTTCATGATACATGCACTCGATTGAGTCTCCATGCACATGCATGCAAGTCAACTACAAATTAGAAGTTAAAGTGACCTAATTAGGTCAAAAGTTAGGTTATTTGCAGTTGAAAGTTGTAAAATAAAGGTAAAGTGAATGGAGAAGGACACTTATGATTATTATTGTTTTGGAGCTTTTGAGTAGCAACACAACGTGCAACCACGATAGTTGGGGTTGAAGACGACATCTTTAGCTAACGAGGGTTCGACAGTGAAACATCTACCCTAGTCTCCTTCAGGGTAGGCCATCTAGGTCCACCATCAGCTCTTCATCTTATTTATCCATATACAATGATCCGACACCCATCAGAAGATTGTTTGTAGGGACACGTGTGCAGCTGGGGGGGTTTTTTTGCTAGAAAACCCAAAAGCATTTGTTGGGTCTCCAGATATCCATTTATCTTCTGAATACTAGAACCATTCTCATCATCAGGATCATCCTTCAGTACCAGGTGATCATCAGCTTCCAGTTTTCTCATCCGGAGCAATTCTCATTAGTTTTGTGTAGCCGAGGGCATGAGCAGCTAAACCAATAAACCAATTCACAAGCCTACTTAGAGTGGTAAGAACCTCTGCATGCTCCAGTAAATCTCTCTGGCACAGGAAGACCTCCATTCCTGTAAATCCTCACATTCACCATACAACTCCTTCACCAAAAACATCACGTTTAGCTGATTAAGGGGTTCGTGCTTCTGAGCAGTAACACTGGAAGAAAGGAGCACCGCTTCTTCACCAGATCAGTTCTCGATGCATGCGTATTATCTCTGGAGCATTATCAGTTGGATTATTAGTGGTAAGTGTTTATCTGTTCTCCGTAAATATCTGCCCTAGTTAGCTATAAAATAGGGCCATTTTCTCGGCACTTTGCATGTGATTTTATTTCAGTATTATTGTAAATATGGAGGCTTTAAGAAAGCCCTAGAATAGAAAAAGGTAGAACATCGTATCTGAGATATTACAGAATGAAAGTGGGAGGTCATTAGTATGGATTTTATTATAGGTCTAACAAAGAGAAAGAAGCAAAATGATTCCATCTTTGTAGTGGTTGACAAGTTATCTAAAGTAGCACACTTTATCCCAGTTAAGTCAACCTACAAGGAAGTTCACATTGTCGACATTTTTCTTAAAAGAGATATTCAGATTATATGGGATACCCATGGAAATCATCTCGGATCGAGAAACGAAGTTTACCAGTAAATTTTGGAGATCTTTATTCTCCAGTTTAGATATGCAGTTAAATTTTAGTACTGCTTACCAGCCACAGACAGACGGGCATACATAATAGGTAAACCAGATTTTAGAAGATATGCTTAGAATGTATGTTATGAACAATCCCACCAAGTGGGAGGATTATCTGTACCTCACAGAGTTTGCATATAACAATGGATGCCAGAGTTCCGCCAAGATGACACTAGTACAAAATGAGAAATTAATGACTAAAAAAATGACTAAAATCCGGCTATAAACGACTATTTTTGAGTCAGCTACTAATAGTAGCTAATTTCCACTATCTTATAGCTAGTCGTATTTCACTTAGTTATTAATAGTTTGACTTATTAGTTATTGATAGTCAACTATTTAGTTATTGATTTAGTCACAGATTGGAACAATTAATGACCAAATATACGACTAAATAAACTATTAGATGATAGTCAATGATAAAGTCATTGATAGTTAATGAGTTAGTCATTGATTTAGTCATTGCTTTAGTCATGGATTTAGTCATTGATTCCAGCAATTAATGGCCGAATATACGACTAAATAAACTACTAGATGATAACATAGTAATGACTAAGCTAAATACGACTAGGTACAGGAAATTAGCTACTAATAGTCGTATATATGTGAATTTAGTCATTTTCGTAGTCACAAATTTATGATAGGGTACGGAGGAATTGAATCACCAACATCCTGCCTATAATTAGGCAGGTGCTCTACCATTGAGCTAGCACCCTTTAAGAAGTTGTTATTGCTTGATAATGATGATATTCAAACAAAATTTTCATCATTCAAGCATACAAAGTAATGATTATCAAGTTACTATAGATCCATAATGGCTTACCATGTACTAGTCCTTCAAATCATTTTTTCACTTAATAAATGCATTATGTATCTATAGTAACTTGATAATCATTATTTTGTATGTTAATTCATCACATTCTACAAAAACAAATCTTTTCAATGATAACCAATCCAAGCATTAGTGTGTTCGACAATCCAATCTCCCCTTTGAGTAAACAATTTAATTGCATTGTTATAGCTACTCTCCTTGCAATGATCAAGTTTTTAAACTTCCAAGTTGTCCCCAACAATGTATTTCAACCAAAATCCAACATATACAAAAATTATATAAGAATACTCACATAAAATATTGGCATGATTTTGTTATTTGAGTGCCACTCTAGTAATATTTCTTAAAATCAAATGATACTAACAGAAGTATTTTCAAATCCAACATATATAACAAAAAAATGTAGAAGAAATACTTCAAAGAAGACAAGGGGAAGATATTGGAATGCTTGTACTATTTGAGTGCCACTATAAGCAAGATTTCTTGCAATGAAAGGATATGAATAGGATTGATTTAATCTCACAACCAAAAACATTTTCATAATATCATAACAATCAATGTTATGAAGTTTTTGTGGGGAGTGATTTTCCCATATAAAGGGATTGATGTCATAATGATCTATAGAAAGAAAGGTAAGTACATCCAAGGTCAAGAGATTCCATGCCCAAAAATGTATTGAATTAACCCCACAACCATTTCCCACCCAAAGTTATGTTGGAAAAGGAAATGCACCATTCACAAGGCAATCACAGGAGCTCCACAGATTGATTTCGGAGACCCCATCAAAAATTGATGCTAACAAACCACTAGTCTGGGTGGTCTCCAATCATAATCAAAATTTTCTAACCTGTGTTTTTTATCCTAGCAGTATTGTATTTTAGTTAAGTTACCCAAAATCCCAATGGGCTAGCTCAATTGGTTTGAATCGCCATTTCAAGACATAGATTGCAGATTGTGTTTAGAGACTATCAAAATTAAGCTTCTAAACCACTACTCTAGCCGGTCTCCAATCATAATCAAACATTTTATATCCCATAGTATCCTTATCCTAATAGTATTGTCTTTTAGGTAAGTTACCCAAAAGCCCAATGGGTTAGATCCATTGGTTTGAACTGACCAACTTCAGGGAAGAGGTCATTGAGAGGTCATGGGATCAAGTCCGGTAGAGTACCTATGGATTAGGAGAACATGTTGTACTCAAATGGTATTTACCCAAGGGCTCATAAGCCATTCAATGAATGTGAGGAATTTCCTAGAGGGTTTCCCCAAAGACATTTTCCATAGAAAAAATAAAGCAAGTTACCCAAAAACAAAAACTCAAAAAGAGAGGGGGAAAGAAGAAGAATATCAACAATTCTATACAGTAGATTGGTATGAGAGTAAGCAACTATTGCTAAATGACCTCATCAAACTAATAGGAGCATGTCAATGTTAAAAATAAAAGACATTCACAAAATGCATCCATAAAAGCATCAGCCAATCATGAAAAAGGCATTATATAAGTTAATAGAACAAAATAAAAGACAATTTTTTTACTTACGCTTTGAAAGATCCTTCTCAATGCGTTTGATATGAATTGCTGAAGGAAACTCCATAAATGGATATGTGGTTATTACAACAATTTTATCCCCTTCTGCAAGGTCCATTGCTCTAGCTGTGGGATTCAAAGTTAAAAGAAAATAGTTGAGTTCATGTCACCACATTCCATAACTTGACAGTTTGATCTGCACTGCTCATTATTAAATGTGTAGAATCCCTGCATCATGTACCAGCAAAAATAAATCATTTAGTTTCAATATTCCAAGCAATTCTTTCAATATTCCAAAATCCTTGAATCATGGGAATTCAAACATTCATATAAATAGATAAAAATTAAACAAGACCCAAAATTATTAAGAAGGAATAAGTCTCCATAAAATCATTAACATTATTAATATTGCATGGGTACATAAGGTGCAGGTACATGTACAATAAGGATGAAAATTTTTGGAACTACACATAGGAGAGCACAATGTATTTTTTTTATAAAAGAGGAAGTCATCAATATGCAGATACAACAGGTACAAGTATATCCCAGGGGAGCGCGGGGGGTATCGAAGTACCCATCCTTAAGCCAATATCAACAGTATAAATTTTAAAAAATATGTCTCCTGGGTTTTCCATTCCTAGAATTTTGACATCTTCAAATTTTTAGACTTAGGTAATATGCATCTATTCCTAATCATAAATACAGAATGAGCATTCAAATATTCCATGCAACAACTTTCATAATGACTTAACATGTTGACCACATAAACAATAAATTGACAATCATGTGGCAAAAATTTAATCAAAATCCTTGGTAAATCCATACAAGCTGAATATTATCATGAACTGCCACATCTATGTTAGAACAATGATATAAATATACAAGATAAGCGACATTAACATATTATCCATAGTGATTTTGTTACAAACCATAAGAAATGGAATTCTACCCCAGATTTATATGACCAGGCAGGAAATACATATCATAAAGACTGGAATGCAACAAGCGTGTATTCATGGAATTTAGATGGTTGTTTAGAACAAGAAATCAAGACTCTTGTTAATTCCATGATGGTCTATTATAGAACGTATGTATCTTATGACAACAATCCAGTTAATGCTTGCAGAAAGATAATGGCTAGCTTTGAAGGCACATTACAGAATTGGCTCTATGCAAAACAAAAAGAAGATCCTAATCTAATGAATCTTTGGAAATGTATGTTTCTCATTAATGAAAATGGAGCCGCAATTCTTGACTCATAGGGTATTACTCAGAGTAACACGATTGGTTGCATGTTAAATTATATTCTTGAAAATTTTGTCGGGTATACTACTGCTGACAAACACATTCAAGCCATGTTTCTGTCTAAAATGAAATGTGATGAATTGACAAACTTTGAATTTCATTTTACTGAATTTCTCACTAGACTTTTCAGAATTGATGATTCGTTTAATCCTAAATGGAAATTGACATTTCTTGCTACTCTTCCAAATTGGTTTGCAAAGAAAGTCACTAAGGTTTTCCCTAATGACATGACTAAATATGCTTGGGGAGTTATAAGGCAAGGAGTGATTGGTGAGATTGTTTCTACTTGCAACCAAATGAAGACGGACAGAGCTGCTTCAAACTCCTCCAAAGACTATAGTTACAATAAATTGTGCAAGCAACGCCATATTGCTACTGGTTCTACTTCCAAGCAAGGAAAGAATAAGCATCATGAAAGTTCTTCACTTCCAGCGTCAAACTTTCAGGGGGGAAGGAGACATACTTCAAGAAAAAGAATTGTGCGCAAAAGAAAGCCTCTGTTTAAAAGAACTGAACCGTTTACTGCTCTAAAAGGACATTCTCAAAAGGAAGTTGTGATATGTTACAGATGTGGATCTCATGATGGTCACATAGCTTCAAACTTTCCAACTCTGAAGAAGCAGTCAAGACAAGATAAAGAGGCTAAGAAAAAGACTCAAATATTTTACAGGAATAACAAGGAAAAATCAATGTCCTAGATATTCCTGATAATTTCATCAAATTGAAGAAATTGTTCAGAACACAAATGATCAAATATTTGAACAACAACTATATCAGCTTCAATATGATTCTAGTTCAGAAGAAGAAGATGAACAAGATGAATAATGCAATGATCCAAATTGTACTGCTTGTCAATCTGAATATGAATCATGTGCATGTACTGACCCTGATGTATGCTCATCTAATGTTCTGAATATGTCCAGTCCCAATAAAGGAAAATGATCTCTATATGAAAAATATATCCTTTTAAGAAAGCTTACTGAATCCATGATTGGAACATCTGATCGCCAGATCAGAACAATGTATCAAACAATGCTGATAGAACAATTGGATGGAACTAAAAAGACTAAGAGATATAAAAATCGAAATTATAGAAATCTAGGTATGATTCTTCCTGTTGTATCTCTATTCTCTCTTGATGGTATAACTTCTCAATTCCAAAAGAAAGATGATGAAAATGAAATAATTCCTAGAACTATTGCTGAAGTGTTTAAGGAAATCAAGTTTTTGAAGAATTAAATGAAAGAAATCAGGAATGAATGTAGTGTCAGACATCAAAATAATTATTCTATTACTACTACATCAAGTTCTTTTCAAGGTCCTATACCTCAACCTCTTGCTCCAACTTCATTTGCTTTGGCTAACTGGATAAACCATACTGCACCATGGAAATTTTCTCCACTACCTAATAATCCATTTATACAGCCCATGAATTCTCCTAAAAAACCTTAACCTGAAACTAAGCCTGATGTTGAACCTGGATTTGAATATTCAATCTCTGTTGAACCTTCTTCAGATCCTAAAGGGGAATTATAATTCAACATGATTACTAAAATAGATACCGACGTTCCTCATATCGTCAAAATAAAAATCATGTTTGCAGGAAAATTTCAGTATTGGAAAGTTCTTATTGATACAGGTGCACACTGCAAGGATGAATGTAATACATCCTTCTATAGTCCCATTTAGTCTCAGACGAGAAATCTCACTTACATCAGTCAAGACTGCTAACGAAAACTCCAACACTCCATATGAAACATCTCTGAGTGATTTTCTTACAGAAGATGCTGGGCTGAATATTACAGCAATCCTTCATCCCAACCTAGATTGTGCTCTTTATTTGGGAACTCCATTCTTGGCCAAAACATTTCCAAATGGCATGGAATACAATCAACATCAAAAGAAATTGGGTATGTTCTTCCACTTTCGATCTCAGAAATTCTTTTTTCCTTTCATAAGCATTCATTCTCCTAATACTCTTCATAGAATAGAAATATTGCAAGAAAGAGTTAGTGAACTTCATACTGTTACTGAAAATATGAGAATAAGTGAACAACTGCTTGAGCCAAAGAACATACAAAAAATAAAACAGATAGAAACTTCCTTGTTTGAATGTTGTGATGATTTTCCAAATGTTTTCTGGGAAAACCACATAAATGAAGTTTCTCTTCATTTTGTTAAAGGTCACCACATTATCCCTCACAGAAGCAAAGCCATTGCAAGGAGAATAGAGGAAATAAAAAATTGCAGAGAAGAAATTGCCAAGATGTCATGAATAACATTACCTAACTTCGTTGACTCTGCTGCATCATCCTTATGGGCATTGCAACCCCATACATGGATGCATAGTCTGCGTCACTTCAAGGAAGTTGCATTTAGAAATGAATTATACCAATCAATAACATCACATTTCTGTATACTGGTTAACTCATTTGCTTCGAGCTTCAACATTTCAAGCAAGTACCTAATCAATAAAATGTAATATATATTTCTGATTAGACTCTGAACATAAATATTAAATATCATTTTTTCTTATAAAACAGTTGAAACATTAAATGTGTTCCTAGCCTTGTGAATTGCATCGCATCAAAACCATAAAACCAATTCCCATGCTTCCCAAAGCTTGGAAGCAAGAAATTGAGTAGGGCCCATAGTTCCTGAAGATTGTTTTGAATTGGGGTACCAGTCAGCAAGAGCCTCTGGCGAATACGATACCTGTGAAACAACATGAGACATTCTTGAGCAACACTGTATCTCTCATTTCAATTCTCTTCTTCCATAAGATCTCTCAGTACTGTATATAATTTAATACCCCCACTTACCACTAGACCCACATCCCAACTGACTTTTGAGAAGGCACTTTTCAACTCAACATATGAGAGTAATGTTTCAGACATTTTGTATTTTTCTTTGGTCTATACTACTTGCCTTGTATGTCCACTTTTGATGCCCATTGAAATACTTTTCTATCATGCTTGAGATAAGTTTGAGTTTATTACTTGAGAAGCTTGGATAAGATCCTATAGCAAGAGATATAGTACTCTAGCAGTTTATTTGTAAAATCTTGAGTTTGCTTGATCTCCAAAGTGTTTAATATTTGTTTAAGAGGAATAAAATAAAAGGAGACATATTCATTTCTTTAAGGATTGGAGCTTCTCTAAGAAAGTATTGCTGTCATTTTAATCCTTACAACACCAGAAGCAACACTGAAAATGAGAATTTAGAATGATGCAATATTGAAAACTAATGTTGGCAATTTTCATAGGCAACTGTATTGAGAAATAATGTTGGCACCTTTCATAAGGAGATCTCTTTAGTAATTTAAGTGTTGCAAAATGATAATCAATGTGGTCAAGATGTCTATGTAGATAGAAAAAGGAGATGAACAGAGAAGGGAAAGTGGAGTGGTGAAGTTTTATACTAGAGAGAAACTACTAGACCAATCATTTGTTCCATGCTTACCAGCGTTATTGCTTGAGATATAAATGTAATTGAAGAATGGTGGGAAAGATTGCTTTACAGAGAATATAATCTTTCATTTTGTTAAAAAGTGAAACACCTTTAGTCAAAATGTACAGCTCGACAAGGGTCTATAATGATGAAAATATCCAATATTTATCTAAGGCATGCAAGTAGGTGGTATTGTGAATATACTTTGAAGGGAAACTAGTTTTGATGGTTTATATAAAGCTCTGGTTTTCACAGCCTCAATAGATTTTTCATTGGAAAATTCTAGATTCAGGTTATGACAATACTGTATTTTTCTCCTGTATTACAATGAAATGTTATAGAAGAAAGAGATGAATGAAAATACCAATAGTGCCTGGGTTTGATGCTTATAACATCAGTTCATATTTATCAATTAAATGGTGTGCTTTCATTTCGACTCTTCTTTTTCTCCAGGTAAAAAAGATGCTAAATTTGTTCTTATGGGATAAAGTACATCAGAAATTGTGTCAAATTAGACAGATATATTGCACTCAGTGATGCTCTTATTGGCCCAATTAAAAAATGCCTTGTATTATTTATGCCATTCCAAATCTGATCATACTTCTGAAGTTTAATAGTGATGATATTAAAACAGGAAGAGGCTGTAAATTTCAGTGCTTTGGCTTGCCTCTCCTAGGTAGGGACTTTGCATTTGGTATATGATGATACTAAAGCCGGAATAGACTGTAATGTCCAGTGCTTGGGTTGGCCTCTCCTAGTCAGGGACTTGGTATTTGGTATACTTTTCTTTTTACTGTTTGCAGAAGAGTTCACCATTTATAATGAACTTTAAAAGAGAGTTAAATATACATCCTTTTTGCATTCAAAACCATTTGATATACAAATTCACTTAGGCTATGAACCTTCATACACTATATTGGAGTAAAGTAGTTAGCTAGATGTTTTGATTTCATTTAATACATACTTCCAATTAAATCTAATCATAGATATTTGTTAGATGTGCAATTGTAGGGGCTTTGAATTCAGTACATAGATTTTTTTGCTAATTTACCAGCAAGATTTTTTAATTTTCCATTGCCTCTTTCAGTTAGAGACTTCACATTTAGAAGACAGTTTTTTCACATTTAGAAGACTATTTTTTGCGGTTGAAATGAGTAGATAGCAGATGGGGTGAGATCTAGACATATCAACACTAAATTCAATATATTTCTACTAGGTTTTATCATTAATTAGTAATAACCATTGGTTTTCAGAAATTCCGTATTACAACTCATCATTTAACATGACATCAATCATGCAGAGCAAATCCATTTTGCATGCTCAGGTATCTAGCTCTTGAGGTAACTTTTATATATCTAAAACTAGCAATTGTAAATATCCATGCAAGCAATTTGATCTTTTCCTCTTGCATGCACAACTAAGGTGGGTTGGAATCTATTATTTATTTCCTGAATTTCTATAAGAACAGGGATGAGAGGAATTTGAAGGCAGAATAGATTTTTGGAGGACCCTTTTGCAGAAGCGAGAGACCACTCTTCTTCCATCTTCAGGGACCTGTCACTACTTCTATCCCTAATTTTCCACAGAGATGAGTGTAACCTATTATATATTTGTTTATTATAATGCAAACAATCCCTTAAATACAATATAATTTGGTCCATTTATGCTTGACATCCAATTTCTTAGGTTCATTAGTTATTATTTGTTAAGTAGAATTTGCAGTGTATGGTTAATTTTTTATGCACTTCTCTTGATTTGCCTCACCGATGTTTCCTTTCATATCTCTTTGTTAAAACTTACTTTGATGATCTGATCTCAAGCGTAATAAATTTTAATACATTATTTTCTTACTTTACTTTGGATTGCTCATTGGTAGCCCCAAGTGACCATAATCACTTTCAAATTTCAACACATTGTTTTCTTACTTTGGATTTCTCATTGGTATCCCCAAGTGAGTTTATGTATTTATGCTAATCAGTTTATAGGTTTACCTTTTAATAGCAGCATACATCCCCTGGGAACGCCCTCTTGAGACTAAAAAAGCACCAATCTGAACAAAGAAACATTCAACCATGAAAGGGTTGTTTATGCTTACAGTTATTGAGTAGCTCTACCTGTGCAGGTTTGCAAGATAACAGTGCCCTAGGTAACATGGACATTTTTAGAATTGTAATGGAAGGTTTGGTATATTGACTCATCATTTGGAGAGAGCACTCCACCTTGGCAAAGTTTTCTATGTTCATCTAGCCCTCTCAATAGATAGACGTTGATGTTCTGTGATGAGACTTGATGTTCTGTTGATGTTAGGTGGTTGCACTCCATTAATTCCCATGTCCTTTGCCTTTTTATCCTCAAGGGAGATTGATCAATTACATTACAACAGCTAGGGCACTGCAGTGCTATCTATATCCATGTTTACTATTCAACTCATATAATGAGGGCCCATCAATACTAGGACATCATGAAATTAAGCCACCTAATCATCTAGGGCATCCTTATCCAAGAAGCATCATTCTAGCACTCTGAAATCCACAGCATCCAACCTTCATGAACATGCCACCCCATTGAAATTGTGATGAAGATCACAAATGGACACCCATGCAAAATGGAAGGTAACAAAGGGCACAATGAGTGAAGGCACACCACTAGTAATATTGGGAGGCACATAGGAATTACATAGACAATGCGGAGGTGCATGCATGTGCCAACTTAGGGTTTTCCTAAATTTAGCCTTTGTTATTGTTAAATAAATCTAGAGGATTTTCCTAATATTGGAAAAGGTGTATGAGTTAGGTGGTTAGATATTTAAGGGCAGGGCGCACTTCCATGGAAAGATATTTAGTAGGGCAATCTTTCCCAGGAATATTACTCATGTATGTAGGCCTTAAATAGGTTGTCTATCATTAGCCCTAAGCTCTCTCTCCTATTCTATAAAGGAGGAATAACATAGATTAGTTTTTTATTTCTTAAGAGTTTTGGCAAGAGATATGCTATGTGAGCTTCTATTTTCTGAGTTAATAGAAGCAAATATAATTGACAGTTCATACTTGTAGTTGCTGTTAGTGTTTTTAGTTTGTCAGTGTATGCAGATCTAGTATTCAGATTCTACTGCTTCAATAGGAGTTTAAGCTCTTCAGATCTAGTATTCAGATTCTAGTGCAGAACTGGGTCCATATCATGGTCAAGGACTAGATATCATAATTCAACAGAATGATCACTGAACTCTAGGTTGAGTCAACACCATGGCCCTCAACTAGGTGTCCCCATTCTCCTAAGAGAATGGCTCTTAATGTTGCTCAGAAAAAAATCAACGCATTGCAAATGACATTCTACATTTTTTGTACTGTTTGCAACCATCTTCTGCTTACATTTGGGAAAACTGACTGATAAATGGTAGAAATTTTGGCTTGAGTGCACCAATGGCCAAGAGTGGAAGTTCAATAACAGTACGAAAACCCTTGCAGGTGTTGATCAAGTTGAAGTGACATGCTAAGTCCTAACAATAAAAACTCTATCATGTCTTAAGCCCAACATCATTGAAAAATTGAATCTAGGTAGCCAGTGATGGATGATGAGGATCTTTTTCTAGAGGATAATTTGCTCTACATCCTATTCACTTAAGCCGAGAAGTATTGGATAGCAAGTGTTGCCTCAACAACTAGCTAGCAAGAAAAAAATCACTAGACTAGACTCTCCAATGGCTTTAGTGTGCAGCATGGAAAGAGAGAAAATAAAACACAATTTTAGCACTATAAGCTTTATGGCCAATTATGGTCTCACATAGTGACATATCACAATGCTTCCATAGTATTTTCTATAGGCCTCTTTGTTGGATAGTAATAATCTTCAGTGACCCCTGGTTTTGTAGGAAAACAACATGGTGGTTCTGTCATCTGATATATTCTGCAACTCAAATGTCCCTTATCCATGGCGAGTGAAGCAATGTGACATTTGATTTCCAAAAGGGATTTAAGTAATATGGACTTTTTCATATTCTGGGACAACTCAACAACACAAACTTGGGCTATGCTCTTGTTACTTGGGAATTACAGTTTTGTCAACTAACATGGGGAGGAATTTGAAGATTCTTGCTCTTCACCTGGGTCTCAAGAGGAAGTGTTGTGTTGTTAGCCCCCCTTCGAACAAATAGGAGCATAATTCAACCAAATTAAGCATAATTCAACCAGAATATGCCCTTGCATAAGGGAATTCAACTAAGAATTTGATTCATCTGAATTCTCCCTCAAATTCAATTTGATCCATAGAAATCCTTATACATCAAATTTAAACCATACACAATAACCTTTACATACAAAATTCAAATTTTATAATTATGAAACTAAGATGAACTTGACTTGATGACATTGAAAACTCAAAATATTTGGTAAATAAGTTTGGTTATGATATATCTTCTGTATGGGGGCAACTTTCATGAACACTCTCCAAGAAATTTTAACTATCATTGGTATGTATTTTCATATTGATGGCATGCATACTTTTCAAAAGAAATAAAAATGTTTTCTCCAACACATTTTTTCTGAATCGTATGAAATCCAAATTTGAATATGGTAACTTTGCTTAAAAGTACAGCAAGTGACAATTGCAATGTAGGAGACCCTAATGCATCTCCCAAAAAGGAGATAAAAAAACACAAGAATCTAGACTTGTAAAAGGACAAATAATAGCCCAAGTGGTTCTATCAACTAGTTGTCAACAATATTATTGGGTATTTGGCCAGTTCCAGCCAAAAGGTGCCTGGTTCCAATACCTCGGGGTGAGACACAATAGTCTATGCCAATACGTTTACTAGGCATGTCATCCACAAATGCGGGGAAGCAACCCTTGGGTTCTGTTGCATGATTTTCCTTGGGGAAAAGAGCAAATAAAGTAGAAAATCCAACTACGTAAAACCTCAAAAAACAAAATGGGAATTTCAAAAGATGAGAATAACAACAGATAATAATTCAGGTTTTAAAAAAATAAGAATGAAGCAAATAGACCGTCAGTTCACTAGTGGTGTTGATAGGAGTATCAAACTTCCCAAAAGTTTAAAAAGTGTAAAGAGCAGGTGCATGTCTCCCATGATTTTGGCAAAACAATTATCCATCATAGTTGGCACCTAAGCTGAAGGAAATCCGCTCTAAGCACCTTCCCAAAGAGATAATATGAGATAATATAATTTTATTAATGTCCAACAAATGACCACAATAATAGTCCAGTGGGACTGAAAAAAGTTTATCCAATGTAAATACAAAATGTGAGTATGTGTGAGAGAGGGGATCATTGTCAAGTGGTAAATCATCTATATTTTTATGTGGTTCAATGTCCCAAAGAATACTTCACCCATGATTTTGTCAAAACAAGTATTCCTAAGAGTTGGCACCTAAGCTTAAGGAAGTCTGCTTTAACTACCTTCCTAGATAAATAAGATAAATCATAGGATATGATCATTTTAGTAATGTCCAACAAACGACTACAGAAGTATGTCAATTGGACCAAATTAGGACATCCAGTGTAAGCACATCGAGGAAGTGAAAAAATAAGAGAGAAAAGGGGGGATCAGACATGTCACCACATTAATGCAGCAGTCAATTGGGGTTGTCTTGTGTGTTGTGAGAGACAAATACAATAACATGTGAGTGGGTCTTAGTCAAGTGGTAAACCAAATGCACTTTTATCACAAAGACAAAGATTTAACCCCCAAAGAACATAGTGTTAATATGGATAATTTGTGCTGTCTTGTGGTATTTCATTATTAACTGAGCCTAAGTGATTTGTTCAAGGCACCAAGCAGACAATGCCAGGTGCAGCCTTGGAATAAAAACAACGGAATAGAACATCAGACAAAGTCGGTGCTTTCTGGCCCTCTAGGTTTTTACTCTAAAGGTTTAATATATAAGAGAAAAGACGACAAAAAATCATGGGGAATACCAAGACATAAACTTGCCTGATTGTATACTTGGACGCAGTCCCCATAAGCATTAACATTCCAGATACCCAAATCAAATGCAGCCATGAGACCCTCCTTCAAAGCCAAATACTCCATAACAAGCATGCTCAAATCAACCCCAAGCTGCTTCTACAGATTCAGAATCAAATTATCATCCGGATCGTACATAACAACACCAGCTCCCGCAAGAGTGTCCCAACGATCACCAAGCCCTTCCACATCCTCAAAACTGATGAGACCTTTAAAATACAACTTAAACTGCCTGCCATCCTTAATAATATGGTCGGCCTTGAAGGGTTTCTCATAATTGTCCCCAATAGTGTCCCACTCATCCTCCGGCATTGTTTGAATGTTGCAGGCAAATTTAGTGACATGGCCTTTTCTGTAAGTTTCTTCAGACATACGTCGTCTTTCCTCCTCGGCTTGCTTGTGGTCGAAGACCTCCTGCTGAAATTTCTTGAACTCGAGGGCCTGCAATTTCAATAACACTGTCATGTCCCCATCATTGCCATTGCCCATATTAGAATGACTGGAATTGCCTTCAGCATTGGAGGCATTGTTAGCGGCTTCATGGTGGAGGTCTTGGGTTGTTCCCATGGAGGCCTCAGGGGCCTCCTGCAACTGTAACTCGAAGGAATAATCGAGGTTGTTGCTTGCTGCTTGGGATGCAACCAATTCTATGTATTGGAAGGACGTTGTATCCAAGTCCAAATTCACTATCCTACCTCTCCTTACAAAACTGATTATGACAACGAAATCGAATGAATCATAAATTCAAATCCAGAGGATTTAAAAAGGGTTTTTTTCCCTTTGACCTCTTCGTGGCGTTCCGTATAGAATTTCGATCCTTCACAATGTATTTATATATCCGCCTACCGATTCCTGCATTCACTCTGATGCTTCTTTATTGACTTCGACGCTCACATCAATTTTGTGCCAAGGCAGTGATCAAATTTGAAGGGGGGTCTTAATTTCAATTGGAAGGGCATTTCTTCTTGGAGCCGAGGAGCCCTTGAAGTCTTTGAAGAGAAATATAAATAATTGTATTTCAATGGACAAATAATTGTACTTCAATGGAAAAGTATAAATTAATTAAATCCTTTCACAAAAAAAATGCAAAAAATAAAATTGTTCTTTCAAATTTTTACAATTTTTAACATTGAGTAATCCTTACTTTAATTTTACAGTTTAATAACATAACAACTATTCTATTGTATTTTTTCAAGTTAGAGCACACTTCATTATACAAAAAAACTACTCAGACCATGCCATAACCATATTGGAGCAATCACGTGCAATGTAAGATTGAGAGATGTAAGGATGATAAGGATTGGGCACCTGATAAAAAATAATACACAACTCAAAAAACATTAAAAAAAAATTCCTACATACCAAGCAAACTAGTAAAGCTAGCATAACCGGGGTCAGGGCATCAAATCTTTTTGTTCAACACTTGTCGTGAAAGCATACATGTATGGGATGGAGGGGCAATGGAATCAAGCCTAAGTCAATTGAATCCTTGCAACTCAGTGCATGTCTCAGTCTGAACAATCTTCCTTTTAAATTGAACCAAATTACCAAAAGAATTTTATTAATGGCTAGATTTAAGAAAGTTATAGGTCTGAGTAAGGGCTCGGGGCTCTAAAATTTCTTGTCTTTTGTACCAGTACACACATAAGTGAATCGACAGTAATGGGTAGGAATTTAAGTTATTTAATGAAAACAATTAATGTGTATACCTCTATGTCGAAACCGTTTTCCATGCTGATGCAAGTCACTACCCTCTTTATTGTCTTACCAAAAGGCATGATAATGAGGAAGAAGACCTAAAATTATGGACTTCGCCTTCAAAGAATGCCTTGCAATCACAATGGTGAGGGGTGATAAGAAGATCACAACAATCCAAGTAAATTTAATATAAGACTTACTTATAGTTGTCTCTTACTCTTTGCGTCTTGACAAATTTAATATTTTATGGTTGTCTCTCCGCCTTGATCCAATTCGTATTATAAGGTGAGGATTTGCATGCATAATAATCCTTAGTTATGACTATAAGATGAGGATTTAAAGGGAAGAGCATGTAAAGAAAAGTAATTTTTATATGTATTTTGGTGGTGCCGAGGACAAATGTTGTGAGAAAGCACAAATGTTTGGAAGGACGAAGGGATTTTACATCACGATCATGCCACCCATCAAATTGAAGACTATTCTTGAGCCAATTTTTTTTAATTTTTTTTTTTAATTTTTTAAATTTTTATTTAAATTTTATTAATAACCATTGTTTCTCCATATTGTGTGCTCAATGACACATCTCTATAGCAAAGAGTAAATCGACCTCTGCACAGTTTGTGATCCTAGCTACATGCCATTATTTGTATTTGCATGACATCAAGTGTTGTTTATAGTTTTCATGAGTCCATGATATTCATACAAGAGATGAAGTGTTGGAGAGGAGGACTAATCAAACCGGCCTTTTGAATTTCATTTTGACGAAAAAAGAGTAGACATTGGTAGCAAGGTTCACATAGGTAGTAGGCACAAAGTTTTGAGCTCGTTTCGGGCCTAGTAATAGACTAGTAGTTGTTCTTTTTTTATTATAGTCGTAGTTGTTGACACATTCTCACACTTTAGATTGCAACCCCAAGTGACTCGACAGACAGAGTCATCCCGATGGCTAGTTCCTCGTAGTCATCAATGATTACTGGTCATTCTGCACAACTAAGTAGTGAGTGCATGCCATGAGTGAGTGAGTGGTTATAATTTATCATATTTCCATTATTTTGAATGATGACTTGAACTTTATAGCATAGGAATTTCAACATCTTCAAAAATTTATATGGATGGGTAATTTCAAATGTTTCCCTTCTTTTGAAATGCTGATATAAATTATGCCCTTCTTAATTAGAAGGGTAAAATTTAGATTTTTTTTTTTTAAGGAAAATTTCAACTTTACACTTTTGGGAAGGGCTAGAACCCTTTGGAAGGGCTGGGAAGGGTTCAATTTTGAATGCTAATAACAACCTCATTTGTATTTTGGTTGGCCCGTGGAACAATGACCGAGAGTTTACTACTCAAATTAATGATTATTATATAGAAAGGAGAAATGTGAAACAACTTATTTCATCCCTTTTTGTTATATTACTTTAGTAAAGTAATTTATTTTTTTAATGATATAAGAACAAAATATTCCTTTGTAATAAGACAAAATATTCCAATGTAATAAGTTTAAAAAAAAAACTTACTTTGCATGTTTTTAACTTCTTACACTAAAATAAAAACAAAGTTACAAAATTAATAATTAGTGACGCACATAACTACACCATGTGTGAATTTCTTTTTACAAAGTTGAAGAATAAAAACAAAGTTACAAAATTAATCAAGGTTTAAGCTGGAGAGATATACACCATGTGTGAATTCTTTTTTACCAAGTTGAAGATTCCGAGAATTAATTATATATATATGAGTAATAGTATATTTTGTAATATTTATACTTAATATTGTTTAGGAGTTTTAAAAAGTTTCACTTATAGACCATAAATTATTGTTATAATAGATTGGGTATTTATTGTTAGCTCTGGAGAACTCCATCTCAAAAACTATACCAACCTTGAAGAAACAAAACATGAAAAAATTAAACGTGAATGTGCTTGTGAGGGGGTTATAATACCTCATCTTCCTAAGACTCTATCTAGACGAACATATCTTCTTATGAATCGACAACCCATTTTCCTAGTTCATCAACCATAGAGTTGTTTTCTATGAAAACACATGTGTAGGAAAGTTTTGTGAAATGGGTCATAAGTTCAGCTATTTAATGAATTGCAACCTTCGGGAAGACAATTTCATTTTGGAAGCCCCCATTTATCCATTACACGACTTTTTAGAGTCCCAAAATTGTAATTTTCCATTGTTGGAGTGACAATAAAAAATGACTAACATAAATGACTAATTCATATTCTTCTAGCTAGTCATTTTTTTATGCTATGACTAAATTATTCGTTTATGTTAGTCATTTTTAACTCTGTCACGTATTATCTAGTCATATTTGTTAACTGGTGACTAAATTAGTCGTTAATTTTAGTCGTTTATAGTTGGGTCAATCAAAATTGCTCATATTTAGTAGTAAATCACTTGAAAAACCTGTGGTGACTAGAATTTTTAGTCACGTAGTAGCTAATTCCTCATTTTGTACTAGTGTGAGTCCCTTCGAGGTACTCTATGGCCAAAAGTGTAGAACACCGATTACTTGGGATAACTCAGTGGACCGGCTCATGTTAGGGCTAGAATTACTAAAGGACTTAGAACAATTAGTCACCAAAGTAGAACATAACCTTAAAGAAGTGCAAGATCGCCAAAATATTTATTCAGACAAGAAAAGAAAATATAAATATTATCAGATTGGCGAGCATGTTTACTTAAAAGTGGAAGCGAAGAGAATCTCATTGAGCTTGGGAAGATGCGAAAAGCTGGAACCAATATTTTGTGGACCCTTTGAGATACTGGCCAAGAGAGGGCAAGTGGCATATGAATTAGCTCTACCTTATCATATAAAGGTTCCTAATGTTTTCCACGCATCTTTATTGAAGAAATATGTATATGATACTAAACATGTTATTTATTGGTCCTTGTTACAGGTGGAACGTGAAGGGGAATTTGTAACCGACTTCCTTTATATTTTGGACAAAAGAGAAGTATGTCTCAGGAAGTGAACCATAGTTCAGCTGAAAGTGCAATGGAATCACTTTGGAGCCGAGGAGGCCACTTGGGAGAATGAAGCCACCATGAGAGAGGCTTACCCCGCCTTATTTCATGACTTCATTCCTAGTCCCTAGAACACTGGGACGATGTTGTTCTAAGTGGGGAGGGATGAAATATCTCGAATTTTGAACTTAACTATAATGGGAATGAGGCCCATTGCACATGAGTCACTTTGAGGTTTATGTTTGTATATTGGGCGTATGCCCCAGTGCAAATGAGTGATGTTGATTTGTTAGATATATTGGGCATAAGCCAATGCATATACTGAGATGACTATTGTGATAAAATGTGCAAAAGACTGAATGCATGATTGAGTTCTATAATGTGTCGGGTGCGAACCCTAAAGCACATGAGTAATGAGATTTTGTGTTGAGCGCGATATCTGGAGCACATAAGTGATTAGATTTTGTGTTGAGCGCAAGCTCTGGAGCACACGAGTTATGAGATTTTGTGTTGAGCATAACCTTTGTAGCACAAGCTTTGGAGCACATGAATTATAAGAATTAGAAGTGTTGGGCATAATCCCCAGAGCATTCCAAATTGATGTTGAGCATAAGCTCTGGATCATCGGATCCTTGGCCATTGTATCCCTAGGTGTATTACACAAGCACATCCTAGCATTAGTATTGAGCGGGAGGCTCTGGAATTGCACCAAGTGTAACTACCAACTTTCAGTGTTGAGCTTGGGATATGAATAGCGTTAGGAGTTACTGAAATTAAGAAGTGTTGAGTGAGAACGACTCTGAATAGCATCGACCTTTATCTTACTTATTTTTAAGTTGATTAAATAAAATTTTGAATCTACTTCTCATCAAGTACTGAAGAGCTACCACAATATACGAGGTAATCCAACATGCAAGGAGGATCTAGGGTTGCCTAACTTAGTTGACCAACCCTACCTAAGGCCTTAATAAAAGAAATAATATAATCTAAGGAAGGCAATCAAGTAAATGAGATCATGTTATATGATGCATAAATAGATGTTAACAATAATATATATAGTCATATATATTATGAATAAAATAATAATTATATATAATAAATATAAAGAAATAAGGATTACTATAAATAATGAATAAATAGTCTATGTAATTATTATTTACTAAAATGATTAAATAAATATTCAATCCTAAAAGTCAAATTAGGAACTTGTAAAAAGATTCCAAGTTAAAAAAATCCACATAGATCAATTAAAGTTATTTTCAAGAAGATAATGGAGTCTTGATCTAAATGAAGTTTAACTTCCCTAAGTTTAACTTCAAGAAGATAATGGGAAGGCTTCGGGATCTGATCATTATTTGCCTAAGTAATTTTTAAGAGCATTTCCAAAAGCAAACCCATATTATAGAGAACCTGATATTCCAACTAAGAGAAGTCTCACCTTTATGAGCTCTATACTACTTGCATGTTGAAGACATCTCAGGGGGATCCAGATTATAACCAGGAACTGTTTTCGGTCATGGTTGGGAGGAACGTGGTGGTTACCAAGTTATCCGGTTAACAGATATAACATCAGAGATAACTAGTTTTTATTAATTCTGTGTGTTTAAGTGTGCAGAGTTTTTAGCCATTAAACAAGTTGAATAGTTGCAGGTATGATGTTTCTACCTTCTCAAGTTCTAGAAATCATGTTTACAGATTTTACTTATAATTATTATTCTCTGGATTGAATATCTGCAATTTGAATACATGCTTCACATTGATTTCATTTGTTTTAATATGAAACTCAGCGTGTAATGTCTTAGATAATTTATAGGGTTAATTTTTATGTTGCTCGTTGTTTCATTTGTTTAAATTAAGACTCAAACTTTAAATTCTTAGGTAGGTTTTAAAGTTGAAATTCTCTTAACATTATATTTAAACAATTCTTAGAAGCTTGATGTCAACAGTTTAATCTAGATCTAAACCCTAGTTTCTAGATAAAACTAATCACCAGATTGCTGTCAACATTTTTACTAAAACAAAAACCCTAAGTATATTTTCATAAATATCTTGCACATGTCTATGACCTTATTATAAATTAAACCATAGTTTAAACAAAATTAAACTAACTGAACCCTATGATAAACAAACACATTTTAAACTCTGTTCCAGCGATAATATAATTATTAAATAAATAAATTATAAAACATTCATTCCAGGGATCGAATCCATTTTTATCCCAACTCAAAACAATAAACTAAAATGAAGGGCAGGCACATTTCATTTGCGAGAGAAACCTAGACCTAGGCTTCAAAATATCCTATCTACGTAAGAACCATAAACTATTAAAATTAAACAAACAAAACATTATAAATACACTGCAAAACAAATCTATAAAACAATTATCAAAGATATCAAATTACCATAACCTCAACGCATGAAGGCTAAGAGCCTATTGATGAGTTCAAATTTCTTCTATTAAATACCAACACTTATAAACATTATTCATCACTTCCCAACAATCAAATCCTGTTAAGGATTGGCTGCCAGTCCTTTTTCCTTCCTTACCAAATCTATAATACAACATGTCTAAGTAAATTACAAACAAACAGAGTTCCATTCCCATACACATCACGTTGATGGAGTTAGAAGAATAACACGATAATCACCACATAAAACATATTAACGAAACAAAGGTTAAAACCTTTATCACAGACAAGTATACACGTGACCCAAGGTCGAATCCATCAAACCCCAACTATATAATCATAACGTTTTAAAAACAATTAAACTGCAAAAGATTAAAGCCAGCCAAGTATTCGACCCAGTTTCGAACCGCTTAGAACTCAGTTGGGAGCTTTTCAAAATAAACCAAACCATACAAACCCAGTATCGAATCCTGCAAGTGAAAGCTAAAATATTAAACACATTTACTTAGACTACGTTGTGCACGCATGGTTTAGCCATTACAGCTGCCCATAAATTTATCAATTTGCCACATCTAAACTTAGAGACAGAGCTAGGCTCTTTCACATAAAAAAATCATTTAAATCAGTAGAGCTACATCCTTATCAATCAACTAATCAACTAAAACACACAATTCCACACTTCATATCAATTATTGAAACCATCGCATCGTAAGCAATGGCACTGTTAGCAATATAAACACATTCATTTTACAGAGGTAATGATAGACCAAATACATAGAGCCGAGTCTCTATTAAAAGTTTAAACATCACATTTACATTACAAATCCATACACAAGGCCTTTACACAGTCGCATTTAACAATGCCCAAACGAAATTTAAGGAACCCCAAAGCCCAAACCAAACAATGAAATAGCTTAACCATTATGGCCAACATTTCTGAGACCAAGAATCGAAACCATGCAATAGCATATCAAGTTCAACATTGGGTACATGCCCTTTGCTATATGTGGGGCTTACCCGGGATGGTTGTGTAAGAAAACCAAAGATATGCCCTATAAAATCAAAGTACCCATGCTACCTACACCTGCAAACAATGAAAACAAACATGGTTTAGAAGTATGCAACGACTGTAAAACCAAACCAAAATGAAAAGGTGAAATCATACTGAACCTTAGCATACTTGTCAAATGTTCCAGGAACAAAGTGTAAGCTCTACATGGTATGCACATCTCCCATCTGGAGCATGGGACCTCCCTCCAAACCCAAACAAAGACCAAAGGAATGACCAGCGAAACCCTAGCGAAATGCATAAGGCAGGAAACCTGCACAGAACGAGGAGCATTCAATGCGCCAACCTGGCCACCACCTTCATCCAAATCAAAACCCACAAGTCTATAGTTTGGATTCAGGATTTCTTTGCCATCAATTTAATCCCCATTTCCTTAGTCTTAAACCCTTCCATAGTGCGATTGGCATATGTATATGCTATAGTTTCGATGGCATAAAGTATGAAATAGCATAAACCCTTCACAATAAAGTATAAGCATAAAATATTTACAACCAAAGTTTTAAACCCTGATCACCATAGTTTTAAAACATGCATATAGTATAAACCCCCTTATCATAGCTTACAAAGTATGTAGTGCGAACTTTAGGATTAGAATCCTTTCCTTCTATAGTTTGAGCATAGGATTAGCATTTCTTAGGTGTAGATTGTTGTAGATGTTAGGACTCTGTTTCGCCACATTCACAAGACTAGGTTCACAGGAGAAATCACCTGCAGAAGAATATGTACACATGCATTAGTTCACAATGAACTAAGTAAACCCCATAGCATAGGAACCTTACCTTTCTGAGTGGACCTTTAAGGGACAAAACCTCACCACTCCACCCCTTGACATACAGAGGTAAGTTAACCTCTTCATAATGAACAAATAAATAATTAAATACACGTAAAATGAAAGTAAGACATAAACATAATAAGGATCGACAGCATCAGTAAATAAGATAGACATATAAGTAAACTACAAGTACATTGAAGTATAGAATAGTGACATATATACATCATCATCATACAAGAAAAACACCAAAAGGAAACAACAAACAAAACTTAGGCTTGGTTCTTCTAACAAGTTTTTATTCCGTAGTAAAAATGAAAGATGTCCTTAAGATCTAGCAGTTTTATTAGCCTACGGAATTTATTTATTTATTTATGGATTTTAGGGACATTACATAGACCTAGGTCATAGGGGGTGTATGTGAGATTCCTCGGTAAAAATTTGAAGGGGGTTGGTGATTACTCCAAGTCAAGTTTAAAGGGTGATTTTTAGGGTTAACCTTGACTTGGGAACGCGTCAAAGGTGGTTGAGGTCTATCATATAGTTTTTGGGCACATGGTTTTTTGTATCCCATGGTATTTTTCCATGGTATTGGCGGGCAATGATATTTGGTGGCCCATAGTAGTGTCCCATGGTATTGCATGTAAAAATGCCTTTATAAGGCTTGAAGATGATCCATTGCAAAGTGTCATGGAGGCGAGTGTTGGTTAGCTCACTTGGATCATCTTGGTATGTTTAGGTCAAGGGAGATAATAGATCTATTATGGTGGTTTTTGGCGGTTTTAGGTTTTCCATGTAAAAATTGTGTGCCTATATTTAACGGTTGCTTGTGCTTATGTTTATTCTCACATATTATTACTATGTGAAGCTCGTTTAAAATACTAAGAAGGAGGTGATAAGGGAGCCTACCTAAGTGTTATATATCACAAGAAGGTTGCACATCTAAGTTAAGGTAGGGCTACTAAAGGGAGATTGATCTAATATAAAAGAGCCTTTATATTCATTGTATGCTCAATCTCAAACTTCAATGCAGGTGGGAAACATGGGTAGCATGTCCCCTTACATATTGCCACTTGGAAGGGAACACAAGCAAGCAAGAGGAAAAGAGCCTTGATATAAAGAATGAGAGTTATCATTGTCATCAATGTGTGGGTCGTGTATTGGATAACAATAGAAGGATGCCACACCCTTGTACCACGAAGTGGGTAGGTGTATGTGAGCACTAAACTATACTATATATACATTGCAAGGATTATAGTGCAAAAGGGCATGATTGTGTCAATCCTCCTAATGATTATGGGGTATATTGTGTTTGGAATAGTAGTAATTGGGGATTATGATAGTTATCGTTTATTACTTTGTCTATGAATAATACTAACTTAGACATTAAATTGTATTTTAAATAAGGTTCAATAACATATTTAAAAGAAGTTACACCTTCATCACCAATATAGATGTATTTATAAATGTTTAAGTTATATATTTTAAAGATGTTTATACAAACTTTACGATGTAAAAAATATTAAAAATCCATACAATTAGTTTAAGCAACAATCATTTCATTGAGTTATAAAGATGAGATATATTTTGGATTGTTTTTTGGTTGTAAATCACCTAAAATATTTTCAACTCAATAATAAAAGAAAAAAAAAACTTCCAAACTTTGACATTAATAAAATGTATGATAATTCAATCTTAAAATCCAATATTTATTTTTATGATAATTCAATTTTAAAATCCAATATTTATTTTTATACAAAACCCTAAGAACGCCCAACCGATTCCCTACATAAAATATTTGTTAGAGTGAATATTAGATAAAATATTTGTTATAGTGAATATTGTAGATTGAAATCCAAAACCAAAGACTTAATATATTTTTTTATATGAAAGTCAATGCAAGTTTAGATGAATTTATAGATAAAAGGTTAGTTATAGTTATTCAAGGTTGTATGTTCTTTTTTTTTTTAAATCTTGTAATTACATCAAGAGTAACAAGGTGCTTTACAACTTAGTATAGGTAAAAGTTGCTATATAATGTAATATAATGTACACATGTTAAAACAAATTAAAACTAAACTAGATCTATCTTAAACCTTAATCTATAAAGCACCAAAACCAATCAAAATTTCTTTAAATGTATTTTTATTATGATTTAATATAAATAAATTAATATATTATTAAATTTAATATATAAAGTATAGATACTAGCACAACCAAAGTAAAGTGGTCACTGAATAAGGATAAATATAGCTAGCTAGCCACTTAGTTTTGTGGAGAGGGTTAGTTTTTAAATAAATACTTAACATTAAACTAGTTGCCAAATAAATATTAAATTGATTACTATAAGCATAAAACAAATAGTATTTGATAATAATAAAAAAACCATTATTGCTACCCCTTTCTTTAACCACCACTTAAATAAAGCTTATTTAAATCTTATGCATTCTTGGTTGTACATTTGTTACACTCGTTGATCTGCTCATGAAAGCCCATAATATGAGATAATATCTGAAGGGGTATCCACGTGCAACATGGATTCATTTCATGGTCTTGTTATGCTTAGAAGCATCTTGATTAAGATTTAAAAAGCTTAAGACTTTATCCCTTTTTTTTGTTTGTTTATTAATTGTATTTGTTTTATGTTTACATTGATTAGTTTTTTTTTTTTCAAGAGGAAAAAATCTGTCCTTGTTATTCAAATTGAATCAAAGGGCATTATTACATAGTTCATGATATCAATGCATATGGAAATGCAGCCCACCAAAGTTCCTAGCCAAGGGGAAAGGCACATCATAACCAGAAAATCCCATCAGAAAACTGACTCAACATATAATGAAGGCTGTCCACTCACTCACATCAATCGAGAGCCAATGAAACTCTGAACAACGATCTAAAGAGAGCACTCTGCCCATCATGAAAACATCTGCAAGGAAGGGGAAAGTACCCTTCAACGAAATCTAAAAACACCAGATAATCAGGAAATCATCCACAGAGAGGTAATACCTCTGTACAAGCTCAATAGAGCTGGAAATAATCATGAGATACCAGAAGATTTTCAACATATTCCATCATACATCCTTTTCCTTGAGAGAAAGAGAGTGCCTTTTTAGAAAGGCGGTCAGCAGTCTTGTTGTGCTCTCGATAAATGTGAGTGAAAGACAGGTCCTGGAAGCTAGTAGCTAGCTTTTTAGTCTCCCCACACCAATGAATAAGATTAGTTGGAGAGAGAGCAGTCGATCCCTTAGCCCAGTTGATGATTACTTGAGAATCACCATACACATGAGCTAGTGGGATCCCCATCATATGAGAGGTGTGCAAGAGCGCCCATAGACTGAGCAGCTCTGCTTTGGTATTCGTGCCATGTCCAACCCCCAGCGAGAACTCCAAAAAGTGTGAGTCATTGAGAAAGATACAGAAACCAGCACCAGCAATCATATTTTTAGATGCACCGTCAATGAAACCACAGGGAAATAACTTTTCAGGAGGGGTCCCAATAAGTCTTCTTCGCTGTTTTTTAGTGACAGTCCCAGGTAGGGGAGCTTGGACAGTCAAAATAATTTGCTGAATAATGCCATAAATGTTCCTTTTTTTCCCTTCAAAAACAGTCAAATTACGAGCCTTCCATATAATCCACATCATATTGTAAAGAAGCAGAAAATGGGGAGAGCTTCTAGGAATCTTATTGTGCCAATCTTTGATAATAACTTCAATAGAAGTCCCTGAGAAACAAACAGAGAGATTGAAATGCTCCCTCATATAATCAGTAGCTGATTTCTAGACCAAGCAGTGAGAGAAGAGGTGCTCCACCGTTTCATCATTTTTACAGCAAAGAGGACAGATACCTGGTCCTGAAAAACCCCTTTTCTGAAGGTTCTCCCAAGTGAGAATTTTATTGTTAAGGGTAAGCCAAATGAAGCAAGAGATTTTGAGAGGAAGACCTTCCATCCATAAAATAGCACCCTCAACCATAGTGGCCGAGCGAGGGGAAGAGCGTGCAATACAGTCATATGCATCCTTAGCCGTTATAGTATCCCTGTTTTTCTTAGTTTAAGGTTTATGTTATACCATAAATGGATAGCTATGTGTGTTCATTGGCCACTTTAATTGTGGTTAATATGTTAGTTAGATTTTATATGAGATTTTGGACTTCCTTAAGAGGATCAAGAAGAATAACTCAAGTGTAAAAGTGTACATCTCAGATTTATTTCATGGTAGTGGAATCTTGTTATGCTTAAATACATGTTGATTAAAATTTAAATAAACTTTAAAAAAAATATCAGTTTTTGTTTTTTTATATCATTTATTTTTATTTTTAAATTAAATAATATTTATTTAATTAATTTAATATTTATGTTATACATAACTATAACCATATAATAATTAATTTAATATTTAATTTTTTTTAACATCCTGCCATCCCCAACATCATAAATAGTTAAATGAACCTAATTTATAGATCCAAATTTCAATAACCTACACAAACCCTGATCCACATTTCAATAACCTAACCTAATCCGAATTTCAATAACCCATACATAACCTATTCCACACAAAATACCGTCCAATCATATCGGCCACCTCAAAATATACTTCCGTCCAATCATGTCGACCACCCCCCCCCACACACATATATATATATTACAAAACATCCAAACGACAAACACTGATTTATATATAGTACAAAAACATACAAACAACAAACACTGATTCTTACAATAAATAAGTTTTTTTTTTTCAATAAATAAGTTTGATTTTTATTAGTTAATGTTTTTAGTAAAAATTGTCATTTTTTCTCAATATCTATGCTTAGCAAATTACATATATATTTTTAATATAATAAAAAATCATTTTATATTTTTTCAATATAATAAAAATCATTTTATTAGTAATCTTATAAATTATATATATATTTTTAATATAATAAAAAATCATTATGTATTTTTTCAATGCAATAAAAAATCATTTTATTAGTAATCTTATTGACTAATAAGTTAGAAATCTTATTGCAAGCTTGGCTTTTATAGATTTATAGTTAATGTTTAGTGAAAATTGTCATGCATCTATAGGTGAAAATGACAATAATGTAACCAACTCACAGACTTTACCTTAAATAAACGGTGAATATGACGATTTGTATGGCACTCCCAACAATGTAAACAACTAACATATTTTAATGTAAATATTTATTTATAGTTTAATGTTGCAGCAGAATTACATTGATAAATTGCAAATAGTATGAAATATTTTTCTATTAAGTTTTTACTATGACGTTATAATTGCAAATAGTATGAAATATTTTCCTATTAAGCAAGTTTTAACTATGACATTATTTTTCTCATTTATAAAGTTGTTGAACTATTATTGCTAACCTGGTAAATGAATTTAATTCAAAATATTTTTCTCATTTATAACGTTGTTGAACTATTATTGCTAACCTGGTAAATGAATTTAATGCAATGGGCTTCAGATTCACAGATTTACTAACTCAATGTAATTCACAGTCACCAATTTAATCCACTCCACATCCACATTCATAGATTCACTAATTCAATGCACTCCACAGTCACCAATTCAATGCACTTCACAATCACCTCTTCACTGCTTCTTTTGCGACCCCTTCTATTCATTGCCTTCTGCCTACATACTCCTACCTGAGATTGAGTTTGGCAGACTTCTTAAGATTTTTGGAACAAGTTCTATTTACAGAATTCTTCAACAAATAGCCAGTCAGAATTATAACAAATAGGGAATTAGAATTATACCAAGATTTTTCAACAAAACGTGTAGGCTAGACTCGGGAGATCGATCCACTTAGCCTCTGTTTTCAAGGTAAGTAAAGCCTGAATTGTTGTATTTTACATATGAAAACGTATAGGCTAGACTGGGGAGATCGATCCACTTAGCCTCTGTTTTCAAGATAAGTAAAGCCTGAATTGTTGTATTTTACATATTGTTATGTTTTTGTTTTGTTACATTTTGCATATTTTATGCTTTTGTTATTTTGTGAGCATGATTTGAATTATTGTTTATGCTTCTTCTGTCGCGTCCCTTCCTGTCTGAGTGGACGTGACCACGACATTGGTACTTTCAATTAACCAGGCAATCTAGCCCATGAACATGATAATAAAAATGCATTGAGCAATTATAGAGCGGAAGCAAAGCATCCATTCAAGCATTCGACATGTTCATAATAATTCATAAAACAAGCAAATACAGTTGCAGAGGTTAAACACAAGAGAATACTTATCTTGAAAAAAAACGTTGTCCCGCAACTAGCTATGTCGCTGCAACGTTCCACTCAACCATAAGCCAGTGTGCTCGTTAATCTCTCAGCGCCACTGCCACCCCCGAGCTGGGCATGATTACCACAAGGAATAAGGGAACAACAGACTTACAGACAACAAGACATACATCCACAGTCAAGCCAACACATAGTTGGGTTTCACAGACTGCTAAGGCAACAAGCCAACCACATAGGGGTTTCTTAGACTTACTCAAGCAAGCCACAATCACAACCAAACATAGTCAACCATCTAACAGATAGGTTCCTTGGGCTTACTCAGCCAAGCCAACACCAAGATGAATTTCACAGCCAAATACAGGTTCTCGGTATGGACAAAAACGCCATGGGAGCCAAAATCGGAAATGACATTTGGGGAAAAACGACCAAGGTGAGGTGATTAAATCAAGAAACGATTAATGGCTTTAGGCAAAAATGACCTCTACAAACCCCCAATTCATGGATCTATCTTCCCAGCCACTAAGTATATAACAAAAAACATGCTTGCAACAAAAAACAGATTGGTAAAATGGGGAAAAACACCATGGGAACCAAAAATGATTTCAGCAAGCGTCCTTGGGCATTAGGGGAGCAAATACCAACTCAAAAAACACCAAAAATGTGAATCCTAGCTACATATGCACTCAACAACAGAAAAACGACTTCCCATCCATGGAGAAAAATGGAGAAACTGCAGAAAATGTGAAGGGGAGAGCACAAAAAACTCCAGCTGTGTGAGAGAGGCAAACACAACCTCTAAAAACCCATAGAACCCGAATCTCCTCTTCCCATTCACTGAACAATACCAAAAAATGGATTTTCCGAGCTGTGGAATGAGGAAACAACCACCAAAACAAGAAGGAAAGAGCCCAAGAGCTCCAACTGTGTGCGAGAGAAAAACGTATGGGTGAATAAGGAATAAGCTATCTACTCGAAGATTTGCATGGCCCCACCTAATGCCGTCAAGTGGATAGCTTACTCCGTTACCCTCCATAAAACTGACGGACTTACCCATCTATAAAAAAAACTGGAGTACTTTATTTTAAAGTCTGTAATTGAAAATCAAAATGGTAAACATAGAGCAGCATTTCTTACTGGATAAAGGAGTCTGAAAATGTCTTCTCAGGTTGTTTGTGCCTTAAAATATTGAGATCACCTCCTGGGTAGTATTCTCCTACCAAAGCAATAATATTCTCCGTCTCCAAATGACAAAGGAATGACGAAAGAAATGGATGCTGCAATGAAGAACAGAGAATGTCTAACTTCGCCTCTGTGCTTTTCAATCCACCCTCCTTTCTAATGATTATAGATTTTCTTATAACCTTGAGCGCTAAGTGCCTTATGTCATGCTTTTCTTCTATAACCAAAAACGTAGTTCCCATGGCCCCTCGTCCGAAGATATAATGTCTTCCATTATTCTCTCTACAACTCCATTATTCGTCTTCTCCATGAGCATTTACGCTCAATACAAGATTCCGCAGCAAAATCTGAGGAGGAGTCTCCAAATCTTGAGATCTCCGATGGTGGCCACTGTGAAATTAAATAAGCTGCACGAATTGTTTATCTATACATAAAGTACATAACATTTACAGTCTTTGAGAAGGTCTCTTATAGACAGCTTTGGATTCAAGCAATATTAGTTGGTACTATGATGGTGATAAAGATTTAACGACGGAATGTAGTAAGATGTCGTGTACTCAAATAATTGAATAAAAAGAATATCACTTAATGTGTTTTAAATGATTGAAATGGAATTTGATGATTTTTAACAACCGTGAATAATTTTTAAATTTGGGCTTGTCTCATTTAATTATATTTATAGGCATTTAGATATTATTTCAGATTTTTTATTAATAAGATTAAGCCAGTTGTAACAAGTGTATAGCAGAGATTCATTTGATTTAGACAAGCTTCATTTAAATTCACTTAAAGGGTGGTTAAATAGTATTTATTTTGTGGTTATTTTTTTCCCCGGAAAAAATTCATAATTTTATTTCAAAGTAAAACAAAATTACAATTTATTTTGTGGTTATATTAATTCTAACAATTTTGTTTTTTTAATTGAATAGGGATATAAAATTATATATTTTAACATTTGTTTAACAATTAACTTTGTTCACAAAACTAAGTGGTTAGTTGCGGCTATTAACATTCACAAGCCACTTTATTAAATGACAAAAAAAAACCGCACTTAACAAACACAAGTTCTATTAAATTACAAAGAAAAACTACACTTAACTAAATGCTTTTTGCACCTGCAATAAGCATTTAGTTAATCCAAAAAGTCTTATTATATAAGAATGAGTGAAAAACCACTCATATTGACAAACACAAGTTCTATTAATGTGATATACGCACTGAGTTAATACAGAAAAAGTTTTGATATTGACAAGCACAAGTTCTATTAATGTGATATACACTGCGAGTTAATAAAAAAAAGGTTTTGATATTGGCAAGCACAAGTTCTATTAATGTGATATACTTAGAGAGTTAATAATTTTTTTTTATTATCCATCATTTATTGGATTACTCTTTTCATTGTTTTACTATTTTATTTTAGAAAAAAAATTGTAAATCTAAAACATTGAGTTTTTCTCTTTCCCCACTGGTTGTGGAAATTCTCCACTACCCAAACTGAATTGAGTTTAGCATTTTGTTGGAAGTGAAACATATAAAAACAAATAAGAGATACTAACAACAACTTGTGCTGCAGTTGGCAAAAGTTTAGATGATAATAATTTTTTATTTTAAAATTTTATGAACTTTTTGCCAAAACTTTCAAAATAAAAGATTATTTTTCTTATAACTTCATATTTTGGATATATATCAATGAGGTGATCAACAATAACTTGAGAAGACATTTTGAGACTTGGTTATCAAGTAAGAAATGTTGATCTATGTTTACCACTTTGATTTTCAATTTTCAATTACAAACTTTAAAATAAAGTACCTCAAAAAGGGACAGGTATTACAGACTTTAAAATAACAACAATTAGGACTAGATCGCGACTAGATCAGCAGCACGACGGTCTAGAGAGGTTTGCTGGACGGATATTATAGACTTTAAAATAACACCAATCAACAATGGGACTAGATCAGCCAACAATCAGCAGTGTGACTAGATCAACAGCCTGACGGTTTGAAGCATGGGCAAATGCCAACTCTGGAGAAGAAGCAAAGACAGTCTAGGTTTCACTGAGGGTAACGGAGTAAGCTATCCACTTGACGGAGTCAGGTGAGACCTGTGCAAATCGTCAAGCAGATAGTTTACTTCGATGAATAATGGCTTGGGCATGCATTTCCAAGTAAATAGTTTACTTCGGTGAATAATGGCTTGGGCATGCATTTCCAAGCATTTACTTGCACAAGAAGTCAAACACACCTTTTCCAAAAAATGGACGGCTTCTCAAATTCGAATTTGCCTCCCATACTCTTCCCATTCCCATGCATTAACTTTCCCCAAGTAACTTTTAGATGACTAAGCACAAAAAACAAAATGGGTTGTTGACATCTTTATGGGTTCTCCCTTAGACATTTGACTTTTCCGCATTGGCTCAAAGGTTTGAATATTTCCCCTCCCTATTCCTTGTGAAATCATGCCCCCATCTCTTTAAAGTTGGGGCACATAGTGAGTTGTGGTATTTTTATTAATTTGCATTTTACATGATGTCTCAAAACATATTGTGCTTGGCTAGCACATAAACCATCGGCATCAATTTTAATAGCCCATACATAAGGCACTAAATCCATGGTGAGGCCTTTGTCTTGAGCTCCACACCATGATCAAATAAAAATATTTACATCATGTGCAATTCAATACCATGGGTCAAAAACGAGGTGTTACATATTCAAACAGTGTTTCATATAACCCAACACAAACCTACATAATTATTTAAGTTCTTCCTGAGAGTAATGTCATCCATAAAGCTAACATAGACCTCTAGGCCTATACCAAAGCCCAACAACATCCATGTCAAGTATTGCCCCTATAAATTCCATGAATAGTTCAAAGGAAACTCAAACCATAATATAGGCAAAAATGGGCATGTATTTTCCAGCTCACAAACTCCCCACACAAAAAAAAAGTTGTGATAGGTATTATTGTTCACCCGTAGAGAAACAAAGGCCCCTCATGCATTTCTCATTACTTTACCCCCTCCCCCACGTTTTTGTCATTTTGAAAAAGGAAGACCATATCCATTTTCACACCAACATTTATATTTTCACCATCTCCCACGTTGAAGGAAAATCTTCATGGAGGTATATGGTGGTCACATGCAAGGATGGTACTTCAATATCTCAGTGACACCAACAATGTTCACTAGGCCGCGCTTAGTGACAACAGGTCAGAGAATCTTCGGTTCTGGTTATACAATTCTGAAAGCATTTTTAGATTGCAACGTTTGGGGTAGTATTATGAGGATTTTCTGGTTTTGAAATCAATAAAATTTGCATGATTCATAATGCTAAATAGTAAGATATTTTGCAATTCCTTGTTGCATGTAGTGAGTAATTTCTTGGTGCTTACATGGAAATCATAAATCTAGTAGTTATATTATCTTCTTCATCGAACTTTCGTATACAGAGAGTATATTCAATTGATATATGTGTTTCTAAGATGCTATCAAAGCCATGTTCATCTATAGCTTCATGGATGACCTATTTCCATAATCTCTTAATGAAGACAGGACTGTTTTTTCAAAAACATGTTGTTCAAGGAGAAGTATTAGCTGATACAGTAAAATAAAACCAAGCAATCTCCTACTAACATCAGTGAGATCAGGTTTGGAACTTTTAAAAATGAGAAACCCATTTGGTCATAGGACATTTAGAAACTCTTTAATATGGAAGTACCTATTCCATGCCAACCACATTTGGTGTCATTATGTCAAAGTCTATAAAAAGAGCTAGCTTCCACGGAGGCTCTTTGAAGAAAATAAGCATTTGCCAAGAAGCCTGTCATTGGCTAAGTGACTATATTTCTAATTGATTGCACCACGGTGCATATTAAGTAGTTATATGTTTTCATTAGACAGTATAAAATTTGCCAAAGTTTTGGTGTTTCTCTGTCTAGGGTTTATGCTCAAGAATCGTGTCCATGTATTTCACCCATGGAGATAGAAACAACGATTGAAACCAAACGTTTCATTCTAACAATTTCTCGATCTCATCGTCCATTCAATTTGAAACACCGTACCCGATACCATCCTTGAATATATAATTCGTAATTGTCGACTGCAATTAAGACGCTCCAAAGCTCTTACAATATTTTATATGTCCATAGTTTAAGCAAAAATTGAAGTGAAGAGATAAATTACCCATGAACCATCCAACCATCAATTCAGAATTAAAGAAGGAAAACAGTAATGAGATTGTTATGTCCCTTAATTACAGGTCCCTTCGAACCCCATCTGACCTGCAATACGATAGACCTCCTGTTGTGCATCTCAATGGCTTTGTTGAATCAAGTTGGATTATGGAAATTGATCGGCCATATTCTCAATAATAAAGTAATTGTGCCTCGAAACTCGAAGCCGTCACTCTTATGACAATGGTAACATTGCACAAAATTCAAAGGATGCGCTACTCTTATTACGTGAAAATATTTTCTGCTCTACTTTGCCATCACTCTTATGACAATGGTAACATTCCACAAAATTCAAAGAATGCGCTACTCTTATTACGTGAAAATATTTTCTGCTCTACTGCGGCCCCCTGCACTGATGGCTTCTCAGTTTCAAAACACATAATTATCATTTAGGTCTTTTCACATCTACACGGATTGTTTCATCCTCAAATCGTCTCACACGTTCAAACCCTACCTTGAAGATGGCGATTGCTGATTGAGATTGGATGTTTACAAATAGTTTTTAGGCTATCACTATCTTTGTGATAAACCTTCCTTCGAAATATTATGTGGGAGAGCCATAGAACAACTTTTGAAATTTATATTAAGAATTTATGTTTTATTTATAATTATAAGGCAGAAAGATCTATAGTATATATTTTAGAAATTTGGAGTGTGTTACTATGCTTTTTTATATATGGAATAAAATGAAAATGAGATAAGTGTATTATATATCTGATAAAAATTCATAATTAACAATTATAAAAAATAAGAAATAGATTTTTAGATGTCTTTAAAAATTCATATCTAACAATTAAAAAAAATAAAAAATAAATGATGTGATGTTATAAATATTAAACTTTAATGATGATACATCTATGAGATTAACAACAACAAATTAAATTAAGTAGTTTGTTTATTAGATTAACTATTAGATACAAGTAATTGACCCATCACATTTTTTAAGAAAAAAACATTATCCATGTGTCAAATATATACATATCAAGCTAAAGATTTGTTATTTCAACTGCACGAATGAAGTGGGGTTTCAAAATATATATATATTTTTAATTATTAAAAAAACAAGATTTATTAATGCCTAATATTCTGAATAGTATTCACATATGCATAAATAAAGAACTCAGATTGAACAATTTTAAGAAAACTATATACCCTAAATAAAAGCCCTAGTTGGTTTTGAAGCTTTTTAATCACACGTAATTTCAATAATTTAATATGTAAATTCAACAGTTTCATTTATTTTGGAGGTTTTGAAGCTTTCACAAAGAACGATATGAGCTTTTTAATCACACGTAATTTCAATAATTTAATATGTAAATTCAACAGTTTCATTTATTTTGGAGGTTTTGAAGCTTTCACAAAGAACGATATGATATGATTGTGAGACATGATAATTTTCTATGTGACTTGCCATTGAGAGCACACATAGCTTTTGAAACTTTGCTTGTATCCATGGGTAGATTCACTACCTACAATATAGGTTGAGAGCACACATTGCTTTTGAAAATTTGCTTGCATCCATGGGTAGATTCACTACCTACAATATAGGTAATAATGGATGGATTAGTACATCATAACTTTTACACCTAAATTAATCTTCCATAACTTGCAACTCTAACATTAGCACAAGTAAATCAGAATTTACTTGTTATATATTCAACATTTTAGAGCAGAAATCTGAATGGTTTGGAGATTTTAGCAAGAAGTTCTCTCGAATTGAAGCATTTTGCATGCCACAGTTGAATAATTTTTACTTTTAGCTCATTAGGGAGGTCTCCTTGAGGTTAGCAAGCATCAGGGAGGTTTCCTTGAGGTTACTAAGCATTAGCTTGAAGTAATGGATTTTGGGAGGTGACATTGTCCCTTTTTTAAAGTATTCATTCGATCTTGGAAGGTGACATTGGCACTTTCCTTAAGTATTTGATACTCTTGAAACTAAAATCCCTGTAACTCTATTTCTAGGTTGTGTCACTATACAATGGAACTATCATTCCATTGTGAATTTCCAAGGAAATGTTAACCAATCCTTTATTCAAAATATGCTATGCGATGATCTTTGGTCTAAAAATTCTAGATTTGGAGTTAAAATATCATGTTAATTACATTTCACAAACAAAACTAGTTTGAAGTCTTGGTTTTTCTTTTATTGTTTACATATTTAATATTCATTTTTTCTTAATTAAACACTCTAGGATTTCTTGGGTGGCTTCAAAGTATCACATATATATTGGCTAGCAAATTTCTATACAACATGTCTTCATCAATTTATTTGTTGTGGTTGTTGAAAAGTCCAACATTTTCACTTGTTCGTTTCAATATCTTGGAAATTTTTACTAGAAATATCAAAATATCTGTCCTTTATTTGGAATCATTAGTAATGTGTGATGATCTAAGCTTTTTTATTCATTACGTGTTTCTATAGATCAAGTTGTCAAGCTGTGATTTAACAAATTTATGTATGAGAATAAGAATTTAATGTAACATTTTATTCTTTTATTTATTTCGCTTTGTGACAATAAGAGGAAATGGAGTGGAGGATGTTAACACAACCCCACAAGATGTTCTGACATATGCCATGGAACTCAAACCTTACATTGAAGAGCATGCACCTTTTTCAGTTCCATCATTGACAACCAATGTCTTTGACCTACGACCTATGGTGCAACATGGCCTTGTCTTCTCTAGAAGGGATGCACTAGATGCATACTAGAAAATTCTTAAATATTGTTACTGTGTTGTAGAGCTAGCTATTTACTCACATGATTTTTCTATATTTATTGCACCTAAGGTATAAACACATCTAGAAATAATTCATCCCCTTCACTACCCAGAGATGAATTTGAGATGAATTTGTTTGACTATTAAAAATTTCCCATTTATAGGATTTGAGTTACAACTCTCTAATTATCCCAATAGTTTGAAGTCATTTCAATTGTACGATATATATAGTATGGTATAGAAACTTGAGCATGTAATTTTTTGTCTTTCGATTTTTGTAGAGTGTTCATGAGCATTGGAAAGTGGACAAAATTGCTTAAGCAGGTTGCAAATGATGATCTTGAGAAGCCCATGTCAATCAAGGAATATGTCAGGATTGCGAAGGATTTAAACCTTACTTTGGAACAAATTTTGATGCAAATTTTATATCATATGTTGGTGTTTCTTGCAGATGCAAGAATGCCAAATTGTTTCTTCACTCATGATTTGGAATGTTGGTGTTTCTTGCAGATGCTAGAATGCCAAATTGTTTCTTCACTCATGATTTGGTTTTAACATTGTTGGTGATTACTGACGAGTGGTTAATACTTTTGTGTGCAAAACTTCCATCACTTCAACGCAAAATGCATGAACACATTTATTTTACTCTCTCGTTTGCATACAATCATGTGCTTTATTTACTATACTTTTTATCATGACTAAGGGGAAATTGGCACTTCTATTTTCTTTTGAATACGTGCAAGAGGAAAGTTTCTTCTTTCCAACAAAGTTGATATCATGGTGGAATTGTGGTTACTTTTTTCATGATTTCTTAGTTTTCTTAGTGATAATTTTTTTTTTCATGTCACTATGTGGTTCTAATTTCAATAACCATGTATATTTAAAAAGAATTACTTGTTATAAAAAATTCATATATATATATTATTTTTGAGAGTGCAATGAAATCAAATTCGGGATATAAATTTGTCTCTTTTCTTACGAAGATAAACTATATGGATGCAACTATTTGAAGAAGGAATGAAGCTTCACTGAGTGTTAGTTAAAATATTTTGAAAAGTCATCGATGTAGAAGATTTTCAAGCACTTGATAAATGATCATTTAATAAAAAGTGGATATTCACTTGGAAAATTATATATATTGTACTATTTGACTTTTATCATTTTTATACACATTATATTTATGTGGTTTAAAGCATATACGTTTATACTTGATCTTATTTATATAATGTTCAATTAATGAAAGTTTACATGTTTATTTAAATTTAATCTCTTTATTGCACTGAATAGGTGCATTCTACAACCAAGTATGGGAGAGATATGCAACTCCTTTGGTGCTCATCCTAAAGTTAACATGTGTTCTTTATAAAAAATAATAAAATGTTATTAAAAATAACATGTCCTAATTTAAATTTAAATTATTTAGAATTACATATATATAAAACAATATAAATTAGATAAACTAAAGCCACAAACATTGGACTACACATTTCCTCAACATTTCTACTCTAAAAAGAAGGTTTACACCTTGAGATATTTGATCCCTCTTGATGCTTGGTAGATCCCCTTTTAGATGGATCTATGCTGGTATTATATTTACACCAATATTGACTAGTGACACAACTATACAAATTCACTACATTTTATAAACTATTCAAATCATATAGCTATGCTGAATAATAATGAAGAATAAAAATAAAATAATTATAAAACAAATACAAATACAAATACAAAACTATAAAACTAGAAATAATTATGACTACAACTATTATTATATAACTTGCATAGTGCTTTATAACTTAACTAAATATACAATAAAACGATAAAAAATAAAAATAAAATAAAATGAATAAATATACTACAAAATGAGAACAATTAATGACTACTTAAACTACAAATGAATTACTAAAATGGTGGAAATTAAGGACCACATAAATGACTAAATGTACTACCAAATAATGATAATTAATAACCAAATAAACAACTAAATAACAACAATTAATGACAAAATAGTGACAATTAATCATCAAATAAATGACTAAATATACCGTTGAAATAACGACAATTAATGTCCAAATATACAACCAAAGATTGACAATTAATGGCCAACTAAACGACTATTAAATATATTATCAGATGGTGAAACAATTCAAGAAATTAATGATTACGTGATAAATGATTAACTTGGTGAGGTGATAAGTGATTGCTAATTTGTTACCAGTGGTTGGTATTCCACCCGACTCTCAAAGGAATAGATTTAATTTTTCTCTTGTGGAAAAGTATTAGACATAGATGATCTCTCCACTTATGCATAATCTAAAGGGTTTCTAGAGTGGGAGAAAAAAATGAGTGTTGAATATGAATCTTTGATGAAGAACAATACTTAGTACCTTGTCTCACTTTCTTCTGGTAAGAATCTTGTTTGTAGTCAATGGATTTATAAAACAAAGTTTATTATAGAAAGATATATTGAAAAGAACAAGGATCGATTAGTTGCTAAACCAAATTTCTTTAGAAAGAGGGTATAGTTATCAAACATTCAATTTTTTTCTCTTACATTGTAGCATTCCTTTATTTGTCAAGGATCCCATGACTTCTACTCAAAAGGATGTTTTATTTAATATTATTCAAAATCAAGTTATTTTGGTTGGCATATGTGTGCATTCCTCCCCTATGCTAACCAAAATATCAAGTCCTTTTCACTATGTTTGGTCATTTTCTTATAAACAAGAATGGGCTTTTGATTCTAGATCTACTAGACATATGGCCAAACATGAGCACCTTTCTAATTATAGACAACAATGTAGAGGTGACACCCCAATCATATGTATCATTATGTACTTGTAATTATGTCTAATGCCATATTTTATTTCATTTTATTGTATCTTAAGTTTATGAGTAAGGATGACCTAGTAAAACTTCACATGTAAGATCAATAACCCTCGAATGACAATGGAGGTTGAAGGTTGAGATCTAGCTTGAGTTAAATTCTAATGAAGGTTGTAATCACTTAAGAGGATTCTGATGCTACTGAGTTCAATGTGTATAACATGAACTAGATCTATATACTTTTCTCATGTTGAACAAGTTAAAAATGCAATTATAACTCCCACAATGACAATATGTATCTATTTATCCCATAAAATAACAATATGTCTTGTGAATGTTCCTTACGCTATGTTATTGAACATCAATTAAGTGAAGTTTGAGCCATGCTAAATATATGGTATCGACATTAGATCAACGATAAATACCACATATTTAGCATGGGTGGAATGTCTCTTATGCTATGTTCTATAGTGTACCTTAATCAAATTGATGATCATGATATGATCTTAGGTTAAAAATATGGTATTGATTATTGATATGGTGTTAGATGGTAGGTGATGCAAATTTTAAGAAGTAAGGCAGTGATTATGATGCTGAGGATGATAGTGATTGGAAAAATGTGTTCTGTTGGTTGATATAAGTGTTGTGGGTTTTTGTTCTAGGGGCTAGAGTGGATGATGGTGATGAAAATGATATCGATGTCGATGCAGATGACAATGATGATGAAAATGAATACGAATATGATGATCATGATTGATGAAGATGATGACGATCATGATAATGAATATGGTGATGAGGATAATGACATTGAGATTAATGATAATGATGATGATGATGGCGGGTTTCATAAACCCTAATCCATTCCCCCAAAACCCCTAATGATGATTGCGATGATGGTGGGTGTGACAATTATTACACTGGAAATGGTGGTGATTATGATGATTATGATGATGATGTCAAAAAATATGATGGTCATGGTGATGATGACATTGATAATGACAAAGAAAATGGGAAAGACATGGGATATGGTAATGATGGAAATGACATTGATGTTCATGAAGATGATGACAATAAGGGGATGTATAACCCTGTATGACTAAACCCCTAACCACATCAATGTCATTGTCCTCATCACCATATCCACTATCATAATAATTATAATCACAAAGAATATATAAACCAACTATATATATAGAGACAAGATTCAATGAGGAATTTAATTCATGAAGATTTGAAAGCACTTTTATAGAATTTTTAGTTCTTCATGCCTATGGAAGTTTAAACTTCATAAAAAGTGCATGAACTGATATTATTTGCAATGAAATAATACTCTCTACCAAGACATATCTAAACTAAGGACTTGAAACCAAACTCTTGACCAATAGTTGATGTGTTTTTTTCTTCTCTCAAATTGTATATTTGAAGTCTTAAACTCTTGGTAGAGAGTTTGTTTTGAATGAGAATTGGCGTTGAATTCAATTATTAGTTGAGAGATTTTATAAGCACTTGGAAAAGATATTTATTTCATAAAATATTCACACATACTTGCCAGAAAATGAGACACATATTGACTGGATCACTGACATGTGATATGGGGTATAAATGTGTCATTCTCAAGCACATAAAAAAACTAATAAAGACACATCTTAGAATTATCAAGGTTGGCGGATTAATTAAAGATACAAAAGGATGGGATATACTTTAAAATCCACCTTAAATACATTTGGAATATATTGAATCTCATACCATCCATCACCATAAAGTGAAAGGAGAAGGGGTGGATTTTGTGGAAATTGAACCCAAGAGATAGATCAATTACACTCACAAAATTGCTAATCAAACATGCAAAATTGACACAAAAGGAGACTGAAATTGGAGCATAACTTATTCCTGTATTGAATAAGTGTACATAATCCAACCATATGAAGTAATAGGCTGCTCAAATATATAATTACATGAGATATTCAAAATCACCAGGTTGCTATTCGAATTGGTAAAAAAGTAGGCTTACTAAATCAAGTCAAATCCTGGCATAGGTGCAAAAAGGACTTTCCAAATCCATGAAGATCCTCACGAATTAGCTAAATAAAGTGGGAAAGCTAATAAGTAGTGGAAAGACAACTCATTCATGTTTTTGTTTAGAGAAAAGGAAGGAGGATGATGTGGTCAAAAAACATGGCAAGTTCCCTAGACTAGCTTTTCCTTTATGCCTTAAAATTGCTGTAAATCAAGCCAGCTTTCAGAAAAAGCAGATATGTGCTTTAAGGAACCAGGAATAAAGAATACATGATAAATGTGTTTCTAGGATGATTCCAAAGCACTCCATGACCCAGTTTAGCAAGTATTGACTTCCAGGAACATGTAGAAGTCAACTAGCATAGAGAAGGAATCTAGGAATCTAGGAATAAGACAAAAATGATTTAATTAGTATCAAATATGGGTAACTATGGGTTGATTATTCTAACACCCCCCCTTAAGCCTAACTTTATGAGTAAATATCAGAAAATTATAGGGCCTAGAAACAAGGCTTAGTCACCCTTTTACATACTGCATGTCCATACAACTAAGGAAAGAGGAAAAAACCCATTGGGAAAATCCTCCCTTAAACATGGACAGGAAACAAAATTTTGGAAATATTGTTATCAATAATTCTTCACCACATGATCAGAAATCCCCAACAGTGATTTGAGATTACTGAAGGTCTTCTCATCGAATAATTTGGTGAAGATATCTGCTACTTGTTCTGAAGATGCACAATAGAGTAGAGCAATGGTACCATCATGCACAAGTTCCGTGATATAGTGCATATGGATCTCAATGTGCTTGGTTATTTTTCTTTGAACTGGATCAATGGAGATTCGAATGGTGATTTGATTATCAAAATAGATTACTATTTAAAACTCTGACTCGAAACCACATCCTCCAAGTATCCCCTCCAACCATAAACATTGAGTAGTCGCATTTACAACTCCTCTATACTCTACCTCTGTAGATGAGAGTGTTATGGCACTCCGATTCTTACTTGACTAGCTGATTGGTCCTTCTGAAAGCATGAACACATATCTCGAGGTAGAATTTCGATCCGTGTTGTCACCTGCCCAATCACTATCAGTAAATCCAACTAGCTCCAGGTCATATTTTTCTTTGTAGAAAATCCCATGAGTCCTTGTTCCCTGAACAAAGTTTAGGATCCTCTTGGTTTTCTCTAATCGATCTCATGAGGCTGATCCATGTATCTTGAAGCCACACTAATTGCATAAGATAAGTCAGGTCGAGTATGTGTAAGATAAAGCAAATACCCAATCAACTGCCTATACAATGTACTATTTACCATAGGAGAAGAACCTACTTCTTCAAGATTAAATCCTGAAAGGAATGGAGTCTTGTTTGGATTGCAATATTTCATGCTGAACTTGGTGAGCAAATCTGAAGCATACTTTAACTGACAAAAATTTATTCCATGTTGGTATTGAGCAATTTGAGACCCAAGAATTGGCTCAACAATCCCAAATATATCATAGAAAAGGAATGGTTCATTGCATCCTTCAAGGAGGCAATCTCTTTCTTTGAACTTCCTGTAATCACTAGGTCATCCACATAGAGAAAAATAATCATTAAAGAACCATGAATTATCTTCAAATAGACATTAGGATCAAACTTGCATCAAACAAAACTCAGTGACATCAGAAATCCATCAATCTTGGCATACCAAGCCCCGGGGGCTTGTTTGAGCCCATACAATTGATTTATTTAACCTGCACACTAAATACGGATTAGATACAAAAAATTTTGGTTGCTGCATATAAATATATTCATTTAGATATCCATTCATAAAGGCACACCTTACATCCATGTGATGTACCTCCCATTGCTTGGAAGCTGCAATGGCTAGAGCAAGCCTTATAGAGTCCATCTTTGCCACTGGCGCAAAGTTCTCATTGTAATCAATACCATGTAATTGAGAGTATCCCTTTGCTACCAATATTGCCTTATATTTCAAAGGTGAACCATCAGTAGCAAACTTATTTTTAAAGACCCACTTACACTTCACTAGCTTTCTCCCTGGGGGGGATCAACCAGTTCCCATATGTTGTTCTTCTGGAGCGAGTTGAACTATTCTTTCATGGCTGTTTTCCATATTGGATCATGATCTACCTCTTCATATGTCCATGGATCATAATCTATCATCAAATAACACTTCTAAGCAAAGAGTGGATCTTTCACACAAAGGGCACTCTCAAATTGAGATCTAGTCCTCCTAGTGTCATTAGGATTTCCAACTAGTCCCCCAGCTGCATGAATGGTCCTTGCTGCCCACTTTGGTCTTGTAGGGATGTTAGGATATGAAATTAATTCATCATTATCAGACATATTAGAATCATCAAACTCATTAGTCTCTTCACTTGCAATCAATGGTTGTGGTGGTGAAGAGGACTCTCCAACTTCAACTTCTGCTAAAGGATTTTCTTCGAACTGTGACACTTATTTCAATGAAATATTTGTTAGTGATCAAGTTGATCATCTTGTACCCTTTTGAATCTTTAGAATACCCAAAAAATAGGCACTCTTGGCTTTGGGGTTGCAAATCCTTCCTCTTTTCAGTTGGAATTCTAGCCCAAGACTTTGAGCCGAAAATACTGAAATGGGTTTCATTTGGCTTGTGCCCAATTCAAAATTCGAAAGGAGTCATACCATCAAGATGCTTATGTGGCACCCTATTCTGGATATAGGATGCACAGTTTATAGCCTCGGCCCAATACTTTGGTGGCAAAGTTTTATCCTCCATCATGCAAGTTTCCATCTCCAAGTTGGCAAAGTTTAATCAAAAGAGGAGGAGATTCGATGAACAAACAGAATTCCCCTCGCCATGCCATTCATTCCATTTATTTATTCGATCCAATGTCGATCCGAGCCGAGGCCAATGATTGCTGATGATGGATTGGAACAAATTATCATAACTTGTTTCCGTCTACGAATTGGTTGACATTTCCCTCAGTTAGTGATCTTCACAACTAGTCAACCTAACTACGACTGTTATCGATCTATCTTACTGCCTGCCTATAGTGAGCTGCTCTGCTCTGTTAGATTTTTAACATTAATCTAGCATAACATTAGGATATTTAACTAAGAGAACAACAAGCACACCAATAAAACACAAGAGACAATGAACACAATGTTTTTTCTCGGGGAAACCATAAATGGAGAAAACCCCGCAACTTCCTTAGAGATAGAATCAACACCAAAAGTGAAACCCAAAAATAGTAAGATGATCTCCCAACAACAGTAACCTCTTTCTTCCTTTCCCGAGTGTCTTTCTCTTCCTCAGCTATGCGCTACAACTGAGTGTGAGTGAGTGTGTGATAAATAGAGAGGCTAGCTCTCTATTTATACTAATTCCTGACTTGAATAAACCCAACTAGGGCAGACTTCACTAGGTGAGTCTAATAAACCTAGTGCCCCAGAACTGCGAGGACTTTAACCCTTAGACAATAGGAGGGTTACCCACCTTGAATTGACATCACTTGTTTACATTATAGAAAATCCCGATAGGAACCTTGGGGCATGACATGAATCAAGTACATTACAAATACATCCCGAAATAAACATCGGGTTACAATACATAAGAAATACAAGTGAATACATTCCGAAGTTATAATTACATCAACACTCCCTCTTAACTAGGAATCTATTCTCTCGACACAATTTATCAGCACAAGTCTTCTTCTCTGTATCATTTGGATCATCATCGAGTCCTCGTCATCTTCACCTTCAAGTCATATCTATATTCAAGTCATATTCACCTGGATCTGGATCATCACTCGATTTGGATCATCATAACTGGATCTGGATCTTCCCTCGATCTGGATCATCTCTGGATTTGGATCATCCCTCGATCTGGATCATCTCTGCTGGATCATCATCACTGGATATTCACGGGTGCTATCTCATGATTCTTCTCATCACATGAAGTTCTACAGAGCCAACCATTTTTCATGTTGGTTGTAGGCCTAGTCTCCATGTAGGTATTCTTCTAGCACTTATATCTGAACCTAATTCAGAATGGACCACCCAACACTTATATCTGATCATGTAGGAACCAATCCTATAATCATATCAGAAAGGCACACCCAACACTCACATCTGACCATGTGGGAACACCTCCCATAACCCTATCAGAAAGGCCCAGCACTCACATCCGTCAACCAATGTCAGAAAGGCTCAGCACTTACACTCAGCCATGCGAGGAACCAATCCTCCATGCCGAAAGGCTCTGCACTTACATCTGACAACCAATGTCAGAAGGGTTTAGCACTTATATTCGACCATGTAAGGAACCAATCCTTTATGCCAAAAGGGATATGCACTTACATTTGACAACCAATGTCAGAAGGGCTTGTACTCACATCTGATCATGTAGGAACCAATCTTACATTCATATCAGAATGGCCCCCAGTCCCAGACTGAGCTACCTGGTAACTGACCAGGTGCCTCCATTCCAAGAATGGCATTCAACGCTTACTTCTGATTATGTAGAAACCAATCCTACAGTCACATCAGAATGGCTCAACACTCACATCTAACATGGAAGGGACCAATCCTCTCACCATGACAGAATGGCTCAGCCCTTACATCTGACCATGGAAGGAACCAATCCTCTCACCATGTAAGAATGGATCTAGGTCTCATAATTTCCCTTTGGAGGAAACCTCGATATGGAGAACACCAAGCTTCTCCCCGAAGTACTCGAACTTCACCCTAACCAATGGATTTGTCAACACATCAGCTATATGTTCCTCCGTCGCAACATACTGGAGCTTCACTGCTCCTCTTTGCACCATATCCATAATATAGTGATACTTGATCTCAATATGCTTTGACTTGTCATGGAACACTAGATTCTCTGACAACTTCATGCAACTTTGGTTGTCACAATGTATACAAGTAGGATCCATCTGGAGATCAAATAAATCAGATAGTAGGTTCTGCAGCCATACTACCTCACAACTAGCTGAACAAGCTGTGACATACTCTGCTTCAGCTATACTCAATGCCACATAGGATTGCTTCCTGCTAAACCAAGAGATCACACCTGATCCCATACTGAAGAAACACCCTAAAGTGCTCTTCCTATCGATGGCACTACCTGCCCAATCTGAATCAACATAACCCTCTAGGTTAATCTTCCGATTCGCCTCATACCCGAGTCCATAATCAATTGTACCCCTCAGGTACCTCAGAAAATGCTTTGCAGCAATTAAGTGAACATGTCTCGGATCTGTCAAGAACTGGCTCAAGGTGTTCACAACAAAGCAAATTTCTAGTCTCGTGTTCGTCAGATACATCAAGGACCCAATCATATGACGATACATCGTAGCATCAACCGTCTCTGATGAAGCATCACTCAATAGCTTTAGGTTCGATGCCATATGTGTAGTCATGGCCTTGTAGTCCATCATCCCGAACCTCTTCAGGATCTCTACTGCATACTTCCCTTGTCTGAGGGAGATTCCATCCACATTCTGCAACACCTCCATGCCTAGAAAATAATCCATCATACCCAAGTCCTTCATTTTGAACTCAGCAGCAAGCTTTCTCTTCGTATCAGAAATCAACCCATCCATACCTGTTACAAACAGATCATCTACATATAGTAGGAGCATCACTGGGTTGCCATATTCAACCTTGTAGCAAAGGTTGGAATCTACTTTACTTTTGGTAAAGCCCAAACTAGATAGAAAACTATCAATTCTACCATGCCATGTCCTGGGTGCCTGTTTCAAACCGTACAGGGTTTTCTTTAATCTGCACACATGAGACTCCTTATCATGTGTCTCAAAACCAAGTGGCTGTTCTACATACACTTCCTCTTCCACTACACCATTCAAGAAAGCAGTCTTGACATCCATTTGGTGTATCTTCCATTTCATCACTGCAGCCAGAGCAAGTACTGATATGATGGAACTGTATCTGGCTACAGGTGCAAAGGTTTCTTCATAGTCTATTCCTTCTTTCTGGGAGAAACCTCGAGCCACAAATCTTACCTTATATTTCTCTATGCTACCATCTGCAGCATGCTTGATCTTGTAGATCCATTTGGAAGTTACAACCGACTTCCCTTCTGCTCTTGGGACAACATCCCAAAACATCATTCTTCATGATCGATTGATACTCTTCGATCATAGCATCCTTCCATTCTTTCCATTCTGTTGCTTCTTCATAATTGGAAGGTTCTTCATTGATAAAGTCACATAGTAAAGCTACATATCCGGAGTAGGATCTGGTTCTCTTTCTTTCTCTATGATTCTCTTCTGGAGCTCCATATCTTTCTGCACCTTGGATAATTTCTCGTACCCAAGCAGGTTTCCTCTTGTGAGGATTCTTCTCCTGAGGTGGATTTATAGGTCTTTGTGGTTCTTCAAAATCTTGATCTTCTTCTTGAATTTATTCGTTCATGGTTGTATCATGAATTTTGGGTGCTTCTGCTTCTTCAGGATCTTCAACAGGTCTCTTTATGGATTTGTTGTAAGCTGTGTCTTCATCAAATGTCACATCCCTACTGATGTCGATCTTCTTGAATCCTGGGAAGTATATTCTGTAAGCCTTCGAGCTTTCAGAGTATCCCACAAATATACCCTTCTTTCTTGAAGGATCTAGTTTCGTTCTCTTCTCTTTTGGAATGTGTATGTACACTGGACAACCGAATATTTTGAGATGGCTGGCTTCTAGTTTCTTGCTGGAAAAGACTTCTTCAAGTGTCTTGTTCTTGAGTAATTTGTGTGGAGTATGGTTCTGTACATACACCGCTGTTCTGGCAGCTTCTGCCATAGATGCATGGGAAGATCCTGATCATGAAGCATTGCTCTTGAAACTTCCATGATAGTTCTATTCTTCCTTTCTGCAACCACATTCCGTTGTGGATTATATGGAGTGGATAACTCCCTCTTAATCACTGATTATTTGCATAATCGCCATTTTCTGATCGAAGGTCTTGATCTTCTTTTTTGTGTGGTTCTCGATCAAGGCTTTGAATTCCTTGAACTTGCTAAAAAATTCATCTTTGTTCTTCATGAAGAAAATCCATGTCTTCTTAGAAAAGTCATCAATGAAAGAAACATAGTATACATACCCGTTTAGTGAACTTGATGACATTGGTCTTCATACATCAGAGTGGATGATTTTCGAGATTCCTTTTGCCTTGCTCTTGCTACTTGGAAATGTCTTCTTTGTATTCTTTCCTTTCGCACATCCTTTGCATACCCCTTCATGTTTTGCTTGAATTTCTAGAAGACCTTCAACAGCTTTGGTTGCAAGTGGTAGTGCTCTGTAATGCACATGTGCAAGCCTTCTATACCAAAGTTCATTTGGCTCTACTGTGTCATGGACCAAAGCTTGTTCTGGATGGCCCTTCAATTTGTATAAACCTCCTTCTTGTTCTCCAATCACTATTGCATTGTCAATAGTCTTTCCTCTTGACCACATGAGGACTTGGCCATCTACAAATGCAACCCTCATGCCTTTTACATCTAGTGCCGATATGGATAGAATATTCTTCTTTAGTCCTGGTACAAACAAGACATCCTTCATCTTCATATACTTTCTGGAGTCTAGCTTGTAGGAGGATTCACCACTACCTTTTATGGGATATTGGTAGTCATCCCAAAGTTTCACCTTGTGGAGTGAATTATGTTCGGATAGTTTCTAAAAGGATTCCTTGAAACATGTCATGTGTTTGGAAGCCCCACTGTCAATAAGCCAATATTTGCTTCCATGAGTGACAGTTCTCATGAGAGCGGAGATCAGAACATATTCATCTTCACTTTCTTGTTTTACTCTCTTCTTGGGAGGATCATCATCCTCAGCAATGTGAGCATGATGTCTTCTTTTGGAGTTCTTCTTATTCTTGGATCCATTCTTATTCATGGGACAATTTATAGAAAAGTGTCCTATTTCATCGCATGTATAACATCTGAGTTTGGATGGATCCCTTCTTACATGATTATTTTTATGATGAGAATGCTTACCTAGGTGATGATGATTTTCCCTTCTTCCTTTCCTGGAGTGTACTGTGAGAGCTTGATCTTCACTTCCCATCTTTTCTTCTCGAGTCGCTATCCGAGCTTCTTCTTTTGAACATTCTTCCCACAGTCTACTGAACTTGACTAACTTCTTCCTAGCATAGATTCCTTGGATGAAAGAATCCCATGACCTAGGGAGACCATTCAAGGTTGTCATCACAATTTCTGCATTCTCCACTTCTTCATCTACTGCTTCCAGCTGTTCTTTGATCTGGGAGACCCTTGTGAAGTATGACTGGATGGTTTCCTCATTTTGGATCTTTACATTCTTCAACTGGTTCCTTAGAGTCATCTTCTGATTGATGTTCTTCCCTTTAAACAGTTTGGTTAGGGCATCAAACAGTTTGGTTAGGGAATCAAACATAGCTTTAGGTGTCTTAAGGGAGGACACTTGTGGTATGAGGTGATCCTTGATAGAATCAGCAATGATCCTCTTTTCCATAGCCAAATTCTTCTTATGTAAGGCCTTGGCCTCATCTCCCTCTGGAATTGTAACCTCCTCACTGATATAGGAGTCCAACTCATTTTCTTCCAGGACTAGGGAGATCCTATACTTCCAGGCTCGGAAGTTATCAACTCCCTCAAGATTTTCATCAAGCTTGGTATGATGAGACATCTTAACTGAGAACCTCAAATGGAAATACAAAATATTTAGATGTTACCGGGTCAAGATGTCGGATCTGGATTTGGAGCTGAAATCCTGCAGTGCTGGTTCAGGAGTAGATTAGGGTTTTGCTTTTCTGGAGTTCTGTCCAACCAAATGCTTTGAATTTGATCCCTAGCTTCGATTTTAGGGAGGAGATCAATCCATGCCTTGGCGCACTGAAAAATTCCACTTGTGTGAAAAGCCCTAATTTCCGGCAGTAGTGTCGGGTCCAAAACTGAAAAACCTTATAATTGGATTCTGCTTCGACAAAAAGATGTGCCCTAGGGAGGAGAGTTATTCCACCCTACTTTTGTTGAAAATCCATGGAGAGAGATCCACAAAGTAGGAAGCCCTAGTTCCTACAGTTGCATAGTGTCTTCTTCTTAGGTTAGCTCTGATACCATGTTAGATTTTTAACATTAAGCGAGCATAACATTAGGATCTTTAACTAAGAGAACAACACCCAACTAGGGTCGACATTACTAGGTGAGTCTAATAACCTGTTGAGGCCTGGAAAATTGTAGGAAACAATAGCAAGGGATTCTCCCCAGTCAATGTTCCCAACTAGCCCGTGACTGTTTGGTGTAGGGAATCCATCCGGTTTGCGGTTCGGCTACCGTAGGTCAAGTAACAAAAATAAAAAAGGTTTTACTGGTCAGGCCTGGTCCACCGTATATATTTTTTAATTTTTGACTTTAAGTATTATATGCAAGTGCCTATTTAACATGTAGATTGATTGAGAATGCAAGGAGTGTTCACAATGTGATGCGCAGGTTCTTACCTCTCGTCTTAAACTCTAATGCATCTAAATCACACACACAGCACGAAATTAAATCTAACTACCTACCTATCCCCAGGGAGCAAGATTGTCACTTATTAATGAGTAATGTATCTTGTGCATGCATTATAAAGAGAATTTATAGATAGATGATACTTTTTCCAAAACACATGAACAATTAAAGATATTTAAACAACCAGATAGCCAATTGCTTATGAAAAACATTCATTACTCACGGTGGTAATTTTCATAAAATGAACCAGAAATCATTCAAACAAGAATATAGGTCCTAAGAGTTAGAACAATCTCACGGTTAATTGACAAAAAGCTGAAAACGAAATAATTCCTCTTCAATAAACCCATAGCATAACATTTGAACATCCCACCAAGCTTTCTCCAACAGGAAAACTGTAATTATCTATTGCAAAATGAAATAGTTCTTCTTACAATATGTCTTCACTAAGCTAACTGGGAAAAAGTCCTTCTCTCATCTAAATATTCTATATTTATACAAAAGAACAAGACTGTTGGGCTGCCGACGAATGACTCTTGGGCTTCCCCAACTCTTTGCCTCCCAAAAATTTACTTTCACTAAGTGTTTATAAAATTTACAAAATATTACAAAAGTGAACAAATGTTCATGAGGAGGGCCCCGCTTGATTATTCAAAAATTTCTTCCACGCTGAAGCCTCTGAAGCAATACTTTCAAATTCAGAAGGTTCCAAGAATTGAATATTTATTTCGAATTTTGCAGCCTGGTTTTTGATGACTTCTATTCTGGTTGCGCTCAGGCGAAGCTGGTGTTCTAATAGCTACACACTAACCGCGGAATGATCTACCTCATTCCTTAGGGTCTGTTCATCTAAAGCTTTAATGTGTTGTATCCTTTTTTCATCTTCATGATACCTTCTTTGCAAAATTTCCAAAAATAGGTTGTGGTCCAGAAAAGCATCTATTCTTTGCTCAGCCTCTACCTGGCATCGATTATAAGTGATCAGAAGTCTCCTAAAGAATTTTGCACATGCCCCTCTTGTCTTCTTAACAGCCTTCTTGAACTCTTCGGCTGTGTTGATGGCAAACTCCAACAAATCATAGTCCTGCCTGAGGGCTTGTTGATCTTTTGAGGGTAACTCTGCAGGAGTTTCTTCATTAGCTTCTAACCTTGCCATCCTTCCTGTCAGGACTTCCAGGATGTCCTGAGATCTGTCAACAAAATATGAAGAGGTCTCCAAAATCTCTTCTAACCGGCTGTCTACCTGCAAAACCTTGCACCTTTCTTCCTCTATGGCCACTTGCAGCTGGTGCATCTTGGCTCTCTGTGCCAGAACATGCTCCTTGAAAGGCTGAAGACTAACCTACTATTCCCTAGCCTCTTCTAAAGATGTTTTCAACAAGGTAATCTGCTCTTTAAGTTTTTCCTTCTGCACTTGAGAGTGCCTCTTATCTTCCTCCAAGGTAGCCTTCTGCAGCTCCAAATCCCCTATCCTACCTAGCAGCTGCTCTTTTTCTGCCCTCAACTCTTGATATTCCTGCTGCACTTTCTCCAGACACTCTTGGGCGGTCTCCATAGATCTCTTCTCTATCTGGAGGACCTGAAGCTTAGATTTTGAAGAATTGATCTCCTTTTGTATGTCTTCAAACTTTCTCTTTAACTTATTATTTTCCTCTCTTTCCTTTTTGAAGGTATCTTTGAGCTGGGAAGAGGACTTCTTGGACTGTTCAAGATCAGTCATTATTTTATCTACATTGTCCTCAGAAGCATGGATCAATGTAGCCCCCGCTCGGATAGTGAACCTGGGGTCTCTGTCTATCCTGTATACAATAGTTGTATCATTTATCATTTTACCAGACAGCCCCCCAGTTTCAAACTTCGTCTCGGTCCTCTTTACTATCCTTTTCTTTTCTTTATCATAAAATATAGTATTAAAATCTGGTACCTCCTCCCCTTTCTTCTGTTCAAAGGGGATTAGCCTAAGGGTGGGGACCATAGCCTTTTTTGGTGTGTTGGCAGCAGGCGCTTCAAGATATTGAATGTCAGGGTTTTCCAAGTCCTGAGCCTGACTATCTGCTGTGTCAGAAGCTGATTGCTCTGTCACTGCTTGTGTTAGCTTTATCTTCTCTACTTCCTGCTTATTCAGCTCCTCATCTATCTTTCTTTTTCTTTCTTCTTCTTTGCTTTTGGATGCTTCTTCTACCTTTCTGGCTGCCTCTTGTGCAACTCTTCTCTTCTCCTCCTCCTCTCCTTTTAGCTAGCTTTCGGCCTCTTGGGTTAGCCTTCTAGCCTCTTCATTTATTTTCCTGGTTTCCTCCTCCTCGGCCTTTGCCTGATCATCCTGTCCCTTTCCACCTTTGGTGTTGATTTTCTTTTTGAACCTTCTTCTTAAGGCCGTCATGTTCTGTGCACTGCGGAAAATGGACTCCTCCTGTCCCAGTGGCTAGTGTATTCAAAATGTACATTCGCCTCTTTGTAGTGCTCTACAACCTTATTCCGGAAGTCATTCCTGTGGAAACACATTTCCCCAAAATGGAATTTCTCCAACTCCTCCATGAATTCATCGGCCTTCTTTACCCTGGTAAACTTGTAACTTCCCAATCTGAATGGCAAAGGAGGGTATGTTGGTTTCTTATGTTCAAATATAAAACTCCCTATGCCATCTAAGAAGACTTGTCTAATTGCCTCTTTGTGGACTACATAGTCTGTGGCATACTTAGGCAGTAGTGAGGGTGCTCTAGAGCATCCAAACATTCTGAAATATAGTCCATCCTCAGTCAAGTAATAATCAACATACTCTTCAATCACCTGCAATGCCTCCTCCGACATGCAGTTGCATTCTTTCAAGAAAATTAAGGTATATAGTGGCATAATGAAGTGCTCACACACTTCCCTATAGTGGCTATGATATTTGTGAGCCCACAATGGCTTGTACGCCGAGTAGACCGGTGTTCTTTCCCGAGCCCAGTGCACCTTGGATTGGGGAAAGGTTGGTTGCATAGTATGCAATCAATTAGTATAGAGCTCATGTAGAACTCTGATCTCTTTTGGGACACCCCTCCTAATGCTGATGCTATGTAGGACGAGGGGCTATTGGACACAATGTTAGCCCAGTTGAAAACGGTCCCCTGTGTTGCAACATAGAAAATTATCGGCACCCACTCCAATTTGAAGCTTTTACTGTGGGCCCTCCCGAAAATCCTATTCAGCATCAAGGCGATGAACCTGTAAGGGGTTCTTAGAATTGTAGTGTCATACTCTCCAGTTGGCCTTGTTCTAAATTTTTTTCCAGGCATGAGCATCCTCTTCAGTGCCTCGACTAGGTCCATCCTGATGCTTTTCAGCCAGTCTTCAGTCCGATATATTTGCGCTTCTGGTAAGTGATAAGCCAGGGCCACATATCCAGGGCTATAAGTAGCATAACCCTGTTTATCAACATTTTCCAAAATCATGGTGGTCACATCTGCCCTGGGCAGAATCCACCCAATCACCTCTGAGCATGGAAAGAGTTCAGGTCTAGTAGCAATTTTCATTAATGAAGACCTTTCTATGTTGACATAGATGTTTTATTCCTCAAAACCCATGTCAGGCACCTCTCGGTGCGTAATCAATCTGTAAATCCCCCCCCATTGATATTCGGGTTCTACACCACTCATGCATTTGGTGTCCTCGTAAGTGTATTCGACTCTGGTGATGACCTCGACTTCAGGTTCCTCTTCAATTGTGGGAGCCTTCTTCTTCTGATGTTTAGACATTTTGAGTTCTGAGGAATTTCCCTGTCACATATAGGATAGTGTTTTAGGTTCTGTTAGGTCATTTCTAGAGAACATTTAAAATTAAGACAACAGTGTAAGCGTTTTTACCTCATCTGTGCTAATCAAGAATGCAGCTACGAAAAATATGCAAACAATGTTCAAAACCAAATGTTCCTGCCCAAAGACCGAAACCAGCTCACAACCAACATGTGTAGATCATCTTAGACAAGCATGGGTTTTCTAAACGACGAGAAATCCTCTTCTTAATGCTGAACAAAAAATAGTTTCAAAACCCCCTCTCAGGGCTGTGGATTACAACATTACGCGATGCCTAAACCCAAGTGAGGACGCCGCAAGTGATAGCACACTAGGAGACTATAAATGCTCACCTCACGATCTGACTGGGAAAAGCCACTCTAACCCAGACCGGTTCGGGGTTCAGATTCGACAGTGAACAGGGTCACCCTAATCGAGGAACTAAAAACAACATTGAGGTCTCGGTTCGTAAAATGAGGGCGAACGAACCAGTGGAAACAAACTCGGCATTTCCTAGGAAAGCCATGAAAGCCCTCCCTGGACAGCCAAACACAAAATGGGGAAAACTGGTGCGGACAGCGTAACGGACGTCTGCATCGGTTTCCCCAACAATTGAGTGTAGGATGTAAGACCATAACAGCTATGAGAGAGAACGCTGAGTCAGAACCACAACACCCCCAACTGCCATCCATACTAATTAACTCAAATATATACAGGATGAGATGGGAGAACCTAAGGAAAGAAACCGTAGGGATGGAAAAGTAGCTCAAACAATCAAACTAAATGGAAAAGGGGCACAAGGGCCTACCTGGCACTGTGCTGCGCGACTGGTGGAGGAAAACCATTGAACTTCCATGGCCGATCCACCTAGGAGTGAGGGTACCGACAGCGAGAATCCTAGTCTACTCGAGCAAAAACGATAGCGCAGAGAAAAGTCCAAAAATAACGATAAAATAATAAACCACCCAACTCCACAATATATACGCCCCGGTCAACTATAATCGGCGGGAAGAAAAAAGTCATCGGGTGGCAAAAGGCTAAGGGGTCGGTGACCAAGTCAACATTGCCTCCGCAACGACGGATGATAAAACGACAGAGAGTTCGCAAAGGCATCGGTATAGAAACATATCAACACTCGCATTGGAGCTCGTAAGACTAAGGCATCGGAGCAATAGAAGGTTGGAGAGCCGCAATGGCAAAACCATAAAAGAAATGAGTTCCGCAAAATTGGAGTAAAAAATAACTATGAATCAAACGAAAAAAATCAGTCAAGCGGATAAAACAAACTTTCGGAATCATAGTGCTTTCTAGAGACGCAACGGAGAGAGTTAACGAGAACCAAAAACCAGTGAAACAAAACGGTGGGGATCGGAAGAGGATGAAACAACTATCGGATCGTTTCGCAGAACCCCTTTCGCAATAGCGGAAGACTTCTAGACAATGGTTTCGACAGGTTTTCAAAACAACTGTCGATAAAGACAAAACATCGGAGGCCAAAAACAATTGGCTTCGGACTTGGTGTCCGATTCTACTTCGCAACGGTGGATGCGCAGGCGACTAGACTCCCGACCCAAAAATTCCAAAATACTTCCGAGGGTGAGGCAAAATAAATAATTCAAACATAAAAACATTTTCCCACATAACAATAGGCTTCATTCAACATCAAGTAAAACCCAAACCGAGCAAAATGAATTTAAAGGAAGGTCCCAATTTTTTTTTGAATTTTGGGAAATTGTTGCAGCTGCAACATAACCCTAGTGCCCTAGAACTGCTGGGTCTTTAACCCTTAGACAATAGGAGGGTTACCCACCTTGACTTGAAATGACTTGTTTACATTATAGAAACTCCCGATAGGAACCTTGGGGCATGACATGACTCAAGTACATTACAAATACATCCCTAAATAAACATCAGGTTACAATACATAAGAAATACAAGTGAATACATTGCGAAGTTACAATTACATCAACACGTTCCTTGCCTTATAGTATGATTCTGCTCTTGGGAAATAACCTTACTTCTTCTTCTGGGGGTTCTTCTTGGATCCTAAGGAATCCTCTTGAGACTTTGCCTTGTCTCTCTTTTGCTCAGGTGGATTTTTAGATTTTTTCTTGCTTTTTGAATCCACCTTCGAATGTCCAGCAACCAAAGCTTGGTATTTGGAAGGTTTAATGGTGCCCATCATCAACAATTTATATTGTTCCTAAGTGAGGGATTCCATGAAATCATCAAGCGTAGGCATATTCCAGGTTCAACCTGTCAATTTAGTGGCATAGAAGGTCGAAACAAACACTAAATAGTTAGGACCAAGCTTTGAGAGAATGGTCAAAACTAGTTTCTCCTCCTTCTTTTCAATCCCACATTGTTTTAACTGCAAAACAAGGGCCTTAAACTTGGTAAAATAGAATTGCAATGATTCGAAGCTACTGGGACTCAAGGATATCAATTCATTCTCGATTTGATGTCCTCTCATCTCATCTGTCTTTCCAAAAATATCTTCAAGCTTCTCCCACACATCATTAGGAGATGTCAATGAATCAAGATGAAAGAGGAGGTCTCTTGAAATACTTGGACATAAAAGACCATAGGCCTCATCCCTCCTGTTGTGCCATTTGATTTTGTCTGCAGCTATTGGGCTCTACCTCAGTATCCATGGTAAACTTGTAGATACCTTTCGCTCTCAAAAATATCTCCATCTTAGCTTTCCATTCGAATAAATTGAATGGAGTCAAGATGATCCTTTGAGATTGGTTCATATCTCAGCTCTTATGCCCTTCAATCAGCAGAATGGGCTCCCAGTTAGTGATGTCGAACCTGTAATAACAATTTGGAAGGAGAGAAATTAATCTACAAAGGGTTTGATACCATGTAGAAATTGAACCCAAGAGATAGATCAATTAGACTCACAAAATTGTTAATCAAACATGCAAAATTCACACAAAAGGAGACCGAAATTGGAGCATAACTTAATCCTATATTGAATAAGTGTACATAAGCCAACCATATGAAGTAATAGGATGCTCGAATATATAATTACATGAGATATTCAAAAGCACTAGTTTGCTATTCAAATTGGTCAAAAAGCAGGCTTACTAAATCAAGTCAAATCCCCCATAGGTGCAAAAAGGACTTTCCAAATCCATGAAGATCCTCATGAATTAGCTAAAGCAAGTGGGAAAGCTAATAAGTGGTGGAAAGACAAATCATTCATGCTTTTTTTTGGAGAAAAGGAAGGAGGATGATGTGGTTAAAAAAACAAGGCAAGTTTCCATAGACTAGCATTTCCTTTATGCCTTAAAACTACTGTAAAGCAAGGCAGCTTTCAGAAAAAGAAGATATGCAATTTAAGGAACTAAGAATAAAGAATAAATGCTAAATATGTTTCCAAGATGATTCCAAATCACTCCATGACCCAGTTTAGCAAGTATTGACTTCTAGGAACATGTAGAAGTCCACTAGCATAGAGAGGGAATCTAAGAATCTAGGAATAAGACAAAAATGATTTAATTGATGTCAAATATGGGTAACTATGGGTTGATTATTCTAACACTGCCTATTAATCCCAACTTTATGAGTAAATATCAGAAAATTATAGGGCCTAGCAACATGGATTAGTCACCCTTTTACATACTGCATGTCCATACAACCAAGGAAAGAGGAAAAAACCCAGTGGGAAAATGCTGCCTTAAACATGGAAAGGACACAAAAGTTTGGAAATATTGTTATCAATCATTCTTCACCCCATGATCAACAATCCCCAATAGTGATTTGAGATTACTTAAGGTATTCTCACAGAATACTTTGTTGAAGATATCTACTACTTGTTCTGAAGATACACAGTAGAGTAGAGAAATGGTACCATCATGCACAAGCTCCCTGATATAGTGCATATGGATCTCAATGTGCTTGGTTATTTGTCTTTAAACTAGATCACTGGAGATTCGAATGGTGCTTTGATTGCCACAATAGATGATTGTTGAAAACTCTGATTCAAAACCACATTCTCCAAGTATCCCCTGCAACCATAAACAAGCAAAGAGGGATAGACTAACTCACCTGAGTAGGGTGCATCTTTTGGTGGATATGGTTTCTGAATCAGAGAAGTTTCATTTTTGACCTTGTGACTGGTGCTGGGAGGAACTAGGGCATCAAGTATCGCTGGCTTCCCACCTCAAGTTTCAAAAGGTGACCTAGATGAGCAACTTGCCTCAAGGAGGCACATTTTTATTTCTAAATAGAATTCCCAAACTCCAAGTTTGGGAAATTAGGGTTTCTCTAACAAACCCTAGGTTAACCTGCTACAAAATCTGGTCGGACACCTCAAATTGGTATGCTCAAATATTTACTATTTCCATTTGAGCTATTCATTTTGAATATATGACTCACCATACTCATCTCGAGGACAAGCTTGGAGGGGATGATAACTTCTGGGCATGGAAGTGTTGACTAAATTGTCATTGATGACAACATGTGTGTGTCAGTGTGTCTTGGTGCCCCTTGAGGAGCCCTTGAGGGTTAAGAATGTATCAATGTCTAAGGAGAACTTTTGACCTTATCCAAGCCTAGGTATGAAGCCCTTGTTTCCCCTGGGGCATTGCCAAAATCCCTGTATACCCTATAGAGTGCTCAAGTACCCCTAAGTTGTATTTTGGTTCTCCAGTTGTTTCTTTATGGTTTCTCAATACCACAACTTGTTCTATTGCTATAGATTGTGTCCTTGGTGGGTTGAAAAAGTTGCAAGAGTCCAAATGACCCTTTCAATGGTCATTTGCATTTGATAGAGGTCATGATACCCTATGAGAATCCTAGGCATCCCCACACCTTGTTGGTCATGTTTATAAAGCATGTGGCAACTTTGTTGACTTAACTATAGTCTCCTAATACCCCTTACCTTTGATCCCTAAAATTTACTCTATGCCTTGCCCTTAAAACACTAGTATTACCCCAACTTGATTAAAGATGCCCTAACTTGAAATAAGTAATACACATTAAAACATAATCAAAATAATATTAAGATTGAATTTAAACCCTTCATCTCCAACATTGAAGTACCTTTAAAGTTAAAACAAGTCTTAAAAAATTAATAAAAGAACTCTTGCAGGCTATGAGTACCTTTAAAGTTAAAACAAGTCTTAAAAAATTAATAAAAGAACTCTTGGATTAAGACATATTTTAAAGGTAATATTAAAATAAAACATTAAAATATTTAATATATAAAACAAGTCTTTATTAAATAGTGCTAATCTTTTAATAAAGTCAAATTAATTTAAAGGTCAAATTAATTTAAAAATTATTTTAATAAAGTTACATTTTAATAAAGTTAAATTAAGTTAAAGGTCAAACCATTTTTAATTTAAAAATACATTTTATAAAGTTTCACTTCTCCACCCCTTTTAAGTGGATAAGTGTTAAAACATTAAAACATTTTAATTTCAAATTTAAAACCTTTAAAGAAGTCGGCTCCAACAAGTATTAAGTTCTGGATCATTTTTAAATTAAAAACTTTATTTCTTACCTCAACTAGTTGGCCCCAGTATGAAGACCTAAAACGATATAAAAAATTAAATGTTTGTCACTTTCTAATCATAAAAAAAAACTCACGACTTGACTTAGTGACTGAGGTATTTTTCTCTAGGCTATTGTTGACTGAATTTTTCGTAGGCAGCAGCAGAGGAAGTTCATAAAACAACAACATAATAATTCGTTTTTTTTTGCAAGCACTGAGTTTTCTTCGTTGGTGTGAGGAAGTATTTTGGTGGGGCTACAACAGAGAGTATGTATTGTTGAACTGTGCAAGTGAAGTCTTTGCTGGTTTAAAATCTGACTTAGGATTTCGTGGGAATACCTAATAGCAGACTTGAGCTTTAGTCAGAGACCATATCCTCTTGGATTTTGGGACTGAAATAGCATAGGAGTTTTCCACAGTACCTTTTGGGTTTATGTCAACACTCTTACTCATCAACGAATGCAACAATTTGATTGAGTTTGAACTAGGATATTCACTGAGGAAGGGAACAACTTGCAGGTAATTACAGTCTAAGGTTTCCTCAACCCAAGTGTTGGTTAAAGTCTATATTCATGAGATCAAGGTATGTATGACATTAATAAAGGTATGGACAACCCAATGGCTATTATGAACAGTATTAAATGAATAAAGTAGTATGTATCAGTATGCAAGTGGTGTGAACTAGAAAACAGTGTTGTGTCTATTATGAACAACAATGATAGAATGATATGCAAGATATGAAAAACAACATTTAGTGTACAAGTAAAATGTGTTAACAAGTGATATGATGATGCTCTCCTTATTCATAATATATGGCATGAGAAATTTCATGTTGTGATACATGATGATCACCTTCCTTAATGAGAATATGATAATAAAGATGTTATGATGATTTCCTATTCTCTATGATGTACATGTATAATGTGGTGTGATGACATTCTTCTATGCACTATGATGTGTACTTGTTGCATACACATTACATGTTGATGATGATGGTGGCTACTTGATGATGATGAAATTACATATCCTATGACTTTGATGCATAACCTATGATGATGTTCACTAATATAAGAGCATAGATACTTCAGTGATCGTGGATGACGATGAGCAGTGTGTGGCAGTGACATATACATGGATGATTTGGCAGTGATAAGAGTGCAGAGGTTATCAACAGTATATTTAGAGTTTGGTATGTGACAGGTCCATAGGTTCGACAATCTCTTTCTTACCAGGGTGGTAGGACGGGGAAAGGAAGGGAGGTCGTAGCCTCCTTCCGGTTGAATCCAAAGAACTAAGGGAGTTGTAGCTTCCTCTAGGTTGGAGCCTATAAATTAGGGGGCTGAAGCCTCCTTCCAGCCGTAGCTAGAAATTATGAAGTACTTATAATAAGGAGGGTGTTTCCTCCTTCCAGTTATTTCTGGAAAACTATTTTTAAAAGGCCTCCGTGGTTTTACCCCCAAAACTTGGGTTTCCACGTAAAAAAATATTGTGTACTGTGCAGCCTGTTATTTTTATACCTATTGATGATGTGCTGTGATTGGTGATCGTACAAATAGTGATTCACCCCCCTCTCAGTATTTCAACAATTGGTATCAGAGCAGGTTCCTTCAGAACAAACTAACCGTTGGAAGGTAATTATGGGGAAGTTTGCCAAACAAAGAAAATCTGGAACTCCCTTTTTTGATGGGAGCAACTATGCATTCTGGAGCATAAGAATGAGAGCCTTCATAGAAGCTCAAGGAATCGAAATATGGCAGAGTATCAAGAATGGGTACAAAGTGCCAAATACCTTGCCAACAGATGTAGACGAGCTGGTTCAATACAACAACAAATCAAAGGCTAAAAATCATCTCCTAGGTGCTATAAATGAATATGTATTCAACAAAGTGATGAACTGTCCCTGTGCAAAGGAAATGTGGGACAAACTCCAAAACACATATGAAGGAGACATCAAAGTCAAGGAAGCCAAACTTCAAACATACAGGGGATAATTCGAACATCTAAGGATGAATGAAAACGAAGATATAACAACCTATATTCTTCAGGTTGATCAGCTTGTTAATACCATTAGAGGTTTGGGAGAAGAGGTTGAGGAGGCTATAGTTTTTTGAAAAATTCTAAGAACTCTTCCTAAAAGGTTCAATCCCAAGATATATGGCTTAGAAGAAAGAACAAATCTAAATACTATGATAGTGGATCGACTGCATGGGACTCCAGTAGCTTACGAAATGAGAATTAAAGATGAAGACACGTCAAGAAATGAAGTAACATTCGAGGTCTCCTCCAAACAAGCTGGGAAGAACAAATCAACAAAGGACAAGCCGACAAGTGATGAATATGATGATGAAGAAATAACCAAATTTGTCCGGAAATTAAATAGAGGCACTGGAAAATACGAAGGTAAGATAACTCTTAAATTTTTTTCATGTGGAAAGATAGGTCATTTTGCTTCTAAATGCCCATATGCAAAGAACTTAGATAGTGAAGAGGATGACGGTTTTAAACCCTACAAGAAGTACAATAATTACAAGAATAAGAACAAAAGAAAGTTTGCAAAGAAGAAAAGTCTCTACACAAAAAGAGACATCATCCAATGGTGACTCCGATAATGACAGTGACAATGATTTTGATGATGACGGTGAACCAGACAAAGTACTCTTTATGGAAATAAGCTCAGATAAGGATCTTAATAGTAATGAAGAATCCGAAGATGAAGGAGAAGTAGACCTTGAGGCAGAACTTGTAAGCTCCTTGAAAGAGCCGAATAAAGTGAGGAAGGAGAATAAGATGCTTAAGGAAGATGCACAACGATTTGAACAAACAATTGTTGAACTGAAGACCAAAATAGAAGAAGCCAAACGAGTTGAAGACTCTCTTATTGAAAAACTAATGACAAATATAAGAGAAAAGGAGAATCGTGAGGCTGAGATAGTATCTATGAAGAACAAGCTGCATACAAAAGAAATCGCAAAAGGTTATGACAACAACTCCAAGGTTTTAGAACAAATCATCAACAATCAAAAGCCATTCTTTGATAAGACTGGTATATGATACAAGCAAACTAACAATGAAGCCTCAAGCTCGATGTTGACAGATAACGAAAAGAAACCAAGAAGTTATGCATAAGTTGTCAAGGACTACACAAATGAATAAGAGATTGAATGTCAGCCAGAACAACCCTTATCAGAAGAAGGACCAACAGAAATACCAGATCTCATAAAAACACCTCCTTCATAGGTTCCCAGGTATGGATACTTCTTTTATGGGCATTGCTTTACATGTGGAAGATTTGGACACACATATGTAAACTGTTTTCAAAGAAGAAACTTCGAGACAAGGAATAACCTTACAAGCCCCATATGACCACAATACAATAACATATTTGGTCTGTTGAGATCAGAAATAGAATGTTACAAGAGTAACAACTTTGGACATATAGCCAGAAATTGCAGAATGAGGATACCAACAATAAGAAATGAGGACATTCCCAACAAGTTAGTGATCAAACACAAGAAAAACTATGAATGTGGAATTGCTCTTCAAGCTCAGAATCACAACTCTGGTAAATGGTATGTTGATAGAGGTTGCTCCAAGCATATATATGATAGGTAACAATGATGCTTTTGTCAATATTGAAAAGGATAAAGGATATGTATCGTTTGGGAATAACAATTCAACAAAAGTATTGGGAAAGGGCACAATAAAGCTCAGAAGTAAAAACTCCTTGGATGAAAATGTCTTACTTGTAGATAACATGAAACATAATTTGCTAAGCGTCAGTCAGATGTGTGATGAAGGACATGAACTCATCGTCAACTCAAAAGGATGCAAAATAAGGAAGCAAGGATCAAGGAAGTTAGTAGCTGCAACCACTAGGACTCCAAACAACATATATGTGTTAGATGAGATTGAGTCTGAGAAATGTCACTTGGGAAAAGAAGACAAAAGCCGGATTTGGCACATAATAATGGGGCATATACATTTTGACAATTTGGTCAAAATCTACAAAACCAAGCAGTTCGAAATATGCCGGAAGTCACCAAGCCTGATAACTCTGTATGTGAACAATGTTTACATGGAAAAAAAATAAGAGTGCATTTTAAGATGAAAGAGCATTCTTCTACAAAACCTTTGGAGCTCGTTCACACTGACTTATGTGGACCAACCAAAAGGAAAGGTCTGAATGGTGAAAAATACTTCATGCTACTCATTGCTGATTATACCAGGATGACATGGGTATGTCTTCTCAACAAGAAATCATAAGCATTTGGATGTTTCAAAACTTTCAAGAAACTGGTCGAGAATGAAAAAAGTTCACGAATCAAGTGCCTCAGATATAACAACGGTGGAGAATTCACTTCTGATGAATTCATCAAGTACTGTGAAGAGAATGGAATAAAAAGAAAATTTTTAGTAGCCATAACACCTCAACAAAATGGAGTTGCTAAAAGAAATAATAGATCAGTAATGGATATGGCTCGAACCATGTTGAATGAATCCAAGTTAAATGACAAATTTTGGGGACACACAATTCATACATCAGTACACATCTTAAACATAGGATTACTCAAAGAAAGAAATGGTAAAACTCCCTACGAGCTATGGACCGGAAGAGAAGCAAGTGCTACATCAAAAGAGAAGATAAGAAGATTGGAAAATTTGACTCTTGAGTAGACGAGGGCATATTCGTTGGATATTCATCTAAGAGGAAAGCTTACAAATGCTAAAATATGAGATTAGACAAAGTGATTGAAATAATTAACGTGAAATTAGATGAAGGAAGAATAACATCATCAAGAGAAGACTCAGAAGAATCAAACAATGAAGAAGAGGAAGGTTCCAATCAAAAGGATGTGAAGAAAATTAAAGTGGAAAAACAACCAGATGAGGATGAAGAACAACTCACGGAAGATGAAGAACATAATCATCCAACTCGAACAAGAATAACAGAAGGATCAACTAAAACCTAAGAATTTGTACTAGAAGAAACATCCATCAGAGCATATTATTGGTGATAAGGATGCCGGAATAGGAACCGGAAGAAGACAATCCAGAAGAAATGAGCAGGTACACTTCTCTCTTTTGTCTACAACTAAACCTGGAACTTTTGCAGATGCCAGTACAGATGAACCATGTCTTAAAGCTATGGCAGAGGAACTAGATCAAATTGAGAAGAATGAAACTTGGGAACTTGTTCCTAGACCACGTAACAGGAATGTAATTGGCACAAAGTGGGTTTTCAGAAACAATATGAATGAAGATGGACATGTGATAAAAAATAAGGCTCGATTGGTTTGTAAAGGTTATGCTCAGATCGAAGGAATAGAATTTGAAGAAACATATGCACCATTATCCAGAATGGAAGCTATAAGAATGATATTGGTTTACGCTTGCTCCAAATACATCAAAGTGTATCAGATGGACATAAAATCAACTTTTCTAAATGGGGAATTGGAAGAAGAAGTCTACATCGAATAACCAGAAGGATTTCAACTTTCAGAAAATGAGGACTATGTATGCAGACTCAAAATGGACTTATATGGGCCAAAGCAAGCTCCTAGGGCTTGGTACTCCAAATTGGACAGGTATTTACTACAACAAAAATTTAAAATGGGAAATACAAATAACAAATTGTACTTCAAGTAGGATAATGACAACATACTCATCATTAAAGTTTACATTGATGATATCATATTTGGAAGTGATAATGATTCACTGAGTCAACAATTTGCTAAGGACATTCAGAAAGAGTTTGGAATGTCATTACTCGGTGAATTGACTTTCTTCTTGGGATTCCAGATATCTCAAAGAACTGAAGGCATTTTTATTTCTCAGACAAAATACCTCAAGGATATGTTAAAGAATTCCAGATGGAAGGTTGTAAACCTGTGAGTATTCCCATGATCATCGGTTGTAAGATAAGGAAAGGCGATGAATCTAAGGAAGTTGATAAAAGGCTCTATAGATCAATGATTGGTAGTCTTCTATATGTGACAACCTCCAGACTAGATTTGAAGCAGGCTATTGGACAAGTTGCAATATTTCAAACTGCCCCAAAGGAAACTCACATTATAGTAGTTAAAAGGATCTTCAGGTATCTCAAAGGAACCATGGATTTTGGACTTTGGTATCCAAAAGGAAATGAGCTGATATTAATAGCTTATTTAGATGTAGATTGGGCATGATGTGTTGACGATAGAAGAAGCACTAGTGGAATAGATTTCTTTTTAGGCGGTTGTCTGGTATCTTGGTCAAGAAAAAAAATTCTTCAGTGTCCTTATCAACCAAAGAAGCATAATATATAGCTGCAACAACTTGTTGTACTCAGATTCTTTGGATGAAACAAACCCTGCAAGACATACACATGACATGTAATGAGCTGATTCCTATTCTATGTGATAATATGAGTGCCATCAGTATCTCTAATAATCTAGTTATGAATTCCAAGACCAAGCACATTCTAATCAAGTTTCACTTTCTTCAGGAACATGTCACAGAAAAGAATATCAAGTTGCAATATATCGGGACAAAAGAACAGGTTGCAGACATTTTTACTAAGCCTCTCCTAAGAGAGACTTTTTGACTACCTCAGAGAAAAATTGGGACTCATACTATCTCCTAATTGAATTCATCTATCTTCAACAACACTACAGTATGATAGGTGCAACATGGCAAAAGACCTGTATACCATGTAGAGTTCTCAAGTACCCCTAAGTTGTCTTTTGGTTCCTCAATACCACAACCTTGTTCTATTGCCGTAGATCGTGTCCTTGGTGGGTTGAAAAAGTTGCAAGAGTCCAAATGACCCTTTCAGTGGTCAATTGCATTTGATAGAGGTCATGATACCCTAGGATAAGCCTAGGCATCCCCACACCTTGATGGTCATGTTTATAAAGCATGTGGCAACCTTGTTGACCTAACTAAAGTCCCCTAATACCCCTTACCTTTGATCCCTAAAATTTACCCTATGCCTTGCCCTTAAAACACTAGTATTACCTCAACTTATATAAAGATGCCCTAACTTGAAATAAGTAATACGCATTAAAACATAATCAAAATAATATTAAGATTGAATTTAAATTCTTCATCTCCAACATTGAAGTATTTTGAAAGTTAAAACAAATCTTAAAACATTAATAAAAAATCCCTTGCATTAAGAAATGTTTTAAAGGTAATTGTTTCCNCAGAGGGGGGTAGTGTATGTACACCTCTGTAGACTTTAGCAGTTAAATCGCTGCGCAGAGGGGGGTCCCTTGTCCCACAAACAAGGGGGTCTCATACACAATTTTTGGTGTCTCCCTTGGCGGTGACCTTAAAAATAGATTATTATTATTATTATTATTAAAATAAAACATTAAAATATTTAATAAATAAAACACTTCTTTATTAAGTAGTGCTAACCTTTTAATAAAGTCAAATTAAGTTAAAGGTCAAATTAATTTAAAAATCCTTTTAATAAAGTTAAATGTCGAATACCTTTTAATTTAAAAATAATTTTTATAAAGAAGTGGGCTCCAACAAGTATTAAATCGTTTTTAAATCAAAAAATTTATTTCTTACCACTAGTCGGCCCGAGTATGAAGACATAAAACAATATAAAAACCTAAACGTTTGTCACTTTCCAATCATAAAAAAATCTCACGAATTGAGTTAGTCACTGAGGTATTTTTCCTTGGGCTAGTGTTGACTGAATTTTTCGTAGGCAGCAACAGAGGAAGTTTATAAAACAACAACAAAATAATTTGTTTTTTTGCAAGGACCGAGTTTCCTGCGCTGGTGTGAGGAAGGATTTTGGTGGGGCTACACCATAGAGTTTATTTTTTTTGGGTTGATGTATTGCTGAACTGTGCAAGTGAAGTCTTTGCTGGTTTAAAATCTGACTTAGGATTTAGTGGGAATACCTAACAACAGACCTGAGCTTTAGTCAGAGACCATATCCTCTTGGATTTTGGGACTGAAATAGCATAGGAGTTTTCCACAGTACCTTTTGGGTTTATGTCAACACTCTTACTCATCAATGAATGCAACAATTTGATTGAGTTTGAACTAGGATATTCACTGAGTAAGTGAACAACTCGCAGGCAATTACAGTCTAAGGTTTCCTCAGCCCAAGTGTTGGTTAAAGTTTGTATTCATGAAATCAAGTTATGTATGAAATTAATAAAGGTATGGACAACCTAATGGCTATTATGAAAAATATTAAATGAATAAAGTAGTATGTATCATCAGTGTGCAAGTGGTGTGAACTAGCACATAGTGTTATGTCTATTGTGAACAACAATGATAGAATGACATGCAAGGTATGAACATCAACACTTAGTGTACAAGTAAAATGTGTTAACAAGTGATATGATGATGCACTCCTTATTGATAATACATGCCATGATAAATTTCATGTTGTGATACATGATGATCACCTGCCTTAATGATAATATGATAATAAATATGTTATGATGCTTTTCTATTCTCTATGATGTACATGTATAATGTGGTGTGATGACATTATTCTATGCACTATGATGTGTACTTGTTACATACACATTACATGTTGATGATGATGGTGGCTACTTGATGATGAAGACAGTACATATCCTATGGCTTTTATGCATAACCTATGATGATGTTCAGTAATAGAAGAGCATAGATACTTCAGTGATTGTGGATGAAAATGAGCAGTGTGTGGTAGTGACAAATACAGGGATGATTTGGCAGTGATCAGAGTGCAGAGGTTATCAACATCAGATTTAGAGTTTGGTATGTCACAGGTCCACAGGTTCGGCAATCTCTTTCTTACTAGGGTGGCAGGACGGGGCAAGGAAAGGAGGTCGTAGCCTCCTTCTGGTTGAAGTAGGAGAACTAAGGTAGTTGCAGCTTCCTTCAGGTTGGAGCTTGTAAATCAGGGGGTTGAAGCCTCCTTCCAGTTGCACCTGGAAAATTTGAAGTCTTTATAATAAGGGGGGTGTTTCCTCCTTCCAGTTATTTCTGGAAAACTATTTTTAAAAGGCTTCTGCGGTTTTACCACTAGAACTTGGGTTTCCACATCAAAAATGATTGTGTACTTTGTAGCTTGTTATTTTTATACATATTGATGATGTGCTGTGATTAGTGATCAACAACCTCCTTTTGATTAAATTTTTAATCGTACAAATCCTGATTCACCCCCCTCTCAGTATTTCAATAGGATGTACAAAATCTCTCTGATCCTTGAAGAGAATGAATTGGATCAGTTCATCACTAAAGAACTTCCAGAACCAAAAGGAGATGAGTCTAAGGCTGCTCAAAAGAAATTCATTTATAAGGATAAGAGAATCATTATATATTCTATCAAGGATCACCTCATCCCCCATGTATCTGCATTCAAGACACCGAAGGAAGTATATGTTGCTTTGACAAAGATGTTTGAAGGGAAGAACACCAACCAAAATATGACTTTGAGGAACGAGATGAAGAATGTGAAGATAGAGAAATATGAGACTATACAGTCTTACTTCATAAGGGTTTCTCAAATCAAATAAAAAATTGAAGCAGTTGAAGAGAATGTCGAAGAAGGAGAAATTGTAATGACTACCTTGAATGGTCTCCCTAGATCATGGGATTCATTCATCAAGGAATTTGTGTAAGAAGGAAGCTGATCTCCTTTAGTAGACTTCAAGAAGAATGCACACAAGAAGAATCTAGACTTGTGACAAGAGAAGAAAACATGGGAGCAATTGAAGATCAAACTCTCGCAGTTTACACTAGGAAGAACTTCAAGAAGAAGGAGAAGAAGGAGAAGTTTCATCACAACAAGAAGAAGGACAAGAAACCGAAGAAGACCAAAAGAGATATTTCAAATGTTTGGTGTTATAATTGTGATGAAAGAGACACTTGGAAAGATATTCATAAAATTATACCATATTCTACAATGTATCCTAAATAAGAAAAACGTAGAGAGAGAAAAACAAAAATGAGAGAGAAAAAAATAATATTATGGTATTTTTGTGATAACTTTTGATACAGAAGTCGGATTGGGTCTCTCTTGGTACCGTTTGAAAGGTCTCATCAAGGAATACAACTTTCACGATTTGCATGATTCCTTATGGTTTGTTCAAGGAGTGTTTTTTTGTAAATCTGGGAATGAGGAATCTTGAAAAACATATTTTTAATGATGCTTTCTGAAAAGCATCTTTTAAAGCATATCACGCTGTCACGTACCCATAGATCACATAGCTCATAGGCCATGAATCACAACTGGATCTGATATACCACACTATAGCATACCCACTACTCTAATACTGTTGTGATATACCACGATGTCCATGCAATTGACGCCCAAACACCTGATTGATATGTTCTGGAAGGGAAATATTGTTCTGTACACATATAGATTTCAATTAGTTGAGGGTATTCTCCATGCATGAGTCTTCTGGATGAAAACCCCTCATACAATAGGGACAATTTTTCTTTTCAAAATTCTTCTTTTCTTAGAGCCGAAGGCTCCTTTAGAAGTCTTTTGATTCTCTTTAGGATTAGAATCAGATTCTCTAGGCTCCTTCCCCTTAGGTCTCCCTTTAGCTTGCACTTTGGTAGAGTGTGTCACTAGAAGAGATTGCTATTTGGAAGTCTCGACGACTCCCATCCGGATCAACTTCTCTTGCTCCTGTATTAAGGACTCGACAAAGGAATCAAGTGAGGGATTTTTTCAACCGGGAAAGGAATCCCTTTTGGAATGGAAGATTGAGACAAATATAGAATAATCTGGGTCGAGTTTGCTGAGAATGGAGAGCACATTTTGGTCATCCTTTCTTTCTATTCCTCACTATTTGCATTGAAGTGCAAGAGACTTGAATTTAGTAAAGAATTGCTCTATTGTTTCAAAATTGTTGGGATGTAAGGCTACCAGCTCATTCTCCGGGAGGTGTCCCCGAAGTTCATCTTGTTTTCCAAACAAGTATTCAAGATTCTCCTAGGATTCTCTGGGATTCCTCAAACCTTCAAGGTGGAAGAGGATATCTCTGGATATATTAGTGCATAGATAACCGAAAGCTTCATCTAATTGGTTCATAAACTTGTTCTTCTTAGTTGGGTGATGGGGCTCAACCTCCCTTCCAAGTCCTGTAGTAGCCAAGCTTGTCCAAGGACAGCTGCATATTTTCTCTCCAATCAAGATAATTGAAGGGTGTAAGGATCTGAGGAGTAGAAGGCAGAGAATCCATAGTTCTCCTACTAGAAAAACAAAAATCTTCACACAAGATACGTAGCACCTGTGTATTTTCACTGCAAAAAACTAAAACATTCGAACTATGTTAAAATCTTGGCTTCCCTCTCAACATGAACACTTTCTTAGGGTTCGTCACGCCCACACCACCACTCTAAATAAATTCAGAGGAAGCAAGATACCCTTTGTGGGACTTATGTGGAAAGCTAGCTACTTCTGGTGTTCAATTGAGAGCATATAGACATGAAGCTTTCTTGAAATGGATCTGATACCATGTTAAAATTGTTGTTCCATTTAGATCTTCAAGCAATGAGTCAAATATTATTATTGCAGTAAAAGGAAAATGAATATACAAACTGAAAAAAAAAAACCACACAGGAAACGAATGAGTACAACTCAGATAATTACAATATCATTGTCATTAATTAAATACGGTGTTACAATAGTTTACATAAGGAAAGAATTTGAATCCATTAGGGAGGAATTTGAATCTACCAACTGGATGTGACTATACCTAACTGAATAGATAACTCAGGATTTCTCAATCAATATCGAAGTCCAAATGGTTAACTCCATATGTCTAAAAAACTCACAAAATCAATAATAAACAGTTAACTTAGTCTAACTGAAGTGGTAGGTTAGCAAAAGCGCTTAATCCACATGCAACCATGCATAACTAGCGCTAACTGAATTGAATGTGATCTAACTGAATGCAACTAGAAATTAACTAAGCCTAACTAGTTCCTACTTTAACTGAATGAAGGAGGTTGGTGTCGGGACTCCCAGTGGCTCCTAAAATGTAGGGATTAGTCTAGGAGGTGCCTAAACTTATGCATACAAGTGTAGTCAGTGGAAGTTATCCTCTAGCAGTGTTCCCCACACTCTAGTAACTGGTACATGAGGCCCTATTAGGCCATGTGGACCCAATGGTACTAGTGGACTTAATTAATTAATTAAAATTCCTAAGTTAGGCTAAAATAATCTAACAAATAGTTTGGTCAAGGGAGGATTATAAATCCTAATAGGAACCATTGGTGAAACTGCTAGATGCAACAAATTCCTTATTGAGTGCATGTGAACAACTTGTGGCATAAATCTACATTTTTGAGATATTACTTTTCATCGATTATGAATATATATGTGAGACAAATTAAATAGCTTGAGATGAACAGACCAACAATGTTTGAGGGGGAGCAATTAGTCTACATATTGATAGGGGGAGCAGTGTGGTTAGATGAATAAAATCAAATAAAGTGAAGCAACATTGTGATGTTGTCATTGATGCATGGTTACCTTTTATGAATTTACTAGATGATTGTTGATACATTCATTATGCGGGCATGTCCTTAGATGCCATGGGCATGTCTTGCACTTGAGAGTAAAAATGCCCCCATCCAGTTAAAAATGCATACAGGGAAATAGAGAAATAAAAATGCCCATAGGGAAATAGAGTAAAAATTCATGTAGCTTGTAAAAATTCCCGCATCTAGTTAAATATGCCCACATTTAAGTTTTAGAATGCACTTACATCAATTCTCCAATTTGGATAAGCAGTTGATTTGGGAAAATGTCTGCATCCTGTTGAGAAATTCCCTGTAACCAGTTTGTAAATGCCTATTAGACTAATAAAATGCCCACGCTACCTTATAAAATTCCCACAGGCGTCAAACATATGCACACAGAAATGCACAAAAGGTTTTGAAAATTCCTGCAGGCAGCCATATGAGTAGATGAAGTAAAATGCAGGAATAAATTAGGTACAATATGTTTTCAGAAATCTACAGTTGTGAGATATTTATTTTCATTGATTCTGGAGATATATGTGAGACAAATTAAATATCTTGAGATGAACAAACCAGTAAGGGGAGAGCAATATGGTTATATAAAGAAAAGAAAATAAAGTGAAGCAACATTGTGATGTTGTCATTGATCCATCCTTACCTTTTATGAATTTACTAGATGACTGTTGATACATTCATTATGCAGGCATGTCCTTATATGTCACGGGAATTTCAATGATAAAGTTAAACACTTGACATGTATAGCTAAAGTAAAGCTATTATGGGAAGCCTGAGCTTATAAAGATATTCTTCAACTATATTGTAATACCACTTGGATGTAGATGAATTTCCATAAGTCCTTGATTTGTTTCAATTTTATGCTTGATCATGGAATCATAGGTGCACTAAAAATGCCCACAGTAAGTTAAATCTGCCCACATTTAAGTTGCATGATACATTTACATCAATTATCCATACATTTACATCAATTATCCAAATTGGATAAGTAGTTGATTTGGAAAAATGTTTGCAACCTTTTGAGAAATGCCCACAGGAAGTTTGAAAATGCTTGTTGGACTGATAAAATGCCCGCACTACCATATAAAATGCCTATAGGCCTCAAATAAATGCACGCAGGTCCAAAAAAATGCTCGCAAAAATGCACAAAAAGTTGAATATGGTTAGATAAAGAAAATGAAGTAAAGTGAAGCAACATTGTGATGTTGTCATTGATACATGCTTAAATTTTATGAATTTACTAGATGACTGTTGATACATTCATTATGTAGGCATGTCCTTACATGTCACAAGCATATAGTCTTCATGTGGGTGCTTGCATACGTATGTGGGCATGTCCTTACATGTCACCTGCATTTCAATGATTTGTTGTCATTTCAATGATCTCCTGGCATTTCAACGATTTTCCTATGGGCATCTTTCCACCTCTATTTCATGCATTTGGGGTCCAGAAACCATTTATCTGTTACCCTATGGGCATGTTTAACTAGTTGTTGGCATTTTATATTAGTATTGCATGCATAATGCAATACTTGCGGGAACTATGTACCTTAAGTGCATGCTTTAAATGTGTTCAAAAGATTTCACTAGCTCATAGGTATACCTAGAATTAGGGATGATATGGTAGCAATATGGTTAGATAAAGAAAAGGAAATAAAGTGAAGTAGCATTGTGATGTTTTCATTGATGCATTCTTACCTTTTATGAATTTACTAGATGATTGTTGATACATTCATTATGCGTGCATGTTGTTACATGTCGCGGGCATATAGTCTTCATTTGTGGGTGCTTGCATACTTATGTGGGCATGTACTTACATGTCATGGGTATTTTACTTACCGAATACATCTCCACGGGAAAAAATATACTTATACTGGATCTACTACTGGTTTTTAACCACCTGATCCTGAAGCTGCCTTAGCCTATGCTTTTCCTGTTGCCTTAGTGACCTTCACCTTTGCTTATGGGTTTCAATCTCAATCTGCCAATGTACCTTTGCGTAGATTTTGGAGATGAAGGGGGTGGATAGCCTTGAGGATGGAAAACCCCCAAATATGGGATACCATTAAAATTTAGCTGAAGCTCGATGCCCATCCAATAAAAAGCGACATGTAGGAAGAACTCGTATTATAAAATTGAGTCAAACAATAAATTGATCTGTGTCTGGTGTAGCTTAATGGTTTCACCACACTCACAAGCTATCTTTTTGGTTGTGTCAAGGAAGGGGTTTGTTGAATGAACAAGAGTTTCCTCCTCTGTAACCTTGGAACCTCATATGTGACCTTGGGCCTAATTCATGGACGAGGTAACTGGAAAACCTCCTCTGCAACCTTGGAAACTCCTCTGTGACCTCAGGCCTAGTTCGTGGGTGAGGTAAGTGAAAGATGTAAAATATCTTTGTCGCGACAAGGGGAAGGTAAGATGGATAGTTTTAATTTTTTTTTTTTAATGTTTATTAATTATTATTGTCTCCATAGTCGACAGGATTATCATGATCATTGTCTTTATGGCCATCATCATCATCATAGAGAACATCATCGTCAATAGACCCTTTCTTGAAAATTATTTTTCATATGAGTGTAATATGGTGACCATTTCGAAGTTTGACATATAGAGGATGCTTAATAAAGACCATCTCATGGTTCTTATTTCCTATTCCATTGTCAAAGGCCATACTACAACATGAAAAAATAAAATAGTGGGTGAAGGTATGAAGGTATTGTGAACTAGGGTGGTTTATTTTTGTTTTTGGGAGGTATGAGTATGGGAGGGATTTCTTTTTCATGATTGGGGATACAACCACTATGAAGAATACTTTCAAAAAATTTAAAGGGAGCACAATATGAGTGCTGATGTTTTATCCAAGGAATCACTTTCACTTTAGATGGGAAGACTCTCCTATATTGAGATGTTGGATGGAGAGTCTACTGGGAGCGATAGCAATTCTATTATTTAAAGTTATGTTATTCAATATAATTACTGTGTCTTACTCATCTTTCTTAGAAAATATTCAAGTTTTTTTGAGCCTTTGACTATGCTCTATTGATTGTTCCTTTGGATGAGTTGTTTTCATGGCATATAAATGCCTTACTTCAACGGGTATTTTCACTTTACCCCCTAGGTGCTTCCTTGGATAATCCTTCAAGGCTCATTATGTGCTTCTTTTGATTGCATGGGATGTATTTTTGGTGCTGAATTGACGCTTTCTTTTGTACACCCTTTGATGATGGGCTGTAGGATACGTTTTTGACATAGACTGGGTTCTTTGTACTAACATAAGTATAAGATATAAGATATTTATGTAATTATTAAAACCAAATCAAAATGTAATTTTGAAGCTATAGATAGTGTTTTTTTTACCAGTTGGGCCTTACTACAACATGAAAAAACAAAATAGGGGGTGAAGGTATGAAGGTATTGTGAACTAGGGTGGTTTATTTTTGTTTTTGGGAGCTATGAGTATGGGAGGGATTTATTTTCTTGCCTGGGGATATATAGACTACGAAGAATACTTTCAACACATTTAAAGTGAGAACAATATGAGTGTTGATGTTTTATCCAAGGAAACACTTTCTCTTGAGATGGAAAAACTCTCCTATATTAAGATGTTGGATGGAGAGTCTATTGGGAACGATACCATCCTGTTCTTTTAAGTTATGTTATTCAACATAATTGCTATGGCTTACTCATATTTCTTAGAAAAGATTCAAGTTTTTTTGAGCCTTTGACTATGCTCTACTGACTACTCCTTTGGATGAGTTGTTTTCATGGCATATAAATGTCCTACTTCGGGGGGATTTTCACTTTACCCCCAAGATGCTTCCTTGGATAAGCCTTAAGGGCTCATTATGTGCTTCTTTTGGCTGTGTGGAATGTATTTTTGGTGTTGGATTGAGGCTTTCTTTTGTACACCCTTTGATTATGATATGTATGATATGCTTTTGACATAGACTGGGTACTTTGTATTGACAGAAGTATAAGATATAAGATATTTTTGAAATTGAAAATGTAATTTTGAAGTTATAGAGAGTGTTTGTTGTTTTTACCAATTGGGCATCCACGATAAAATTTTTTTCTCTGTATCTTGTTGATTCTGTTTGTTATTTATTATTTTAAAAGTGGATAAAATTGTGAAAAAGGTAACGATACCAATTCAACCCCCCCCCCCCGCCCGCTTTCAGTATTGTCCAATATTGTGGCATTTAAATGATTATGCTTATTAATGTTTTTGTTTTCATTACTTTAATGATTATTAATGCAGCTCTCTATTTTATAGTACTGTGCTAATTAAAACAATTAATATAACTATATTTGTGCTTTTTACAATTTATATGCGAAATTTGTTTGTTTAGTTTTGTTGCATAGCTTATTTTTTAATATGTGTGACATCTTCTGAGGACTATGGTTATCATCAAGGGGATGGCCATCGCTTTATGAGTTAACCTAAGGAAGATGAGATGACCACATGATCTTCCTTATCCACTGATGATTATTATGATCTTCCACTCTTTGCATGAGACACATGAGACATATGATCACATATAGTTGAGAAGGCCAGGTAACCTACCCTCACATTGAATTGATGTCCAAACTATCTTGTCCTTTTTTCCATGTCATCTTCCTTTGTCACAAACCTTTATATTCCTTTTTTCAATGTCATCATCCTTTGCCATCAACATACTTTTTCCTTTACTTTTGTACATGTCATGGGAATCCTCCATCCAAGTGGTCCTACAATATAGTTGGAGAATATCTTTATAAGCTTAGGATTCCCATAATAGATTTACTTTAGTTGTACCTGTCAAGTGTTTAACTTTATCATTGAAATTCCCGTTACATGTAAGGACATTCCCACATAATGAATGTATCAACAATCATCTAGTAAATTCATAAAAGGTAAGCATGCATCAATGACAACATCTGCTGCTTCACTTTATTTGTTTTTATTTATCTAACCATACTCCTCCCCCTGAAACCTTGTTGTCCTGTTCATCTCAAGATATTTTGTTTGTCTCACATATATCTTCAGAATCAATGAAAAGCAATATCTCACAATTGTATATTTTTGAAAAAATATTGTACCTAATTTATTCCTGCATTTTACTTCATCTATTGCTATGGCTTCATGCGGGAATTTTTGAACCTTTTGTGTATTTATGCCCGAATAATGAATGTATCAATAGTCATCTAGTAAATTCATAAAAGTTAAGCATGCATCAATGACAACATCACAATGCTGCTTTACTTTATTTGTTTTTCTTTATCTAACCATACTGCTCCCCCTGCAACCTTGCTAGTCTGTTCATCTCAAGATATTTAATTTGTCTCACATATATCTTCAGAATCTATGAAAAGTAATATCTCACAACTGTAGATTTCTGCAAACATATTGTACCTAATTTATTCCTTTTAATTCGTCTATTGCTATGGTTTCCTGCAAGCATTTTTCTAGACATGCATGCATATGTTTAACATCCGTGGGAATTTTATAAGGTAGAGTGGGAATTTTATCAGTCCAACAGGAAAATCCTCTTGCACCCTTGCATTCCCATTAGGAGCCCTCGTTATGTTCCATCCACCATATCGCTACCTTATATGACATTTTTTGGAGTACTTTGCTATCATTTTTTATTGCCATGCTGCTACTATTTTTCATTTGTGAGGGTTGGATGATTTATTTCACGTTCTTTTCCAATTTTTGGTTGTCTCCTTTGACAAGTATGTTGGTTTATTTGAGTCTCATGTGCAAGTAACCTAATGCTAAGAGGTTGAAGACTGTTTAGAAGCATTTTTTTTAGGATAAGGGATCTCTTCCTTAACGTCTTATGTTGAGTTTATAATTGGTTCAGATTTGATATATCATGCTACTGTTATGTGTTGTTGTCTTTCATTAACAACTTAGATTTGAGATAGATCGCTACTCTTATTACTGTTATTATTTTATGTACTTTAATGGTTATTGTAACTCATTGTTTATGGGACATGCTGGACATGAAGGATATTGAGGTATGGTTTTTCTATATTGGACATGCTTGTCCCATTGTTTCAACTTTGATTTTGAATAATTGAGAAAACTAATTATAAAATACAACTGAGTTGAATCTACCCGAGAGTTTGCCGCTTTTCTCCAAATGAGATGAAATGTGCATTGGAAATTTTTATGCATCTTGTGTCTTTAGAGTGGTGCCTTGTGTAGTCTAGTGAATTGGAAGACAGAGAAGGTTCTGCTCCTAGTATAGGACTAGGATGGGGTGCTACTAAGGTAAGTAATTTTGAATTTTCTCATATTGAGTGCTTGAGCCTGAAATTTTGGTGAATTTTAAAATATGGAGTGTGACATTTATTTTTCATTGTTTTTCATGAAGTTTACTTACTCTACTCTTCAAGTATTTCTAAAAAGGGTCGAAGTATAAAGGTTACGACAACGTGTCTTCAGACACAACTTTATTAATGAAGAAGAAAAATAATTACATCACAGAGATGTGAGGGCTAAGTCCTGAAAGATTACCTCACATGGAAAACTCGATGGATTTAAATATCCAAAGAGTAACAACTAATTTACCGTTACAGAAACTAACTAAGGGACTCCTCACATAATCACTGAGTGTGTAGATGCCCTTTTACATTTATTAAACTAAACTTCTAATTATTACATTTTGGATCATAATTCCTAACAATCCCCCCTTTGATCCAAAAATTCTTTTGAACAAATACCAAGTTCATTTCTAAACTTATCAAATTTGACCCTTCTAAAAGATTTTGTAAAAATATCTGCAGTTTTATCTTTTGATGGACAATACTTTGGCTTGATGATTTGTTTGACAATGAGAGCCCAAATGTAATGATACTTAGTATCCACATGCTTAGTATTTGAATGAAAAACAAGATTTTTGGCTAACTTGATTGCTGATTGATTATCAATAAATAACGAAGTTGCTTCTTTCTGATCAACTTTGAGGTCCTGCAAAATCCTTCTTAACCAAACTATCTCACAAGAGGCTTCCCAAGCTGAAATATATTCTGCTTCTACTGTAGAATTCACAATTGTATCCTATTTTTTACAACTCCATGCCACTGCAGCTGATCCCATATTCATTAAGTAACCTGAAGTAGATGCCATGTCATCAACATCTCTAGCAAAATCCACATCTGAATAGCCGACAAGCTTGAAATTTTTGTTTCTTTTAAACTCAAGTCCAAAATCCTTTGTTCCTTGAAGATACCTTAACACCCTTTTTGCTGCATTCCAATGACTTTCTCTAGGTTCCTGCATATATCTGGAAAGTATGATGACTGCATAAGATAGATCAAGATCAGTATTCATCAAGTAAATGAAACATCTAATTAACTGTCTATATCCAGTACAATTTACAAGTCCCCCCGCCTTCAAACTTAGAAAGTTTTAAATTTTTCTCCATGGGAGTAATCGCTGGTTTACATTCCTCCATTCCAAACTTCTTCAATAATCCAGAAATGTACTTAGCTTGAGAAATAAATATACTTCCTTCCTGCTGCTTTACTTCAACTCTAAGATAGTAATGAAGTAATCCCAAGTCTGTCATTTCAAAACCTGTTTGAAGTTCTTTCTTAACCTGAAATATATGATCATTATTGTTACCTGTTATGAGAAAATAATCAACATACATAACCAAGATGACTAAGTTGTTTTCCTGGATTTGAACATACAAAGTATCATCTCACTTACTACGAAGAAAACCAACTTTCTATAGGTAGGCATCCATTTTTGTATACCAAGCTTTGGGAGCCTGTTTCAATCCATACAATGCCTTAACCAGTTTACAAACTTGATTTTCTTTCCCTAGAACCTCAAAACCAGGAGGTTGAGTCATATAAACATCCTCTTGCAAATCACCGTTTAGAAATGCACTTTTTACATCCATTTGATGCACTTTCCATCCGTTTTGTGCAGCTAAAGCTAGCACAATCCTGATAGTATTCCATTTCGCTGTTGGAGCAAAAGTTTCTTCATAATCAATCCCTTCTTTCTAAGAAAAACCCTTTGCCACCAATCTTGCCTTATATTTATCAATATCTCCATTTTCTTTGTACTTAATTCTGTAAACCCACTTATAACCAATGGGTTTAACATCATGTGGACAATCAACAATTTTCCAAGTCTGATTCTTCATTACTGCATCATACTCACTTTGCATGGCCATTTTCCATTCATCATACTCAACTGCTTCATTAAAAGTAGCTGGTTCAACAACTGAAAGAGCAAAATTTTCTGAACCCATATTAGAATTCCTTGTACCTGTTTTGCCTTTTTCATCAGACTTAACATCCTAAAGTAACTTAGTTGCCCATTTTGGTTTCTTCTTTTCAATGTGAACTTGATTTGAATCATCCAAGTTAACTTGTGAAGAATTCAAAGTATCTTCAACCTGTGTCAAGGTGTCTTCAACCTATTCATCATCATGTACTTCTGAAGTGAGATCAAACCATTGTTCATTCCTTGTCTTGTTTAAGTGTTGCATCCTTACTTCTTCCTTAGTTACTTTTTCCTCTAAGTGACTAAGCTGTTTTTCAACCTCTTCTACACTGAAACTTTCTGTTTCATCAAAAATCACATCCCTACTAACAATAAACTTTCCATCTGACAGAATCCTATACCCCTTTTTCTCATCAGAATAGCCAATCAACATGCACTTAACACTTCTAGACTCTAACTTCTTTCGCTTTTCTTTTGGGACAAGTGCATAACAAACTGAACCAAAAACTCTCAAATGTTTGACCATGGGTTTGAATCCATGCCAAGCCTCAAAAGGAGTTATTCCATTAAGTGATGACGACGGAGATCGATTCCTCAAATAAACTGCTGTATGAACTGCTTCAGCCCAATAACATGAACTCAACCTTTTGAAAAATAACATTGCTCTAGCCATGCCCAATAAAGTCTGATTCATCCTTTTTGATACTCCATTTTACTGTGGAGTATAAAAATTGGTCAATTGTCTTTTAATCCCTCTTTCCTGACAATAAGTAAAAAAATGATTTGATGTAAACTCATCACCGTTATCAGTTCTCAAAGTAGCAATCTTTTCCTTTGTCACTGTTTCAACCAAATTCTAAAATGATTGAAACTTTTCAAACACTTCTGGTTTTTCCTTCAAAAAATACACCCAAACCATCCTGCTAAAATCATCAATAAACAACAAAAAATATTTACAACCACCAAGTGAAGTTTCCAAAGGACCACAAACATCACTATGAACAAGCTGTAATCTCCTTGTTGCTCTCCAAGTGCTTTTTGAAAAATCTATCCTTCTCTGTTTGCCATAAATACAAGCTTCACACTTTTGTATTTTCCTTCTGAAAAGTAGGCAACCCCTCTACCATTCCTTGTTGTTGAAGCTGTACAAGACTATCAACATTCAAGTGCCCAAAATGAATGTGCCACAATATGATAGGTGAAACATCAGTTTCAACTAAACCTGCAAATTCCTTCAAATGTTCCTTTGCTCTAGGAATGACCGTTCCCTTCATCCTAAGAAGCTTTCCGTCTTCATAACCTATCATAACTGTTTTGTATGCATCCTTTTTTGAATTAACCAAAAGGATACCATCTTCCATTACAATTTGATGTCCTAATTGGTCAATTCCAACTAAAGACAACACATTTTTCTTAAATGTAGGCACATACCAAACATTAGAAATCAATCTTTCTCCAATTCTAGGCAAGTCAACCTTAACTGTTCCTTTTCCCTATGGTAATTGAATAGAATCATTTGCAAGAAAAAATGAATTTAAATGACAATCTTCATAACTCTAGAAGAAATCTTTCTTGTATGTCATATGCTGAGTAGCCCCTGTATTCATAATCCAAGCATCTTCAAAATCATTTTTGAAACAATAAGAAGACTGATCAAAATTCGCTGATTCCAATCGATGAACTTGAACAAAATCCATTGATTCTGATTGTCCAAGTGCTGTAAATAAATATTCACAATTTTCACTATCGTCTGCATGAGCATAATGTGCCGCTGATGAAGATTCTTTAGATTCTCTTTCTTTTAGAATTTTTTCAAATGAAACCCTACAGTCTGAAGCATAATGTCCAACTTTATTACAACGAAAACATGTGACCTGTTTATTACCTCTTCCTCTTCTAGAAACCTGTTGGTTTTCTGAACCTCTTCCTCTTCCAGAAAACTGTGATTGTGTACTTTCTGATTCTTTAGAACCTCTACCTTGATTTCTTCCTCTTCCTCTTCCGTGGCCTCTTCCTCTTCCAAAACCCCAACCACGACCTCTATTTGAATTTTGAAAAGCTTTCTGATCATTTCCTTTTTGATGATTACCTGAAGACTGTTTGCTAGTACTTGCGACCAGAACATCTTCTCCTACTTGCTTTGTTTTACCAAAAGTTTTGTCATGTGTGGAAAGTAATTCACTTAGTTCGTCAAAAGAAATGTTATCCAATTTATTTGTAGTCTGTAAAGTTTCCAAAAAATGCTTATATGTTTCAGGCAATCCTGCGATCAAAATAGTCACCATCATGTTGTCCTCAATTTTACCAAAACCAGCTCTTGAAATTTCTTGTTTGATATTTTTCAATCTAGAAATGTACTCCATGACATCACCTCCTGAAGACAATTTTTATTGAAACAACTTCAATTGAAGATCGATTTTCTTAGCTTCACTCTTAGAATAAAATAAATCTTTCAATGTCTTCCAAGCTGACAACGCATTAGAACTATTTTCAATATGCACATAAATATCATCAAAAACAGTACTATGAATCAATGCTAAGGCCTTTTCATCTTTTAGTTCCCACTTTGCAAACTGATCATGAATAGTCGGTTAGGTAGGCTGAGCATTATAGACACCCTTCCACAATTCATTGTAAATAAGAGTGCTTTGAATATAACGACTCCAAACTTTATAATTTTTCAATCCTTCCAACTTGTCAGATTCATTAAAGAGACTTACAACTTTAGACATTGTAAAAAAATAAAACCTTATAACTCCAGAAGATTGTGTATTATGAAAACCTTATAGCTCGAAGAATTAAAAAAGAAAACACCTTATGTCACCAGAATAAACAATCACCTTATATCACCAATAGAAGATTTTATGCAAAAATACCATTACCAACATGAAAGCAAAATAGTCACTCAAGAAATGCCACACACCATGCAAAAGAGAGCTAAAGGGGCTTGGCCTTGACCCACTTATAGCCTCAAGAAAAGAATTTGATAGAGATTCACTCTGCCCTAATCAAACCTTGAGTGAAAATACAAGTGCTCCTTATTACTCCAATGCCCAATAAAAAATTACACCTTATCACTCCAAACAATAACAAATCTTTATAGGTGAATTGGAGATATACAAGTTTGTTGAGTTGGAGGTCATAAGTTCTAGTCCCATCAACTCCAAAAATAACCCTTGTTATTTTTTTTTAGTTTTATTTCTCCACCTTTAAAAAAAAATAAAAAAATCTCCACAAATATAAAATAAATTACCTTATCTCTCCAAATAAAAAACTTATTCTCTTGTCAATTGCATAAACGTGAATTAAATGAAAAACAAAAATTATAACCAACGTGGCTTCACAAACTCCTTTCTTCACACTGGTCTTTACTACGCTGGTGTAAACACTGGTTATCTTTAATGCCTGCTGTCTACGTGGTATAAACGCTGGTCTTGGTCTTTCCTCCACTACTTCAATGCAGGTGCTGGAGGGTGAACTTTCACGCACTGCTGGTCTTTACTACGCTGCATCCTCTTCAATGCTGGGTGCCGAAACTGAACTCTACGCTTCCTCTTCAACGATGGGCTCTTAACTCCAAAACGATAGTGTTATCTCACGCTCGTGCTGGTACGGATTGGTCTCTACGATCTTATCTTTAATGCCTGCTGGACTCCTCCTCTCCAATTAAAATCTCTCCAAGTAAAATGATTTAACTTCCACGCTGGTCTTTAACTTCCTTTAACTTCTCCTCCAAAAACATTAACACTTGGTTCTTTCTACGCTGAACAAACATGTTCTCTCTTCACACTGGACGGTGAACTCTTTCACGCCTACGCTGGACTCTATGCTTGTTTTCTCTCTTCAACACTAGCTATATATTTTTAAAAAAATTCACTTCCACAAAATTTAAATAACCTTGCCTTAAAAATATATTTTACTCTCTCAAAAAAAAGTTTTCTGCACAGATCTTTTTTTCTTTTTTCTTTTTAGCCCAAAAGAATAGGAAGCAATAACTTACGGTTAAAAATTCGCTATTCCAAAACCTTGAATATGACCTTCTTCAAACAACCTTTAGCACCTTCCAACCAGGTTCCAACCAGACCAAGCTTTAACCACGTGCTCTGGTACCACTTTGACAAAGTGTCCTCAGACACATAACTTTATTAATGAAGAAGGAAAATAATTACATCACAGAGATGTGAGGGCTAAGTCCCGAAATATTACCTCACATGGAAAACTCGATGGATTTAAATATCCAAAGAGTAACAACTAATTTACCGTTAGAGAAACTAACTAAGGGACACCTCACATAATCATGTGAGTGTGTAGATGCCCTTTTACATTTATTAAACTAAACTTCTAATTATTACATTTTGGGTCATAATTCTTAAGAGGTTATGATTAGTTCCTTTGATTGCTTCAAAATCTCATTGGTCATGACTAATTACGCAACTTCTGGAATGTCAAGTCTATGGCGAGTATCAACAGCTCATTCATAAAGGTCTCATTTCATCCTTTATATTGTTTTTATGAGTTTGGATTCAACAAGGGAAGTCCCACTGTCAATCTCCTTCTTGAATTCTTTAGTAGTTTTAGGCATTCATAAATCATAACCTACCAAAATTCTTCTTATTTTCAATAGGTATTTTGACCGTGTGAGACACAGAGAAGTTTAGATGTTTTATTCTCTCTAATTCACTGCCTAAAACTGTTAGTTTATCTTCTTGGTTTATCTGTACATGAATGTCCTTATCTGAAGATATGAGAGGTGCTCTTTTACATGTTACCTTCTGATAATATTTCTCGCGATACCACACACGTATAATGCGTTTTAGGCTTGCTTTCACTACTCAACTTGCCACATTTAGATCCTTTCGATGATTTAGAAAGCTAGGACTTATGTCTCAAATGTAGTTGAGTCATTGACTAAACTGCAAAGGATTAATTGATCTTCAACAGTGGAAGCTTGAGTGGATTATGTTCTAACTTCTAAAGGATATTGTAATTGATTAAAGGTATAGTTTTGAAGGAATGGAGTGGTGTGGTATTCCACGAGAGAGGTTGTTACATGGAACACTTTCACCTTATTGTTTTGGTGCGACGAGAACACATTTATTTGGGATTCCTTGTTCGTTTCTCTGGATAGTATTTTCTTTGCCATGAGCGGCTGCCCTATATACCAATCATACCAATATTTCATTTTAATTTATTCCAAAGTATTATTGTTCCCCACATTTCCTTTGCTGGGCCTGTTTTTGTCACAAAATAAGATAGAGATTTTCATCCAGTCCAGGGTTTTTTTTCACCTTCTAGGGATCGATGTGCCACATGATCAATGTAACAAAGAACTGGAAAGTGAATAACAAGAAGAAGTTGCTTCATGACCCTATTTCTACCTCCAATTGGTGTTTTTTTCTCATTACCCCAATATTTAAGCAGATAGGAAAAAATACATGGATTATGTTTGATTTTAGAGAAGCATCCATTATTTGATCCCTTAGGAGAGATATTGTAGTAAAAAATGAAGTTGTTCCATGCCCCTTGATTTAGTTCCATTTGGGATTTATTGTCTTACTACTTGAATGTTTAGGCATATAGGAAAAGCTTCTTGGATCCTGTTTTATTTTAGCGAAGAATTTGTTATTGGATTTCTTTCTGCAGTTCAAAGTTTAGGTTTTACTGATACAACATGTTTACTATGTCATCTTACTCACTTTTTCTTGACCTTAAATGAACATAGACAAGTCTTACATTTTTTTTCTCTCATAATCACCTTTGTTAGATGAATCTTTATGTTTTTTCTCACCTTTTTCCATGTTCACCTGAGTGTGTTCAACCTTGTATCTGTCACATGCCCCAATTTTGCAAAATAATATTATCTTATTTGATTTTATTCCAAGACATTATGTTAAATTTTATGCTAAGTTGTAAATTATGACTCAACAGAGTCAAGGATATTGAATGTAATTCTGAATATTTTAATTAAAAAAATATAAAGTGGAGACAACAGCTTGGGAGAGCTGTTAAAAAGAGTGTTATTGGTCAAGTTGGTGGAGGAGACTAGGTGGAGAGCAAATAGAAGTGTGGCAGCATCCTCAAACACTTCCAATGTTGCAAGTGGAAACCTCCCTACATTTGGGGTCATGATTCCCCAAGAAAGTGGGATCAGAGTAGGTGGCTCAATTAATGACAACTAACCCGTAAAGACCTAGGCAATCTTAATAAAAATACCCATTGAAGAGAGTTGAGGCTGCTCATTCCAAGAAGAGAATGATCCTACTTGGTCAAGTTTTTCTGAGAAATTGAATAGGAATGATCCTACTTGAATTTAGAATCTTTAGAACCACATGGTTTGACGTGAAGTTAAGACATGTAGGCAAACATTGTTTTCATGTGAGAAGGCATTATGGTTTTTGTTTGCACAAATCAAAATGACAAGAAGTTTACAGGATGTAAGTTTCCTCGCAGAAGATAAATGTCGAACAGTTGTTACACAGATAAGATAATATGTTAATGTATACATACTGACAAAACAATCATTATAACATTGCAAGTTATGCACACTAAAGTAGAAGTTACTTTGCAACTGAAATTATAATTTTAGAGCCACAAAACAGATCTTACTGTCGCTACGTACATCTGAACTTTGTTACAAGAAAAACTGAAGGAATTCAAATGGTTTTACCTCACGGAAGTTGTTTGGAATTTAGCAGCTTAATTACTAAGATTTATAATTTCAAATAAAATACTGCTGGATACTTTATGAATTTTAAAATGTTACTCGTTCGATCATACCTGTAAACCTGTAAGAACCAGTAATCTTCTGCGTTAGCATAAATGCTAAGTAAGCCTCGGATTCAAAAGTTAGATTTCACCTACTTGACATGAAGAAACTCATCAGTAAACTGAAATAAAACAATACACTATTAAACCTTATTCTTGTTACAAAAGAGAACTACTGAGTTAACATAATTGACATTTGGTAATACTAAACACTTGACTGTTTCTTTTATTGCTAACCTTTAGCTGCTAGTAAACCGCAAGTTTTAGCATTTGTTGTTATCTCAAAATTTTAAATTTTTGTGAAAATTTGGGGTTTTGACATGTGGTATCAGAGTGCAAGGTTCAAACACTAGGCCTTGATGAAGCCCAACTAGATTTCATGAAACAGTAAATTAAATTATTATGCTGATGTATTTTATTTTAAATGTTATTCTACAGAGAATTGTTTTCTGAAGTTTAACAGGCAAGTATGGAAAGGCTGGAAGAATATGCAGAGGAGGAATCTCCAGCTACTGGAACAAGAAATTACCAAGAGATACTGTACCAGGTGACTTAACTACCAATTCCTCAGAATTGAAACAAACTGTAAAAGACTTAAAAACTGAAATGGAGTCTGTAAAGCGAGAAAATGAAAGGATTCTGAGGGCTCAAGAAGAGCTGAATCAGATCCTAACTGAAAAGTTTCAAACTGAGGGTAGGGGTAGAAGATTAGAATCAGAAGATGCCAGTCATCAACGTAAATCTAAAAATATGAAACATGCAAAAACTGAAAGTACTTCGTCTTCTGAAGTGTTTGGTGAACAACGAAATTACCATTCTACTAGTGACAGTAGTGGTGATAATCTGTACACTAAAAAGAGGAAATACAAACTTTATGAGGAAATTTTTGGGGAATTCAAAAAGATAAAACCACCAACCTTTAATGGAGAGACTGAGAAGGGGGAGGAAGTTGAATCCTAGTTATCTGGGATGAAGAAGTACTTCCAAATATATAACTATTCTAACCAATTAAAGGCTAGAATGGATATATATAACCTCTCAGGAAAGGCTTACATTTGGTGGCAGGACTTGAAAAGAGTCAAGGGCATAAAACAGAAACATGTAAAATGGAGTACCTTTAAGAGGTATTTCAAAAATAAATTCCTGTCTGAGCAGTATTATGAGGAGAGATCCAAAGAGTTTTATGAGATGAAGTTAGGATCAATGACAATGAAGGATCTGAACAACAAGTTCTTAAGTCTACTTAGGTATGTACCATACCTTGTAGATGAGAAACCAAAGTACAACGATTCCTTAGCTGTCTACCTTATCATATTAAAGATAGAATTGAATATGATAACCAAAAGACCTTGGAGGAAGCTATGAGAAAAGCTAACTTCTGTTTTGAGCAAAATCGGAAGAAAGAAGGCTTGGCCAACTGGAAAGCTAAGAAAAATAATAATCAGTTTGAACAAAAGAAGAAGGATTTTGTGCCTAACAGAAATTTCAAAAACAATAAGGCCAAAAATTATTCTAATAACAAGAATTTCCAAGGAAACAAGAGCAATACACCCAACAATCAGAATAATCCTAAAGGTAAGGAATTTGAAAATAATCAGGGAAATTTTACCAAGAACTTTGAGCGCAAAGAGCCTATCAAGTGTTGGGAGTGTAATGGCCCACACTATGCTTCAGTCTGTCCAAACCGGAAGAAGACTGTTAGCAATATTCATACCATACACGAGGAGATGACTGTTGGGGAGCTAGCAAGGAGCATGCCTAGAATCAACGCAGCTTTGGAGAATCGACAAGCTGAATATGAGATTTCCATGGTGGAAGTAGAAGGTATGATAAATCAGACCCCTGTAACTATTTTGATTGATCTAGGAGCTAGTCTCAGTTATATTGCACCTAAAATGGTAGAAAAATGTAAGTTATCTGTTGAAAAATTTGAGAATTCTTGGTTGGTTCAGTTAGCCACTGGTGCTAAAAGAAAAGTAACTTGTTTTGTTAAAGAATGTGCAATAGTTATAGATAAATTGGAAATTGTTGTTAAACTTAATGTTTTTCATCTTGGTTCTTATGATTTGCTGATTGGTATGGACTGGTTAGAACAACATAGAGTAATTCTAAATTGTTATGATAAAACCTTCACATGTTTAAATAGTGACAAAAAACTAGTAAGTGTTAAAGGAATTCCTAGAAAAACTACTGTAAGGTAGATTTCTGCTTTACAACTTAAAAATGTTGTTAGAAAGGGATGTAAAGCTTATGCAGTAACAATAATTGATGAGGAAAGTTTAATTAAAACAGATAAGTTAAAAGTGGAAGACATACCAGTCTTAAGAGAATATATTGATGTATTCCCAAAAGAAATGATGGGATTACCTCCGAAAAGGGAATTGGATTTCACCATTGAGCTGGTACCGGGTGCAGTACCTAGCTCAAAGGCCCTGTATCAAATGAACATATTGGAACTTAATGAATTAAAATCTCAATTAAAAGAATTAATTGATAAAGCGTATATTCGACCAAGTGTGTCTCCCTGGGGGGCACCTGTCATCTTCGTCAAGAAGAAGGACGGAACTATGCGACTTTGCATAGATTACCGTCAGTTAAACAAGTTGACCATCAAAAATCGATATCCGTTGCCCCACATAGATGATTTTTTTGATCAACTACGTGGAGCCACGGTGTTTTCAAAAATAGATTTAAGGTCTGGATATCATTAAGTGAGGATTAAATATGAAGACATATTTAAGACAGCTTTTAGAACAAGATATGGTCATTATGAATTTGTTGTAATGCCATTCGGGCTTACTAATGCCCCAGCTGTCTTCATGTGTTTAATGAACAATGTGATGCATAAGTATTTAGATAAGTTTGTGGTCGTGTTTATCGATGACATTCTAATGTATTCAAAAACTGACGAAGAACATAAAGAACATCTAAAAAGTGTTTTGCAAGAGTTGCGAGAACATCAACTCTTCGTAAAGTTTAGTAAATGTGATTTCTTCAAGGATAAGATTCAGTATTTAGGTCATGTGGTGACCAAGGAAGGAATTTCCGTAGATCCTGAAAAGATAAGGGCAATTGAAGATTGGTCGGTTCCTAAGGATGTGACAGATGTTTGATCTTTCATGGGCATTACCAGTTACTACCGGAGGTTCATTGAAGGTTTTTTGAGGATAAAAAATCCGATAAATTCCTTGCAGAAGAAAGGAAAGAAGTTTGACTAGAATAAAAAATGTGAAGAAAGCTTTAAAAACTTAAAAACTTTATTAACCAGCGCACCTATTTTAAGAATAGCAGATCCTAATAAAGAATTTGTAGTGTGCACTGATGCCTGTAATGACGGATTAGGTGGTGTTTTGACTCAAGAAGGGCATGTTATTTCCTATGAGTCTAGAAAGTTAAAAGTTCATGAAAATAATTATACAACATATGATTTGGAATCAGCAGCTGTAATACACGCCTTAAAGATGTGGCGACATCACCTAATTGGCAAACAATTTGTTTTAATGACTGATAATAAAGGATTGAAGTATCTGTTAGATCAGCAAAATTTAAATGCCAGACATGCTAGGTGGTTAGCTTTCTTAAGCGAGCATGACTTTAAAATTCAGCATATAAAAGGTAAAGAAAATAAAGTTGCTGATGCATTAAGTAGGAATGCAAGGCTGAATTTTGCAGCAGCTATCAACACCTATGTTTCAGATTTAGATGAACAGCTTAAAGAAGGAATAGAACAAGATGAAATTTACTAGAATTTGCAAGCTAAAGCTAAAGAAAAATCCAATAGAAAACTTAATTAAAGGTTATAGTTTAAATGAAAAAGAATTTTTACTGTATAAAGATAGGATGTATGTACCTATCGTACCTAAAGTTAAGCTATGAATTCTGGATGAAATTCATAAAACACCATATTTAGGTCATCCAGGTTATCAAAACACTATAACTATGTTAAGAAAATAGGATTTCTGGCCAAATATGAAAATTGAAGTAGCAGATTATATTGCTAGGTGTTTTGAATGTCAATAGGTAAAAGCTGAACATCAACACCCAGCTAGTTTGCTTCAGCCATTACCCATCCTTAGCTGGAAATGGGAGATAATTAGTCTATATTTTATTACTGGGATGCCTAAAAATCAAAATCAGAATGATTCTATCATGGTAGTAGTTGATAAGTTAAGCAAAGCAGCTCACTTTATACCTGTTAAAACTACATATAAAGCTGCAAACATAGCTGATATTTTTCTAAAATAGATTTTTCGATTACATGGAGTACCAAAAGTCATAATCTCAGATAGAGATCCTAAGTTTACAGGAAACTTTTGGAAGTCTTTGTTTAAAGGGTTAAACACCAAATTAAATTTTAGTACTTCTTTCGATCCTCAAACAGATGGACAAACTGAAAGGGTAAACCAAGTATTAGAAGATCTATTAAGAATGTATGTGAAAGACCAGCTTGGTAAATGGGAGGACTATTTACATATGGAAGAATTTGCTTATGATAATAATTATCAGACATCAACCAGATTTAGTCCTTTTGAAATTTTATATGGACGAAAATGTAATACTCCTATCTCTTGGAGTAATCCAGTAGATAGATTGGTATTAGGTCTAGAACTGTTAAAAGAAATGGAAGAAATTGTAAAACAAGTGCAGGGAAATCTGAAAGTGGCACAGGATCGGCAGAAAAGTCAAGCCAAATTAAAAAGAACTCCAAAGGAGTTTCAGGTAGGTGAACATGTGTTCATCAAGGTAAGGCCCAAAAAGAGCTCTCTGAGACTAGGGAGTTGTGCAAAATTGGCACCTCATTTCTGTGGCCCATTTGAAATTCTGTCTAGGATTGGACAAGTAGCTTATCAATTAGCATTACCACCTAATTTAAGAGTACATAATGTTTTTCACATTTTCGTTTTAAAGAAATATATTCATGATGCTACTCATGTTGTTAACTGGAATGATGTACAGGTGGAACCAGAAGGAGATTTTCTGGTGGAACCAGACTATATCCTTGGGAGGAGGAAGATTACACTTTGGAACTGCACCATTGGACAGGTGAAGGTGCAATGGAAGCACCTTAGTCTAGAGGAATCCACCTGGGAATTGGAAAGTAAAATGCGAGATGCATATCCAATTCTGTTCCAGGGGAATTCTGAGGATGAAGAATAAATAACATCGAGGACGATGTTATATTCTAAGGGGGTGTGTATGTCACATGCCGCAATTTTGCAAAATAATATTATCTTATTTGATTTTATTCCAAGACATTATGTTTAATTTTATGCTAAGTTGTAAATGATGACTCAACAGAGTCAAGGATATTGAATGTAATTCTGAATATTTTAATTAAAAATAAATAAAAAGTGGAGACAACAACTTGGGAGAGCTGTTAAAAAGAGTGTTACTGGTCAAGTTGGTGGAGGAGACTAAGTGGAGAGAAAATAGACAAGTGGCAGCATCCTCAAACACTTCCAATGTTGCAGGTGGCAACCTCCCTACATTTGGGGTCATGATCCCGCAAGAAAGTGGGATCAGAGCAGGTGGCTCAATTAATGACAACTTACCCAAAAAGACCTAGGAAATCTTAATAAAAACACCCATTGAAGAGAGTTGAGGCTGCTCATTCCAAGAAGAGAATCATTCAGGTGAATGTACTTGAAAGGATTTCATTGGGAAGGGAATTTGTGGAACGTGTTTGAGCAGAAAGTGATCTAGTACAACTTTTCAGCTGAAGGATCTTGCTGCTGAGTGCAGAGTTAGTACTGAGTCATTGGACTAGTATTTTGTTTCTTGCTCCACTAGTTCTCAGCCAAGGAGATGAGGAACAGGCTCGAGGGTCCTGAGAAGATACGATTTGAGCGCTCTCCAGGAGTTGGTAGGGAGGAACGACCTCCCAACGCTGTTGTCATCCAACTTTAAACAGGTTCTACAGTCTTTTATTTACTGTGTTAAAAGTTTATATCTGAGAATGAATGATTGATAAATGATTACATGTTTTGTAGTGAACTGATAGAGATAGTAACCCTTTAGTTATTTGAATATTGAATCTGTAATTGATGAAATAATCCTACCCGTGTTTTTCCCCATCTGGAACGAACCAGACCATACTCTAGCACATGTAGTGTGTTTAAAAATAGATGAAGAATATGATAGAAGACTGAATTGAATAGATGTATTATATATTTCATAATGTCAGAATAATTTATTTATGTTTGTAGGTTATTTTTCAGTAAAGAACAATAACCCGTCTATTTCTTTTTACTGTTTAACCAGCTTGTTGATGTAAGTAGGCTAGAAAAGAAATAGCCATAACTCATTACAGGTAGCATGTTTATCATAGTAATAAGTTACCCAAGTAAATAAGATGTATTTAATACAATAAATTATTTTGTTATTTATGCAGGATGATAAACTGTGTCATGTATATATATATTTTCTTTGTATTTTATTCATTAACCTTTTGCTTATGCAGTAGAAAAGTTACAGCTAAACTATTTGTTTATATTCATTCAATAAAGGTATAAACTAAAAAAAAAATAGTTTAATTACTAATCATAGTAATTTAAGACAAACAGTTATTATTAAGTAAGTAAAGTAATATAAAGAATAATCATGGTACTAAGAACAAACTTATTCAAATATTTAAGTTCTTCTATCATCTCCCTTTTATTATTTCAATAGGAAAAACAACAAGAATACAATAATGAACAACATATACATAATGTATACTTATAAAAAGAACTGTTCCTTTTAATTTCCACAAACAGGGTGTATCTGGAAAAACAAATAACAGGGTTGAAACCCATATATATATTACAATTAAAAATGTCAATGCATCGAAAATATAATTCAAATTAATTGGATTATGTAACTATTAAACAACTAGGTTATTATAATTTACTTATAGTCCTTTAAGGACAAACTTAAAGACATTGGTAATTATTATAAACTGGAAATTTCCACAACACATTGTAACGCTAATTAAAGACAAATTAAATAAGTAATAGAATTTGTTAAAAATAAATAGAATAATTCATTTTAAAACGAGGGTTTCCACAGGAAAAACCCTAGCTCATAACTCTGAGCAAAAACGAGTAAGATTTATAACTAAACTATGACTGTATGTATCAGTCTTAAAAACATTAATAATAAACTTTTACAGAGTATTTTAAGCAGAGCACAAAACTTGGCTTACAATCGAGAAGGGTAAAAACTCGGAGTACACAAAGCATAATGTTAAGGATTTTGATAAATCAAGACAAGCTTGAAGACATAACTGTCTTTACAAGAGAACTGTAGTTTAGATTTTAAAAAGTTGTAAAGCTAAACATCAAAATAAAACTAATTACATTGCTTAGTTTAAGACTGAGTTTACCCATCAACTAGCGAGGGTTTGAAACTTGGTAAATCAACAAATGACCTGTAAAAGAGATCTTATTGCGAGCCAAGGAAAGATTCCCCAAACACTGGGTTATTCCAAATGACCACCTTGATACAAGTAGTGTAAAACCCAACATATTGACCACAGGGCTTACCCGTATTAAGCCACGAGCCATGGCATTCAAAGAATGTCTACATACTTCCTCCACCGTGAATGTACATAGTCGCAAGGCCCCTGCATGGAGTTTCAAATACAGAGTTAAGAAAATAAATAACTTAAGATTTGTTTATGCTACCGTAACAGCAAAAAAACCTGCTATAAGTTAAATGAACACTTAAAGAAATTTACCTGTGGATTTGAAACATCGAAGAGTCTCGTGGAATTACTGTCACCAACGGAATTTGTAAATTATAGACCCAAGAACCTTTAAAGGCTAAACCTTCGTGCAAAGGCGAGCCACGAGGACGACGAAAGGAAGATTGAGCAGACAGCAAGCCAAGGGCAACGATAGACTCAACAAAACTCGTAGAGTGAGAAATCATAGCCACTAAGAATGGCTTTAAAATCAAATAATGGAGGCAAAGGAAATGCTCATCCAGGACTCAGGACAACTGGAACGGAGGAGAGCTTACGGCCGCCATGAAAACCAAGCAGAGCAGCCTCAAGGGCCAATGTGAACTGCGGAGGAGAAATGAAAAGGTTTAGGGTTACAATGATTCTTATATCTCCAACGCTTGGCCAGGAGAAGAACATGTGGTCACGGTAATTTAAACCATGCAGTGGATCGTTTCTATAGTCTCCTGTATTACAATTATAACCAATTATTTAATCATTGAACACGATGCATAAACCATATCAAAAACTAAGTTATTGCTTCATAATCGAATACACCCCTCATCATATACTAGATCAGTGTTAGAATATCAACGTTATGATTTATGTTGACCTAGCAAAGAGGTGTCACTTTTAAGCTTTGGTTAATGCCCAAAATCGTTCATGCATAGAATTTACTCCATCATTAACCATATGTCTATTATCGTAACATCACTAATACAATATGGTTGTTAGTAACCTTTTTCTTTAAATGTTGACCTTGATATGGATAGAAGTCATGTGTTATATGGGAGAGCTCAAGTTAAAAGATTTATAACCACCAAACAACTATAGTTCTCTTATGTAGAAACATTATAGTCTATACATGGATAATCTCTTGCAAAACGACTTTTCAAGTTGTAGCATTTATAAAATGGCATAAAGTAGTATTATGGAGAATCATAAACTCTATTTTAAACTTGTTTATGACCTTGAACTAATTATAGACTTGAATGTCTAATAAACAAAATAGTTATGCATGTTTATAAGTCATATAGGAACTAATAAATCAAATGGTAGCAAAACTATGAAGTTGACAAAGTGTTTTGTAAGAACACTTTTATGAATTTCTTTACATAGTTCAGAGCGATGAAACTATGATAGAATTTGGTTGTGACTCAACTTGGTATTTGCTAATGATTCACCATGACTATCGGTTAGTAAAGTGGTTTTGGATTTATACAAAATAACTAGAAAGTCGACCTTTTTTGAAAGCATCAATCTCAGAAAAACTGTTTGTAGACAGTAACTTAATACAAGAGAAGTATTATAGAAAAATAAGAAATTGAATAGGAATGATCCTACTTGAATTTAGAATCTTTAGAAACACATGGTTTGACGTGAAGTTAATACGTATAGGCAAACATTGTTTTCATGTGAGAAGGAATTATGGTTTTTGTTTGCACAAATCAAAATGACAAGAAGTTTACAGGATGTAAGTTTCCTCGCAGAAGATAAATGTCAAACAGTTGTTACACAAATAAGATAATATGTTAATGTATACATACTGACAAAACAATCATTATAACATTGCAATTTATGCACACTAAAGTAGAAGTTACTTTGCAATTGAAATTATAATTTTAGAGCCACAAAAAAGATCTTACTGTCGCTACGTATATCTGAACTTTGTTACAAGAAAAACTGAAGGAAGGCAAACGGCTTTACCTCACGGAAGTTGTTTGGAATTTAACAGCTTAATTACTAAGATTTATAATTGCAAATAAAACACTGCTGGATACTTTATGAATTTTAAAGCGTTACTCGTTTGATCATACTTGTAAACCTATAAGAACCAGTAATCTTCTGCATTAGCATAAATGCTAAGTAAGCCCCGGATTCAAAAGTTAGATTCCACCTACTTGACATGAATAAACTCATCATTAAATTGAAATAAAACAATACGCAAATAAACCTTATTCTTGTTACAAAAGAGAACTACTGATTTAACATAATTGAGATTTGGTAATGCTAATCACTTGACTGTTTCTTTTATTGCTAACCTTTAGCTGTTAGTAAACCCCAAGTTTTAGCATTTGTTGTCATCTCAAAATTTTAAATTTTTGTGAAAATTTGGGGTTTCGACAGTATCTTTTTCTCACCCTTTTTTATGCTCACCTGAGTGAATTCAGTCTTGTATCTTTTCCATATTTTTACAACCCATTTTTATATTCATTTGAGTGAGTTTAGTCTTGTAAGTTATCTTTATATTTTTTCAAATCCTTTTCATATTCACCTTTTTGAAGTGAAGCCCAAGTGATGCTTTGACCTTTGTTGATGGCATCCATGGTATACATATGAATGTAGAGTCGTAGACTAATGTTTCTAATCTAGGGGGATTTGAACCAATCACATGATGGCATATAACCCAACAATATTGACCGCAATTGGTTGAATTAAATTCTTGAGATCTCAAAATACTCTACTTATATGCATTCAATGTGATTTGATTAGTGGATCTTTAATGAGTTGTGTGAAATGAAAAGGATTTTAAGTGGAATTTCCTTTGCCATAAGAGTATTGGTTAGTTGTTTATTGAGAGCATTTATTTTTGTGAAACTGTAATTATTTTTGTTCTCAGTGTTTGGGTGAACACTTAACCGTCCTCATGGGAGAATAAGCAGTAAATAATAGAAAGACT
>LPNX010513010.1:45677-113276 GCA_001517045.1 Pseudotsuga menziesii | reverse complement strand
GGGGGGTTAGAACTGCCCCTAAATGTTACTTTTAGGGGTGGTTTTGATCTCTTCCAAAACCACCCCTAAAATTCAAAACTTTTAGCGTCGGTGCTATTAGGGGTGGTTTTATTGGGGGAGGTTTTGTAAAGACCACCTCCAAATCCAAAACACCCCCAAAAGTGACTTTTGGAGGCGGAAGACAACCCCCCCTAAAAGTAAAATTTGTTGTAGTGAGAAATATATATGGAACAACCTAAGGGGTGCCCTGATGATTCTTTCTTGGCATGCAAGCTAAGGAAACCATTGTATGGGATCAAGCAAGATCCCAAGGCATGGAATTCCAAGTTGATATCTTCCATACTGTCACAGAGGTTGGAAAGATGCTAGTTTGGATGCAAAACAAGAAACATTTCTTCTCCTATCTGGCATCATATTGAAAGAAGGTGGAAAGGTTCACATGCACTATATTAAATAACTAGTGCACACAAGGACCATCACACTGCGTTACTAATCTATAAAGGTGAAGACTGTAGAAATTTGTCACAAAGTTTTTTACTCGTGAGAAATTTGTCTCTTGGTGTGAAAGATTGATCCAGTTCCCTGTTGTTCATTTTTAAGGGGGGGGTTCTTCCCATGAGGTTTTCCCCATTTCCTCTGTTTATTTAGCAACTACTTTTGTGAATTAGATTGTATGGGTGACATTTGGTCTTATTTTATAGGTCCCAGGTTGTCCAAGTTTGTAATAAGGGGGGTGTTAGGATTATTTGTAATCCTCCCTTGACCACCATCCTCTAAATGTTAGTTTCCTAGGTTAGGAATATGTTTCCACTTCATTAGTGCCATGTGGAATTTATCTGGGGCCCACATATCACTTGATACACTAGTTTGCATGAGTTTGGGATATCTAGAGGCCAATATCTATATTTTAGGAACCCACACTCAGTCATGGGAGTCCCACCATCAATTCACCCTAGTTTTTGTTGAGTTATGCTCTGACGGGAATCAATTAGTTCTTCTTCATTTAATCTAGCACCATATTTTCAGTATGTAAGGATATTGGGTGCCTTTTCTCACCTACCTTGGTAAGATAATTGATTGTAAGGTGTTTCAGTTGTCTAGAGTTACACTAGTGAGCCTCTACTTGTGATTTTTCCACAGTTAGTGATATCTAGAGTCATTCCAAGTCATGGAATTTGAATCACTCCTAGAGGATTTGAATTATCATTATTGTATTATGAATGTATTACATATAGTTTACTGATTGTTAGATTATTTTTATGATGTCAAATTTTCGTCTCTTGTCTGAAGAATTTCACCATTACTGTTTGACAATTCTTGCACTGAAATTCTTCCTCCTTCATTATTTGTTTTCATAGTGAGGTTCAATACATCCACATAATCCCGTGGCTTTGGTTATTTTAATCTAATAGACTACATCCAACAACCCTAGAGAATAACACGACATTGAATATGTTTCGGGTTATTATGGTTCTTGTTGTAGCACTAGGATTTATATGCTATTAATAGGTCCAATAAGAAATGCATTAGAGTTGATGAGGATGTTTATGGAGGGTCTTCTCTTGTGCAATCCTAGGGATTTATCATGTGAATATAGGACTTTGAATCTCATTCTATCAATCACTAATATGTAAATCATAAAAGGATAGTTAGGAGAAATGAAATCATAACTAAATATAGATGCCAATCCTATTAATAGAATACCTTACATATTGAATCCTAGAATCAAATAGAGGTAAAAATAAGAACATACTAATATTGGTTGTCAATCCCATCATCCAATAAAAGAATCATTTTTCAATAGTTCAATTATGATTTTCAAGAAGGCAAGAGCACTAGAGATTCCAACATGTGTCAACTTCATAGCTACTCAACCCCACTTATATCCATGATCAGTTCCCAACACCATTTAGTGATTAGGTACCAAGTCATGTTGTGGAAAATAACACTTACTCCTTACATATGGATTTTTGAGGTACCAACAAGTATTCATTACAAAGGATTAAAAAATCATATCAAATTCACAACTAAATGAGACTCCTACGTGTACAATGTGATGTCATTCCAATTCCCTTACAAGTTCTCTCATATTTTTCTTGCAAATATTTTTGAAAATATATACATGAGTTTTTGGAGGTATACTTAGATCATTGGATAATGTAGAACCAATTAAAATATAATATTTTGATTCTTCACCTAATTTTTAGAGGTGTTGGTAGTTATGAATTTCCTTATACTTGAAAAGTGCATCTTATAAACCCATTTTGGAAATATACTAGGACATGTGGTATTCCATTAAAGTGTATTGGTTGATCCTATTAAGATTGTTGTCATTAGTAGCTTACTACACCAAATAATGTCCATATATAGCAACTTAACTTTTGTGTAAATTGGTTACTATTAAAAATTCATCAATGACAATGTTGTTATAATACACTTTATGGTGTAATCATTGAAGAAGAAATAAGAAGAGAAAATAATTAATTTGGATAATGAAGTGTGAATCATCCTTATCTTTCAAAAGAATAAATTGATAACAATAACTCTTTAGTTTTCCCCAAGTGCACAACCTAGTGAATTAATATTAGTTCATCTTGTCTACTTTACTTTGTAAGTGAAACTATACCATTACTAAAATGGAAGACCTATCCATGAGAATATTCAATTTGTACCAAGAGCATAATAATGAATACAAAGAAGTTGGCCAGTTACAGTCCCTTTAGGTTAGTTTATTGTAAAGAGGTGGTGGTAATTGTTGAGTTTCTTGTTCAGAATATGTTCATGCATAGGAGAATCATATTATAGATGAATAATAACTCAAGGACAATATAATAAAAATAATGGTACTTGAGTAACACATGTTTCAAGTATCCTTCCATGAGGATGTTAATGGAGTGACTTCACTTATGTGATCCTAGAGATTTATCATGTGATGCTAGGGTTTGTGCTATGTAGGTGAACCCTTGAGAATAACATCAAGTTCAAGGAAATCTAGGCTATCAAGGCTCTTATCCCTACACTAGGGTTAGAATTTAGGGTTTAATAATATATATTAATGAAACCCCTATTATAATTTAGGAAATGTATATTTGCAATGGATTTTGAAGGGCACCCTCACGAGTGTTATCCTAAAGCACTAAATACTAAAAATATAAAAATAAGTTATGGGATTCATGACATTTAAAAGCAATAAAATAATGTTTGAGATAGTTCATTTCATATTTTTGAGAGTTTTTGTTGGTGGCCTTGAAAACACCATTGTTCATGTTGATCATGGACATTAGGGTTTGATCATGTGATGCTAAGATTTGTGTCGTGCACGTATACCCTAGAGAATAAAATCTAATTGAATATGATCTAGGTTATTATGGTTATTGTTCTAGCAATAGGATTTGTTTCTTAGAATAATACATGGAGAACTAGTTACATTTAATTAAACCCTTAGCATTGATGAATATTATGTGTAAAGTAATATGGTAATAGGTTCAACAAGGAAGAGATTAGGGTGCATGAGGATGCTCTTGGAGACTCATATGATGCTATGGCTCAATCTATTCATAAATAATGTATAATAACATAGCATTGAACATGCCATGGTTTATCATGGCTCTTGTTCCTACAATAGGGTTTGTACCCTAGTAGAAGACATTGAGGACTAGTTGTCCTTAATTACCTCATATTAATAAATATAATATATAAAATAATATAGTAATATGTTCAATAAGAAATACATTAGAGTTCATGACGATGTTCATGGGGACATTTATATTGTGTGATCCTAGGGATTTGTCATGTGTTGCTAGGGTTTGTTCTATGTAGGTGAAACCTTGAGAATAACATGAAGTACAAGATGATCTAGGTGTTTATGGATCTTATTCCTGCACTAGGATTCCTAACCTAGAATAATACATGGAGAATTAGTTAACTATTAATCTTTAACATTTATAACCCTAATACAAATTGTTTTTCAACTCTTACAGATAATCTACAAAACCCCTCAACCTTAAAATTATTAAAATACATCTAAAGAAACATATACCAAGATAATTATTAACACTTATAACACTATTATCCCATGACAATTATTAACCCAAGTTTATGATGGAGATGATGAAGATGATGATCTTGAAGATAAATACAAAGACACTAACAACCATGATGATTATCATGGTGATTATGATGATGAAGACAATATTGATGATGGTTTTGATAAAAGTGTTGGGTTAATGGATATAAGTGTAGGGTATTTTTTTTATGGGCCATAAGGGATGATGATGATTCCAATGAAGATTAAGATAATGATCATGATCGGTGATGATGACAATGGAGATGGAGATAAGGATATCGAAGTTGAGTGTGTTGAATATAATGATGGGTTTTATTACCACTACACCCTTAAAAACATAACCCCCTAAATCAGTAGGTTTTAATTTGGAATAACAAGTTCAAGTCCTGCACTACATGTAATTTCCACAAAATATATACTTTATTTCATGGTCCACAACATATAGTGACAATAGAGCTTATGAAAACCATTATTCACTTGGTGTTAATAAATTAGGAAGAGCCAAGGAAGGTTTAACCCATTGTAACCCCTATTCACTGTGCTCAAGTGAATCTGGGTCATTGATGACCCAATATGAAGCACTTCAACTAATCATGGGCCAAATCAAGGGAACGAATCTCCAACATAGCCCAACTAAAAAGAGACTATTCCAAATGGGTGCCCTAAAGGGTCTAGTATATTCAAAATAATGACCAATGAGAGAATAGATGGCAAGGGAGACTTGTTGAGTGCTATATATACCAAAACGGTCGTACATATTGGATAAGGTAGGGTAACTGGGGAGATTAATCTAGCACAAAAGAGACTTCATATGAAGAATATTCAGAGGTATCATCATAATCAATGTGTGTGTCATGCATTGGAAATTATACAAGTAGGTCACATTGTAGTAGGCACATCTGAGTACTAAATTTCACTGTTCATACACTACAAGGATCATAGTGCATTAGGCGATGATAATTTCAAGGTTCACAATGATTATGGGATATATTGTTATTACATCATAGTAATTGGGGGTTATGGTAGATTATAGGATAAAATGTTTAGAGTTAGTGAAAATGAATGAGGGGTAACTGGATTTGGTGTCATATTAATGTATTAGAGGGTGATTGCATCATGGTCAAAGTGTATTAGATATTTAGTGTGTTTGAGGTCATAATGTGTTAAGAAGTGACTAGATCAAGGGTCAAAGGGATGAAGGGTGTTAATGAGTTAGCATGTTCATGGTAATAATGTATTAGTGATTTAATGTTTTAATGTTTTTAGGTGCATTTCTTACCAAGGTGTGACCGACCAAAGGTTCATAAGGATTAGGGGGCATATTAATAATGATTGATGATTATGTTATTTTAAGGGATTATTATGTTTGAGGTCATCATGTATTAAGGGGGTGTTGCATCATGGATCAAATGAGTTAAGGGTACAAATTTAATTATATGGTTAGTATGTTAGGGATCATAATGTATTATGGATTGATTGTATTATGGGTCATAGATGTTTCAAGTTCTACTTTTAAGGATGTTTATACAAACTTCACAATGTAAAAAATGGATACCGGTATTTGAAGCAATAATCATTTCGTTGGATTATTCAGATAGAGATATATTTTGGAGTGTTTTGTCATGGTAAATCATCTAAAATATTTTAAATAAATAATAAAAGAACAAAAAGAAAACCTTCCAAACTTTGAATATGAATAAAATGTATGATAAATACCAAGCTTTAAATCCTATATACATATATATATTATATAAAACCCCAAGCAAGACCAACTAAATCCTTAGATAAAACATGTATTATAGTGAATATTGAATATTGTCCATTGAAATAAAAAACCAAATACCTAATATATATTTTCTATATACAACCCCAAGCAAGGCAAGACGAATCTCTAGAGAAATTGTTGGTCATAGCACTTTAAGATTCAAAGAATTCAACTAAGGTTGTATGTTCTTTTCTTTATATAAAGACCTTGTAATTGCACCAAGAGTAACAAGGTTTTTGACAACCTATTATGGGATAGATATTGTAATGTAATGTAATATAAAGATTACATGTGAAAAAAATATTAAAATCAACTTAGATCCATCTTAAACTCGAATCTATTAAGCATAAGACAATTGAATTTTCTTTAAGTGTTTTTATTATTATCATTTATCATTTAATATGAATAATTAACATATGGCATAAATTAAATGATTACAAATGTACACTTTAAGAGTTTTGATCTTTCTTGATGGTTGATAAATCTAAAGTAATTAAGTGGAAAAGGAGAACTTAGTCCTAAAGGAATCCCCAACCAAGGTCTTTGTTAACTTTAATATATGGTATTACACTTTAAACACTCAATGAATACAATCTCACTCTAAATTGTAATGACAATGCATATTATCCCCAATTAAAAACTAGGAATATTAACTCCAGTTTTCCAATAGAAATTTGATTGGTTTTCAACTTTATCCCAAACAATGGCTTATGAAGGATTATGAGATGTTCTAGTTCATCAACAATGGAATGTATTTATAATTTAAGATCTGTATAATGATACAGGAATCCCATTAAATATATACTTTGAACCCACTGTAGTGTTCTGAATTAGATCTTTTATAAAATTTTGGTGGCTGATTATTAAATCTAGTTCACGACATTCTCCAAACACTTTGTATTCAACCACTTAATCACCAGTTTTGAAGCATAGGAAGCACTAGTAACAACACCATGTTCAAGGGAAGAGTTATTGACTCAATGAAAAACATGAATTATGTATACCTTTCATATTTGACCATACATGAGAAGCTCTACAAACACCAATTTGAATCTAGGAAAACATGATTGAGTTTCAATACATAGATTGTCTAGATTTTCAACCTTTCTGAAACACCTCCAAAACAACCCAAATTATTCCAAACAACTCCCACTTGACTCAAAAAAACCCAAACACAGTACAATTTCTGATTAATAGAATCCTAATAAATTTTATGAAAGATTTTAACACATAAACTTGAGATCTCATTGCCACAATTATAGATCTATACATGGATTAACTATCACATCGATTGTTTGGACAAAATATGAGGAAATCACCACAAATATTTATTTTTAATGGATGGTAACAATTATTGCACTCAAAGGAACACCATTAAAATACTAGATATCTCTTACAACTTCTCAAAACTCAAGTAATATATAGATAGAAATATACTGGTGCATTTTTTTTTCGTTTTTCATAGCCGGAACCCCCATATCTAGTAAAATGGTTGTATCATGGTCATCTCTAAACCTTTTTGAGTTAAATAAAAAGTGTTTCCCACTGCAAGCGATGCTATGGATTCAATGAAATATGTCTCATATCCAAAAAATACACATAAATACTATAACCAAAATATTGATCTTGGCCCACCAACATCGGTTCCAATGAAAGAGTTGCTCAATCTAGACATCAAGACCTCAAATACAATGGATCCAAGAAAGAGATTCAAGAATATGTTTGCTTCTCCCAAATGGTGTACTATTTTCCATAAATGTTCTCTCCAACGTTGAGAACAAAAACAAGCTAAAATTGTATGAGGGCAAGTGTCTCCACACTGAGAAAACTACAAAACCAACACAATAAAACACTAGAAGATGGATGAATCTTCATATATGAAATAAAACTTACAACATGTTCTGACCAATGAATCTTAGTGAATAAAAATATGGATGATCTCTCTCAACACCTATATTGAATCCTAAATGAAGAGATTCTGGATAACCCCTCCTTTCACATTAGCTAGGATGGAATCTTTCATCACTAAAAACCTATCACAAATGCAAGGGGTAGATACCCCAAACTTGAAAGCCTCAAGATCTATCCAATTTAGAAATATTTTTTCCAAAATATCTTGAATATGTGCCCTCACCCTTCTTTTATAAGTCACCATTCCTCCTTCTAGAGTCTTCTCTTTATAAAATATCAATAGAATATAATAACTATTATTTTCATGAGAGAATGATTCCTCGGGACACTTTAACTTCCTTTCTAATGTTATTTGGCCGCATGGCTACATTGGTCTTCCTTAGAATTCAAATTATGAGATTATTTCCTTGATTTGGGGGAGTTATACTCTCTTATGGACTGCTTTATTTCCTCATGTGCTCTCCTTAGCAAAATTCAGGATTTGCATCTTGTCATAGATTTGTCATAGATTTTCATAGATTCTCTTGGAGGTTACTCTTTACAAATACACCCTTCCTTTACTATTTTTAGCCCATGGAGTTACAAACTCATGAGTTGCCTTCATTATGAGTTTCCTTCCACCTGCATGGGAGTTACACCTCATGTGGGACCCATTCATCCTCATATATGCCCTCCTTGTCTAGTTTGCTTAATGTTACATTATCCACAAATATTGGACATTAGAATTTACAAATTTATGACCCCTATCACTCCCTTAATAATTTCTTACAAACTTTATAAAGTGACTCTAGCCATTGCATTCCCTAGCCCAATGGAGTGGTCCTTAGTTTAAAAATTTGGGAACATGACAAACAAAATGGAGATAAGAATGAATAGGAAGTAGTTAAGAGGCTCCTAAACTCCACTCCATAGATATTGTGAAGCTCAATGGTACACAAATAAGGAGTAAGATTAAAAGGTTGTCTTAGTAGTTCATCTACTACACTTACTTTTCATAAGAACGAAATTACTAGAATGGTGAGGCGCCTTAGTATAAGGTGTTCTTCGGTCTAATTACCAAAGTAATTGAAATACCAGTGATGGTTGAGCACTCTCCTTCATTGACCCAAGGGTAAATTAGATTATTTTTCAATACTTAGTTGCCAAATCTATTTGGTAGGTTTGAATCCTACTATATGGTTTTTTTCTGTGGAAAAAAAAAGGTTCGAATCCTACCGTTCCTAAAGCGATGGAAAGAAACAAGAGAGATAGAGATAAACCAGTTTTAGTCTAATAAGATAATATATTCTTATATTCTTTTTGTAGAATAAGGATGGTTTGATCAAATCAAGACCCAACCAACTTGCTTCTCTTGCTTAAGAAAAGACATAAATATTCATTCAACTTAAAATAACTTACAAGCACATGCCCTAAAGTAAATTAGAAAATGATTTTACATTTATGAAAAATATTTAATCTAAATTTACAATAGATTTAGAAATAATTTTACATTATGAAGAATATTTAGTAATTATGTATGTAGTCTATGGTATTAGCACTTTTATATATATATATATATATATGTATATATATATATATGTATATATATATATATGTATATATATATGGTATAATAAACTTTAATTTTGTAAAGATACTCAACCCCTTAAATGTAAATAAATAAATAAATAAATTTATTTATTTATTGTGTTCTTTACCCTAACTTAAGGATGTGACCTTTTAAGAATGTTAAATAGTGTTTAGGTATGGTCATTTACCATCTCTCCTTTGTTGTTTGTTCTTGATAAGTGATATTTTTTCAGTTTGATCCTCGATAACATTTGTTTGCAGTATTTTCTCGCTAGGTTAACTTTACCGAGTAATCCCTGTTGGAGGAGGCAGATCAGGGTAATAATGGAGGACGAGCATGAAATGTATGGCGTTGATATTGCTAAGTGTGAAGAAAGAGGAGGAGAAATGGAAACTGACAGCGGTAAGAAAGAGTTTGATGAGATGAAGAGAAGGTTGAAGGAGATGGAAGAAGAGGAAGCTGCGTTCAATGAAATGCAGGCCAAGATTGATCAAGAAATAGAAACGGACAGTGGCGAAAAAGAGTTGAATGAGAGGAAGAGAAGGCTTAAGGAGAGGGAAGAAGAGACAGCTGCGCTCAAGAAAATGCAGGACAAGATTGCTCAAGAAATGCAGGTCCCCATCGTTCCAGACGCTGCAGAGCTGAGCAACCAAGAAGCCGATTCGCGTTCTGTTTTTGTTGGCAACGTTCATTACTGGTGCACTCCAGATGAACAATTGTTGAATGGGATAAAAAGAAGGTTGAAGGAGATAGAAGAAGAGGCAGCTGCACTCAAGGAAATGAAAGCCAAAATTGTTCAAGAAATGCAGCTCCCCATCGTTCTAGACCCTGCTGCTGATCAGGCGTGCAAACAAGAAGCGGATTCACGTTCTGTTTTTGTTGGCAACGTTGATTACTCGTGCACTCTATTAGAAGTGCAGCAGCATTTTCAATCCTGCGGAACAATTAACAGAGTTACTATTAAGATAGACGAGTTTGGTCACCCAAAAGGGTTTGCTTATGTTGAATTTATGGAGGCGGAGGCTGTCCAAAATGCACTGCTTCTTAACGAGTCTGAACTTCATAACCGTCAGCTGATGGTTAGTGCCAAAAGGATAAACGTCCCAGGAATCAAGCATAATCGCTATCCAGGATATGGGCAAATGCCTAGATTCAGGCGAATCAGGAATAATCGCTATCCAGGATATGGGAAAATGCCTCGATTCAGGCATGGCATGCGATATCGGCCTTATTATTGAAACCCATCAATACTGAGTGCATAGTCCGAGAGAATAATCACCATAAAGATTAAGGGTTTGAATTTGGTAGGATGGAGACAAACTTATCAAATTTACAGGTTTCATATGAAAAAATTGAATTCACACTTTAGATTTTGAATTCATACTTTGGATTTGGATAAGAATGGAGATAAACTTATCAAATTTATAGGTTTCTTATGAAAATATTGAATTCAGACCTTAGATTTTGAATTCATACTTTAGATTTGGATTTTGATTATGTTGTAGTAAAAGTTTGTTCAAAGTTATAAGTTGGATTGTAAAAGTTATAAAATATTGTATATTTGAATTTAGACTTTAGATTTTGAATTCATACTTTGGATTTGGATTTGGATTTTGATTATGTTGCAATAAAAATTTGTTCAAAGTTATAAGTTGAATTTTAAAGTTATAAGTTACATTGTATATATATGAGTATAGATCTATTTAAAATGAGATTTATTAAGCATTTAGAAGGATCAAATATTTTAAGGTGTAAAATATTGAGGAAATGAGTAATTCAATGTTTATGGTTTTAGTTTATATAATTTATATTGTTTTATATATATGATATTCTAAATAATTTAAATTTATTATTATATATATGCAATTTTAAATAATTTAAATTTAATTTAGGTTTATATGCTATTTTTAATAATATTTTAATACTTTCTATAATAAACATTTGTCAACTTTGACAACTTTAAGATGAGCATGAAAGGAGTTACAGATCTTTCCTATATTGAACTGCAACATCTTTTCCGTGTAATGATAATAAGTTACATTGTACATGACAATAAATAAAATATATAGAATCCGTTTATGAATTAAATGTTTTGTTTATATTTTTATCCTATTATAAAGTAGGTAGAATCATAATTTTTTTTAAGGATACTTTTGTAGGAACTCACCATTTTACAATATATACATTTGGTCGAAAGGGACATGTTTATAAAGTATTATCTTAGGTTGGTTTAATTGATTATCATGTGTTGTTGATATTTATTTATTCATTATTTTATATTTTATATATGTTTTATACAATAATATATATTATATTTATTCATTAATTCAACATATTTGAATTGGTAAGAAGTTTTTTTAGTCAAATCTATATATATACAAAGAAATTAAGTTCATGGTTTACTTATTTCAATTTTTTGTTGTTTGATTTTTTAAGCAATTCAATCATGTTTTGAAATAGCTAGAGAAGACTTAATTGATATCTTGAATTAGAAATCAAAGGATGAGAAGTTTTATTAAGACCCATGACCAATTGGTAAAGTATGTTAGACGTATTGACTTCAAAATTCTCAATTTTTTTCTCGTCACAAATGTTAACAATTTTGCATATTTTGAATATAAGTTAATTGAATTTTTTTTTATTTACATGAGATATAGTTACTTGATTGTTAGGGAGTAGGTGTTTATTCCACTTTTGTGAATGATGAAAGTCTATTTTTTCACATGAGAAATAATGACTAGAATGACTATGAAATAATCCCACCTACAATTTTGAAGAACACTTTAAATGCTATTTGTGAGTTAGTCCATGTGAGTTAGCCTCATCACAAACAAATGGATTATACTTTGCTAGTATATGATTTGATTTGCATAACAATCAAATAAAAAATATTCATACGTTATAGAATTTACATCTAAATGTTTGATCCCAACTCCTTTATGATGTCCCATGTATAGTTTGTGGACTAAGGCATAGGAACAATGTTGTTGTGGTGTAACAAATACTCAAATAAAATAATAAACTAGAATACACATAATGCACATCAATGCTAACATAGAACACAAATCTCAAAGAGATAATAATGATAAATCACAAAGTAACTCGTATTACATGATAATCAATTCTAAATAACCTCAATCGATTCATTTATATCCAACTCATATGTTCATATATTAAATATTGATTATATTGACATATACATATGTTTCGTTGATGCCAAAAGGGTCAAGAGATCTATGTAATTGATATTGAGTGATGTTGTCATTGATATCAAAGTAATAACGATGATGTGATAGTAATGTTGAAGATGTACCAATGCTGATGAAGGGGAAGTTGTAGAGGATGCTTGTTTGAATATTTTTTAATGAATTCTTGTGAAGTCACGAAGATAAGACAATAAGAAGTCTTGAATCCCCTAAGGAATCCCTTGAAGAAGAAGCCTTGAAACAAGTGTATATAGCTCAAATGTGGCCCCCTTATAGTGTAGCTTTAAGTATGGGCTTCACGAGAAGACACTTTTGGTTGTACGCATAAGAAGAAAGCCTCTAAAGAAGTACTAAGGTTTCCCCAAAGAAATGTTGGTGAGAAAGGTGGAGAAAACATTAAAATAAAGGCATTGGGTCCACATGCCAATGATGTTGGGGTCACATGAACCTTGATGAAGAAGGCCCTAAAAATCCCTTTAATGTTGTTCCAAAGAAATATTGGTGTAAAGTATGAAGAAACCCCAAAGTAATGGTTGTGTGTCCACACGACCCCAAAAGTAGGGATGTTTTGTCCACATGATCCTGTGATGTGGAAATGGAACCTAGAAAGAATGATGATATGTTCACCAAGTATGATGATGATTAGAAGCCCCAAAGTCCCTTTGAGGAATACATGAAGTAATCTTGAAGGTAAGTTAAAGTTTCAATTATGAAAACATGATGTTGGATGTAGAGCATGATCTTCCTAATTCAAAGATGTTATTGTCGAGTTGTGTTTGTACCCCGGATTTTTTGTATACTCATCCTAGTAGGGGGTTGTGGGGGAAAAACTACCGAATTTTTTTTTGGGATGTTTGTTCACCATCAATTTACGGGTCCATGGTAATGGGTGACTTGTGGTATTTTCCGATGGTAATTCCTCTATAAAAGAAAATCATTATAAAACGATTGTGTGGTATTATAGCATTGTAAAACGATCTCTGTGATTGTGAGAGAGACTATGGAAGAGTGAAGAGGAAGTGCAACAAGTGTACTACAGATTATAACCCTTTATTTTTCTAGATGGTAAAATAATAAAAGACTGACAATTTCTATGTGGGTGTATCCCATCTTGGGTGACATGTTATATTGGTGTCCCTCTTGTAACATGTTTAATATTTGCATCTTTTTTATTGTTATTGTTGTATGATATTGATCATATTTTCTAACAATTGGTATCAGAGCCAAATGTTTATTTTATTCATAAACTTGCAGGAAATAGGGGTTCTTGGTTCAAGTGGGAGCAATGGAAGAAGAAGGATAGTTGAGGGTTGATAAATTTAACGACCAAAACTACTAGTTATGGAAGATGCAAATGGAGGACTATCTGTACGACGACTATGAAAGATGAAGAATGAGAATTTCTTGACAAAAAGACACTAAAAACAATAAGGTTGTGCATGGATTCGTAAGTGGATCTCAATATTTCAGAAGAAAAGACAATGAAGAGTGGCTTTCAATATTTCAATATTCCAATTTGGTGACCATAGTAAATATATGCTTAATCCACATCCTATCCTACACAACTATTAAATATATGCTTAATCCACATGTGCTACTCTACAAACAACTCATAATTTTTTTTTTCAAAACTTTTTCTTTAAAGTTAAGTTGATTGATGTAAAAAAGTGAATTGTGGAAGAATGGCACGAGGTGATCTCGTGCAATGATCATTGTTTCTCTACAATGAAGCGATTTGGTGACCACAACAAGTATATGCTTAAACCACCTAATCTATTTATGTTCTTCGTTATCTCGTTTTAGAGATAGGATCTTCAGTGACTAGGCCTCATGAATTAAGGATTGAAATACCAAATCAACATAGAACCGACTACTAATAATGAGTTAAAATATCCCATCTTTATTGAAATTGATCAATGGATCCACCAATGGAAACCCATCATATTGGAGCCATCTAAATTTCCTACTCTTAAACGAGGACTAGAAAGGATGCCACAAATGAGGATAGACCCGAGGGAAATAAAATCACATTTCTTATCTAAGAGGACAACCTATAATTATAATTGATTAATAAAAGGAAAAAACCAATGAATAATAGAAACCATAAACAATCTATATATGAAAAGGAAAATTTTTGTTTTCTCATGTTTCCTTTATAGGGCCATGTAAGAATGCTTTAATATTATGGTGAAGGCAAGATGGTACTATCTACTCTTTTTAGTATCATGCCATGTAATGTCCCTAAAATCTTTTGTATATATAAAAAATTAGTAATTAAAAAATATATTTAATATATATTATATATTTTAAAAAATATATAAAATTTGTAATTAAAAAATATATTTTAAAAAAATATGAAATCTTTAATTAAAATATATATAGAGTAATTATATATTTTTTACTATCATTTTGTGTTGTGTGGCCTTATTGAGTGTCCTTACTCTAACTTAAGTATGTGACCTTTTAAGAATGTTAAATCTAGTGTTTAGGTATGATTATTTACCATCTTTCCTTTATTATTGTTTGGTTCTTTGGTCATCAATTTGGTCAGTTTGATCCTCCATAACACTTGTTTGTAGTATTTTCTCAGTGGGTTAACTTTAAGTGTAATCCCCTCATTGGATTCACAGTTACTCATTGGAGGAGGAGTAGTAATGGAGGAAGAGCATGAAACGTACGTCGCTGATATTCCTCGCTGATGTTCCTGAGTATACTCAGATCAGTATCAAGAAGGAGGAGGAGAAATGGAAAAGGACAGCCGCAAGAAAGAGTTTGAAGAGATGATGAGAAGTCTGAAGGAGATTGAGGAAGAGGAAGCTCCGCTCAATCAAATGCAGACCAAGATTGATCAAGAAATAGAAACTGACAGTGGCGAGAAAGAGTTGGATGAGACAAAGAAAACGCTGAAGGAGAGGGAAGCAGAGACAGCTGCGCTCAATGAAATGTAGGACAAGATTGCTCAAGAAATGCAGGTCCCCATCGTTCCAGACGCTGCAGCGGATGATCCGGCGATCAGGAACCAAGAAGCGGATTCGCGTTCTCCTAGCAACGTTCATTACTCGTGCACTCCATAAGAAGAAGTGTTGGATGGGATAAAGAGAAGGCTAAAGGAGATGGAAGAAGAGGCAGCTGCGCTGATCAAGGAAATGCAGGCCAAGATTGCTCAGGAAATGCAGGCCAAGATTGCTCAAGAAATACAGATCCCCATCGTTCCAGACCCTACTTCGGATCAGGCGAGCAAAGAAGAAGCTGATTCACGTTAGGTTTTTGTTGGCAATGTTAAATACTCGTGCACTCCATTAGAAGTGCACCAGCATTTTCAATCCTGCGGAACAATTAAGAGAGTTACTATAAAGGCAGACGAGTTTGGTCATCCAAAAGGGCTTGCTTATGTTGAATTTATGGAGGCTGAGGGTGTTCACAATGCAGTGCTTCTTCACCAGTCAGAACTTCATAACAGCCAGCTGAACGTTACTGTCGAAAGGACAAACGTCCCAGGAATGAAGCATAATCGCTATCCAAGACCATGGTTCAATCCCAACGTTAATGCTCCCTCTAAGCAGTATGGATATGGAAAAATGCATAGATTCAAGCGTGCCATGCGATATCTGCCTTATTATTGAAACCCAGCAAAACACTGAGTGCTTAGTAGAGAGAATAATTACCATAAAGATTAAGGGTTTGAATTTGGTATCAAATCAATGTCAAAATTTGTGTAAAAACTTTGAATTAAAAGGGCTTGAACTTGGTATCAAATCAATGTCAAAATTTGGAGTGTGTGAAATCTTTGAATTAAATAGAATTTGAATGGAGACAAACTTATCACATTTACATATTTGAATTGAGACTTTGGATTAGGATTATGTTGTAGTAAAATTCAGACTTTGGATTTTGATTATGTTGTTGTAAAAATTTGTTCAAAGTTATAAGTTGCATCGTATATGACCATACATCAAGTCTGTAGAATCTATTTATGAATTAAATGGTTTGTTTGTATTTTTATCATAATCATTTTTATAAAGATGTTTTTTAATTTGTAGAACTTATTATAACTTCGATTTTATAATATATACATGAGAAGATGTTTATTATTATTATTATTATAACATAAAATATCACATTTATTCATTAATTTAATATATTTGAATTTCTAAGAAGTGTTTATTCAAATTGATATATAGATGAAGGAGCTCATGGTTTATATATTTCAATTTCTAGTTTCCTTAATTTTTTCAACAATTTTATCATCATTGGACATAACTAGAAAATACTTAATTAATATCTTTAATACCGATGAGGAGATTCAGTAGGGTGCCAAGATATAGATCTAAGGCACAGGGTCCCAAGGAATGTTAATAGATATACATTTCCAAGGAATATTTGAAGGAGTTTCCCAAGGATGAGGTTATATGCATAGGTTTTCGAGGATAGTCAAAAGGATGTATGTACCATTCGAGTGTTCGGTTCCTAATAAAGTTTATTAGTATTAGGAAACCAAAGGATGGGAAATCTTATTAATTTCTAGTTTTCTTGATTTTTTAAACAATTTTATCATCCTTGGAAATAGCTAGAAAATACTTAATTAATATCTTTAATAATTAGGAAACCAAAGGATGAGAAGTCTTAATAATACCCATGACCAATTGGAGCATGTTAGACTCATTGAATTCAAAATTCTCAATTTGTCTTCTCTAATTAGTCATAATTGTTCACGATTTTGGATATTTTGAATATAAATTGAATGAACTTTTTGTTATTCATATGAGACATAGCTACTTAATTGTTAAGGAGGAGGTGTTTATTCCACTTTTGTGAATGCTGAAAGTCTAATGTTTCACATGAAGAATACTGACTAGAGTGGCTATGCTACCATTATCCGATCCCTTTAGTATTTTCGACACCACCATAGATCCATCTTAAACTCAAATCTATCAAGAATCGAAAGCGATCCAATTNATATATATATATATATATATATATATATATATATATATAACATGTTGCTTTCATAAAAAAGAATTAAAAATGCAAATGATGTTGGCTTAAACAAACACACACACACACATACACGCACACGCACATGCACATACATGCACACGCACACGCACATACATGCACACACACACGCAAACACACACACACACACACCAACACAATTTGCATTTTTAAATCTTTTTTATGGAAACAGCATGTTACATAACATTACCCAACATTATGCATAACAACATCTCCCCCATACTCGACTATAGAGCACCCTGCTACTTTCGTGCAAAAATTATCTTGTAAATACACATATCCACAATTGAAATGAGCATTGACCCTAAGAGAGTACATCCAAAACTTAGCAACACATACATAGAAATGTTAGCAATAAAGAATCCTAGTAGCCTGAAGAAAGAAATCCCAAAGTAACGGGTTTGATCTTTGAACCCACAATCACCCATGAACCAACACATTCCAAGATAAAACAATAGATAGATAATTGAAACAATCTCACCTACATTTTTGAAGAACGATTCATGTTATTTTTGAGTTAGTCGATGTGAGTTAGATTCATCAAGAACAAATGGATTATACTTTGCTAGTATATGATTTGAATTACATAATGGTCAAATAAAAAATATGCATAAGTTATAGAATTTACATTTAATTATCTGAGCCCCACTGCTGTATGATGTTCCATGTATAGTTTGTTGACAAGGACACATGAAAAATGTTGTCGTGGTATTCCAAATAGTCAAAATAAAATAATAAAATAGAATACACATAATGTACATCAATGATAACATAAAATACAACTCTCAAAGAGATAATAATGATAAACCACAAAGTAACTTGTATTATTTGATAATCAAATCCAAATAACCTCAACAAATTCATGTATATCCAACTCATATGTTCATATATTAAATAGTGATTATATTGACATATATATATATGTTCGAAGAAGTTTTCATTGATTTCAACAGAGTCAAGATATCGATGTAATTGATATTGAGTGATGTTTCATTGATGTCAAAGTAATGATGATGATGTGATAGAAATGTTGAAGATGTACCATTGATGATGAAGGGGGAAGTTGTGGAGGATGGTTATTTGAATAATTTTTGATGAAGTCTTGTGAAGTCACGAAGATAAGACAATAAGAATTCTTGAATCCTCTCCATAATCTATTGAAGAAGAAGCCTTGACACAAGTGTATATAACGCCAAAGAGACCCTCTTATGGTGTAGCTTTACGTATGGCCCTCATAGGAAGACACTTTTTGTTGTACACATAAGGAGAAAACCGCTAAAGAAGTACCTAAGGTTGCCCCGAAGCAATGTTGGTGAAAAAGGTGGAGAATCCATTAAAATAAAGGCGTTGGGTCCACATGCCAATGATGTTGGGATCACACGAGCCATGATGAAGAAGGCCCTAAAGAGCCCCTAATGTTGTTCCAAAGAAATATTGGTGTAAATTATGAAGAAACCCCAAAGTAATGGTTGTGGGTTCACATGACCCCAAAAGTAGGATGTTTGGTCCACATGATCGTATCATGTGGACATGAAAATATGTAGGAATGATGATGTGTTCACCAAGTATGATGACGACGAGAAGCCCAAAAATCCCTTTGAAAAAGAAATGAAGTAATCTTGAAGGTAAGTTAAAGTTTCAATAATGAAAAAATGATGTTGGTTGTGGAGCCTAATTTTCCTAATTCAAAGATGTTATTGTTCAGCTGTTTTTGTAACCCAGTTTTTCTGTACACTCATCTCAGTGCAGAGGTGAAGCCCTCAAAAGATATTTTTGGGATTTTTTCTTGCCAACATTTTATGGGCCCATGGTATTGGGTGACTCGTGGTATTTTCGCATGGTAATTCCCATATAAAAGAAAATCATTATAATACAACTGTGTATGACATTGTAGCATTATAACATTATCTCTCTGATTGTGGGAGAGACCGTGAGAGAGTGAAGAGGAAGTGCAGCAGGTGTGCTATAGGTTGTATCCCTTCATTTTGATGGATGCTATAATAATTAAATATTGGTAATTTCTGTGTGGACGTATCCCATCTTGTGTGAACTACCTTATATTGATGTCTCTCTTGTAATGTGTTTAATATTTGCATCTTTTTTATTGTTATTGCTATGCGATCCTATTTTCTAACAATTGGTATTGAATCCAAATGTTTATTTGACTAGTAAACTCGCACAAAAGAAGGGTTCCTGGTTCAAGTGAGAGCAATGAAAGAAGAAGGAAAGATTACGTTTGATAAATTTTATGACAAAAACTACTAGTTATGGAAGATGCAAATGAAGGACTATGTGTACTAGAATGATCTATTCCTACCACCGGGAGGAAAACAAAACAACCGATGACTATGAAGGGTGAAGAATGAGGGATTCTTGACATAAAGGAATTGGGCACAATACGACTGTTCCTGGATTCGTTGCCGGCTTTCAATATTTCAAAAGAGAAGAAAACAGAGGGTGTGATGAGCGAATTAGATAAACTGTATGAAAAACCATCGACTTCCAACATAGTATTTCTAATGAAGCTTAGATTTAACATGAAGGAGTTAGAAGGTAGATTTGCTGCTAACCATTTAAATTAATTTAATATGGTTACTAATAAACTAAGTTCTATAAGAGTGAATTTTGATGATGAGGATATGGATCTTATAATATTTTCCGATTGTTAGAAAGATGGAATGGCTTGGTCATGGTTGTAAGTAACTCTATTTTTGGTTCAAACACTCTTAAATTTGATGATTTTATTGGTGTTATTATTAGCGAGGAAATGCGAAGAAAAATCACAGGTGAGACATTAGGTAATGCATTAACCATGGAGAGCAGGGGGAGACAAAGAGAGAGAGAAAAGATCCTAGGTAATATAAGCAAGTCTAGAAATGGAAAATCCAAGTCCAAAATAGAAAAGATAGAGTGTTGGAACCGTGGTAAGAGAGGAAATTTGAAGAATGACTCTCCAAAGAAGAAATGAGACATGCAACAAGAAGCTACTCAGGAAGCTAATGTAGCAAGTGATGTGTTACAATATTCTTTGATTCTTTCATTAGATAATACTAGTAATTACTGGGTAGTAGATTCATGGGCTTCATGCCATCCTACACCCCATAGGAAATTCTTTAATGGTTATGTTCTAGGTGATTTTGGACATGTTTTATTGGGAGATGATGAACCATGTAAAATTATTGGGATGGGTTTGTTGGCACCCCAACAGCTCCCTTGATTTAACAAAATAAAGGGAACCCCATTAGAATTTTGTAAATTTTAGAAAATATTTGCAGCCACCAATGGATGATGTATGCATTGGACCACAAATATCAGAGTGCACAATTTCAAGTGGTGTGCGTGCTCTATAAGAATTTTTGACTTGAAAAGTATCTCTATGCTACTTGTCAAAAATGAAGCCTTCACAAACCCTTTCTGGTACGCCGATAAATGGAAATCCTTTCACCATATTATTTGTGTGTAGTAGCTTAATCCCACCAAAATTCAGATGTCCAAATCTGAAATGCCACAACCAGGATTCATCCTGAACTTTTTTCTTCTTCTGAAATGCAGCTTGCAAATTAGTGCTGCCATTTTATTTCTTGTTGAGAGGCTCGACTATTTCTTTACTTTCTACCTTGAATGCATCTCCTATGTTTTTATTCCCTTTCATGTCGGGAACTATCCTTAATGGAAACAAGTGGTTTCTTGTCATTGGCACTTTTGCTGTCAGCTGGTCACTTGGATGCTTGTCTTTAATCACACATTGATCCTCTTCCATGTAGACTATGCAGCCTTTTTGTATCAACTGTCCAATGCTTAACAAATTATGTTTCAGACCTTCGACATGATAGACATCAGGGATATACTTACTCTCCCCCTTTTTGGTTTGAAAATCAACAGTTCCTTTTCCTAAAACAGTAACTTGGACATTGTTTTCAAGTGTAACATCAGTTTGAACTAAATTATTTAGTCAGGAAAACAAATTTAAATTACCAGTCATGTGATTACTGCATCCTGAATCTAATTACCATATGTCATGTGGAATTTCTTGAATAGCATTTCCATCAAGGGGAGATGTCGATGCCATTAATAATGCACTTGTCAAAGTGCTGGTGCTAGTCGACTGATTTGGGCTTTTCCTTCCTTGTTCATATTGTTTCTTCTTGAACTCATATGCATAATGACCAAATTTTTTACAATAATGACATTGGATTATTGATTTATCAAACCTTTGGATGCTTGGATGACTTAGGTTCTGATACTCTCCTCTACCACCGACATTTGCAGGACTTCTGCCTCGTCCTCCTCTAGAAGAACTTCTTCCTCTGCCTCTGAAGCTGTTTCTCCCCTGCCTCTACCATGGCTTATGGATGAATGTGCTGTGAATGCAAATTCCAATGATGTTTGTGTTCTACTGAGTCTGTGTTCATGATTGATGAGTGAAGCTTGCAGCTCATTAATAGTAAACATCGACATGTCTCTGTGTTCTTCTAAGGTTAGTACCAAGTTTTCAAATCTTGGGGGAAGACTTCTGAGAATTCTTTCAACCACCCTTTGGTCTTCTATGTCTTCTCCATGAGATTTTAGTTGGTTTATCAAAGAAACAACTCTGGTGTAGAATGCGCCTACAGTCTATGAATCTTTCATGGAAAGAGATTGAAAATATCTTCTCAGAATTTGCAACTTGGAAGTGTTTACCTTTCCCAAACCTTGATAGGCGGTCTCCAATGTATCCCATGCTTTCTTAGCATTAATTTTTGCTGCTACTCTTGGGAGTATGCTTTCATTCATAGCTTGATGTATGTAAAACATAGCCTTTCCATCTTTCTTCCTCTATTCCCTCAAGACATATTTCTTAGCCCGTGTGAGATTGTTATATGCTATCATGTCTGCTAGTTCTGCATAACCATGCTAGACTATCTCCCAGACATATTGACCTCTGAACAAGGCCTTCATACTTAGAGACCAATATTAATAATTCTTTCTTGTAAAAATTGGATTTTGTAATGAACCAGAAGTGGAAGCCATTTTTAAATTTTTTTAAATTAATTTTCCTTAAAAAATTAATTTTCCACTTTTTTAAGACAAGATTTCTTTCCAAAACCTTGTTCTGATACCAGTTGGCCAAAACCAAGCTAACTAAACTTGAGTTTACCGCTCAGTTAATAAATTTTTAATTTTTCACACCGACCTCTTTTTATTTTTGTTACTTGTCGGGTGAAACTTGTCTAACTCCGGACTAGACAACTTTATAAACTTTGGTCGGTCTTTTAGACTCGACTGATTTACCTCTACTTGTCGGTTCTACCGACTGGTTTTACCTCGACCACTTGTCGGTTTGACAGACTAATTTTACTTCGACAACTTATCGGTAACTTCACTTCGACCACTAGTCGGTTGACCTATTCGACCACTAGTCGGCTCACTCAACCGACCTTGTCGGTTCACTTGGTTTTAGTCGAAATCTACAGAGTATATTTCTTAGTCTAAAAGAGTAAAGAAATTACAAATGCTTTTCACCTGTGAGTAAGATGAAGTAAAAATGGACACATTAACAATCCAACATAAGTTATAAAACATATACCCAAATATGTAGGAAGACTTGAGTCAACCACTGTGTTGTAAAACTAGGAACTTTCACGGAGTGAGAAATTTATGGGTTCTTGTTCTTTCAATCAATCGTAATTGTAAAAACATTTACACAAGTAAATCTGGAAATATTGTGCGGCTAAATAAACATGAATTCAACCATAAACTATTTCATATATATAATGTCCGGAAATAACTAAGGTAATACAAACTTGTCGATCCAAACTTGTCGACTCACCAACTGATCCTTTACAGAGCTTCGACTCTTCGACATAATAACATAGACATAAGCTTGAGCTTCAACTTCTCTCTTTTTCTCACCCTCGTGTTCTCTCGTGAGTTTTGCTGTTTAACTTGTGTCTAGTGACTAACTAAATTTACAATCTTATTCTTCTATTTATAGGAAACCTGAAAATTGCTTCGACGTGAATCGACCGACTCACCATTAAAGACTGTAATAACTATCTACCTAATAACGTAGCTTCAGAAATTAATTCGACTAGTTTACATTACTGAATCGTGGAATCTTCCCTTTTGTCAGACTGACCGACAATATCTTCACTGATACTGACTCTGATAGAGTTGGCTGAGATTAGATATCGATCTACGAGTAATTAATATTTCCAACACTCCCCATTAATTATGAGCAGATGGGGATTTTTTTTTAAAAACAAAATATTACAAAATGTTTTAGAGCTTAGACTTGCTCTGTTTATGACAGAGTTCATTGTGGAAAACTTGTCATTCCAATATAACTACGCAGATACTGGAAAGTATCCTTTGCGAATAGTTTTGTAAAGATGTCTGTAAGTTGATCTTCAGACTTGCAAAATCCAAAAATAAATTTCCTTGTTGTTCACCAACTCTCTTATGAAATGAAACCTTGTGTCGATGTGCTTGGTTCTCTTATGAAACACATGATTCTTTGATAATGCTATGGCTGAATTGTTGTCGCAGAAGATGGTTGTCGGTTCTTGATGGTTCTGTGACAAGTCTTTTAACACTCTCCTCATCTAGACAGTTTGAAATGTAGCACTTGTTGCTGCAACATACTCTGCTTCAGCTAAAGACAGAGTTTTTCTATGGGTTGTTTCTTTGAAGCCCATGAAACAAAACCTGTACCAAAATGAAATGCGTACCTAGATGTGATTTTCCTGTCATCTATGCTACCTCCATTTCCACTGTCAGTGTATCCAATGAGTTTAAAATTTTCTGAAGTTGAATACATAATACCAAGGTCTTTTGTTCCACTTACATACCTCAGAATTCTTTTACCTTCTTTCCAGTGTGAGTCTTTTGGTGAATCCATGAACCTTGAGATCAGAATTACTCCATACATGATGTCTGGACTTGTTGTTGTCAAATTCATAAGGCTTCCAACGAGCCTTTTGAACAGTGTAGGATCGACAATTGATCCTTCATCATCCCTGCTCAATTTTAAACCTGTTATCACTGATGTTGGGGCTGTCTTGCAATTAGACATGTTAAACCCTTCTAAAACTTCACTTGCATACTTTTTTTGTGATATAAAAATACCACTTTCATATTGTTGAAATTCAATTCCTAGAAAAAAATTCATAAGCCCCAGATTAGTCATTTCAATTTCACTTTCCATGATTGCTTTAAAATCTACTATGCCAAAATCACCAGTAAATATTAAATCATCTACATACAAGCAGACAATTAACATTTTACCTTGCTCATTCACTTTGGTGTACAATGTTGGTTCACTTCCACTTTTGTGAAATCCATTTTTAGTGAGATAGGAATCAATCTGACTGTGCCAAGCTCTAGGAGCTTGCTTCAAACCATAGAGTGCCTTTTTCAGCCTGTACACTTCATACTCTTGACCTGAAAATTCATATCCTTGTGGTTGTTCCACATATACTTCCTCTTCTAGATATCCATTTAAGAATGCTGACTTGACATCTATTTGATGAAAAAGCCATTTGTTTTGTGCTACAATGGCCAAAACTATTTTGACTGTATCCATGCGTGCAACAGGTGCAAATGTTTCATTGAAGTCTATGTCGGGTTGCTGTGTGAACCCTCTTTCCTTGTGCTTTTGCACGTTCCCATCAGCATATTTCTTTGTCTTGTAAATCAATTTGACGTTGATTACATCTTTGTCTTTTGGTACATCAACTAGCACCCATGTCTGGTTCTTCTCAATGCATTTTATTTCTTCATCCATGGCTTGTGCCCATACTTCTTCTTCAACAAATTATTCAAATGTTAGTGGATCATATATAGGAGAAAATAGTGCAAAGAGAGAGAATGAATTTTGTGTAGCTTGAGATGCTACTTGTGTCGATGGTCCTTGTGCTAAACCATGTCATGGTCTCATGGGAGTCAACGGTGGTGTGACTGGTTGAATTACATGTAGTGTTTTAACCACTTCCTCTTCCATATCATCATTGTCGACATATTGACACAATCTTGACATCTATGTCGACGGTTCCATCCCATGATTCATTCTCGACAAATTGAACATTCTGACTTATTATCACTCTCCTTGTGACATGATCATAAAACTTGTATGCTTTTGTGTCTTCTGAATAGACGACAAAAATACATTTATGTACCTTCTTCTCTAGCTTTCGTCTCAACTCATTTAGAACATGAGCATATGCAACACAACCAAAAAAATTTAAATGACAAACACTATGATTCATACCTGTCCATGCTTCTTGAGAAACTTTGTTCTTCACACTCTTTATCGGACATAGGTGCATAATGTATACAGCAGTTCTGACTACTTCTCCCCAATATTCATTTGAAAAATGCTTGGACGCCAACATGTTGCATGCCATCTCTATGATGGTTCTATTCTTTCTTTCGGCAATACCATTCTGCTGAGGTGTATACATGCAGTGAATTTCTTCTGTATTCCATGGGTCTTGTAGAAATTTAGAAATTTGTTTGAAACATATTCACCTCCTCTGTCGGTCCTTAAGATCTTGATGCGGTGTCCACTCTGGTTCTCAACGAGTGTCTTGAACTGCTAAAAAATAACTAAGTGCTTTAGATTTATGTTTCAGGAAACATACCCATGTTTTTATTGAGTAGTCATCAATAAAATTTAGAAAATATTTGCAGCCACCAATGGATGATGTCTGCATTGGACCAAAAATATTAGAGTTCACAATTTCAAGTGGTGTGTGTGCTCTATAAGACTTTTCGACTTGAAAAGTCTTGCTGTGCTGCTTGCCAAAAATGCAACCTTCACAAACCCTTTTTGTTCTGTCGATCAATGGAAATCCTTTCACCATATTCTTTGTGTGCACTAGCTTCAGCCCACCAAAATTCAGATGTCCAAATCTGAAATGCCACAATCAAGATTCATCCTGAACTTCTGTCTGAAATGCAACTTGCAAATTAGCACTGCCATTTTCTTTCTTGTCGAGATTCAACTTCTTCTTTACTTTATGCCTTGAATGCACCTCCTGTGTTTGTCTTCCCTTTCATGTCAGGAACTATCCTCAATGGAAACAAGCGGTTGCTTGTCATTGGCACTTTTTCTATCAACTGGTCGCTTGGATGCTTGTCTTTAATCACATAGTGATAATTTTCCATGTAGAATCTATATCCTTTTTGTATCAACTTTCCAATGCTTAACAAAGTATGTTTCATACCTTCAACATGATAGACATCAGGGATATACTCACTCTCCCCCTGTTTGGTTAGAAAATCAACAACACCTTTTCCTAAAACAGTAACTTGGACATTGTTTCCAAGTGTAACATCAGTTTGAATTGAATTATCTAGACTGGAAAATAAATTTAAATTACCAGTCATGTGATTACTGCATCCTGAATCTAAGTACCATATGTCATGTGGACTTTCTTGAATAACATTGCATTCAAGTGGAGATGTCGATGCCATTAACATTGCCCTTGTCGAAGTGTTGTTGCTGGTCGACTGATTTGGGTTTTGACTTCCTTGGTTATATTGTTTATTCCTGCACTGATATGCATAATGACCAAATTTCTTACAATAATGACATTGGATTTTTGATTTATCAAACCTCTGGCCTCTTGGCTGACTTGGGTTCTAATACTCTCCTCTACCACTGACATTTGCAGGACTTCTGCCTTGCCCTCCTCTAGAAGAACTTCTTCCTATGCCTCAGAAGTTGTTTCTCCCCCTGCCTCTACCAAGGCTTATGGATGATTGTGGTGTGAATGCACCTTCCAATGATGTCTGTGTTCTGCTGAGTCTGTGTTCATGATTTATGAGTGAAGCTTGCAGCTCATCAAAAATAAACATTGACATGTCTGTGTGTTTTTCTAAGGTCACAACCAAGTTTTCAAATCTTGGGGGAAGAATTTTATGAATATTTTTAGCCACCCTTTAGTCTTCTATGGCTTCTCCATGAGATTTCAGTTGGTTTATCAAACCAAAAAATCTGGTGTAGAATGCATCTACAGTCTCTGAATCTTTCATGGAGATAGATTCAAACTCTCTTCTTAGAATTTGCAACTTGGAAGTCTTTACCTTTCCCAAAACTTGATAGGCAGTCTCTAATGTATCCCATGCCTGCTTAGCATTAATTTTTGCTGCTAATATTGGGAGTATGCTTTCATGCATAGCTTGATGTATGTAAAAAAGAACCTTTCCATCTTTCTGCCTATGTTCCCTCAAGATATATTTCTCAGCCTGTGTGAGATTGTTATATGCTGTCATGTTTGCTCGTTCTGCATAACCATGCTGGACTATCTCCCAGAAATCTTGACCTCTGAACAAGGCCTTCATAGTTAGAGACCAATATTCATAATTCTTTCCTGTAAAAATTGGAGTTTTTAATGAACCAGAAGTGGAATCCATTTTTTAATTTTTTAAAATTAACTTTCCTTCGCAAATTAATTTTCCTCTTTTTTAAGACAATATTTCTTTCCTAAACCTTGCTCTGATACCACTTAGACAAAACCAAGCTGACTAAACTTGAGTTTACCGCTCAGTTAATAAAATTTTAATTTTTTCACGTCAACCTCTTTATCTTTTTGTTACTTGTAGGGTTAAACTTGTCTACCTCCTGACTAGACAAGTTTATAAACTTTGGTCGACCTTTTAGACTCGACCGATTTACCTCTACTTGTCGGTTCTACCGACTAGTTTTTCCTCGACCACTTATCGGTTTTACCGACTGATTTTACTTTGAAAACTTGTTGGTAACTTCACCTCGACCACTAGTCGGTTGACCTCTTTGACCACTAGTCGGCTTACTCAATCGACCTTGTCGGTTCACTTGGTTTTAGTCAAAATCTACAGAGTATGTTTCTTAATCTAAAAGACTTAAGAAATTATAAATGCTTTTCACTTGTGAGTAAGACGAAGTAAAAATGGACACATTAACAATCCAACATAACTTATAAAACATATACCCAAATATATAGGAAGACTTCAGTCAACCACTTTGCCGTAAAACCTGAAACTTTGACGGAGTGAGAAATTCAGTGGGTTCTTATTCTTTCACTCAACCGTAATTGTAAAAACATTTACACAAGTAAATATGGAAATATTTTGCAGCTAAATAAACATGCATTCAACCGTAAACTATTTCATATATATAATGTACAAAAATAACTAAGGTAATACAAACTTGTCAATCCAAACTTGTCGGCTCACCGACTGATCCTTTTACAGAGCTTCGACTCATCGACATAATCACATACACAGAAGCTTGAGCTTCAAATTCTCTCTTTTTCTCACCCTGGAGTTCTCTCATGAGTTCTGATGTCTAACATGTGTCTAGTGACTAACTAAATTTACAGTCTTCTTCTTCTATTTATAGGAAACCTGAAAAATTGCTTCTACGTGAATCGACCGACTCACCATTAAAGACTGTAATAAATATCTACCAAATAACTTAGCTTCATAAATTAATTCGACTAGTTTACATTGCCGAATCGTGGAATCTTCCCTCTTGTCAGACTAACTGACAAGATCTTGAATGATACTGACTCTGACAGAGTCGGTTGAGATCAGATACGTATCTACGAGTAATTAATATTTCCAACACTCCCCCTTAATTATGAGCAGATGGGGATTTTTTTTTAAACAAAAATTTACAAAATGTTTCAGAGCTTAGACTTGCTCTGTTTATGACAGAGTTCATTGTGGAGAAATTGTCATTCCAATATAACTACACAGATACTGGAAAGTATCCTTTTCCAATGGTTTTGTAAAGATGTCTGCAAGTTGATCTTAAAACCCGCAAAATTCCAATCAAATTTCCTTGTTGTTCACCAACTCTCTTATGAAATGAAACCTTGTGTCAATGTGCTTGGTTCTCTTGTGAAACACATGATTCTTTGATAATGCTATGGATGAATTGTTGTCGCAGAATATGGTTTTCTGTTCTTGATGGTTTTGTGACTAGTCTTTTAACAGTCTCTGCATCCAGACAGCTTGACATGCAACACTTGTTGCTGCAACACACTCTTATTTAGCTAAAGACAGAGTTACTATGGGTTGTTTCTTTGAATCCCATGAAACAACACTTGTACCAAAATGAAATTTGTACCCAAATGTGCTTTTCTTGTCATCTATGCTTCCTCCATTGTCACTGTCAGTGTATCCAATGAGTTTAAATTTTTTTGATGTTGAATACCTAATACCAAGGTATTTTGTGCCACTTATATACCTCATAATTCTTTTACGTGCTTGCCAGTGTGAGTCTTTTGTTGAATCCAGGAACCTTGAGATTAGACTTACTCCATACATGATGTCTGGTTTTGTTGCTATCAAATACATAAGCTGCCAACAAGCCTTTTGAATAGTGTAGGATTGACAGTTGATCCTTCATCATCCTTGCTCAATTTTAAACATGTTATCACTGGTGTTGGGGATGTCTTGCAATTAGACATGTTAAACCTTTTTAAAAATTCACTTGCATACTTTTTCTATGATATAAAAATACCACTTTTAGATTGTTGAACTTCAATGCCCAGAAAAAACTTCATAAGCCCTAGATCAGTCATTTCAAATTCACTTTCCATGACTGCTTTAAAATATGCTATGCCAAAATCACCAGTAAATATTAAATCATGTACATACAAGCAGACAATTAACATTTTACCTTGCTCATTCACTTTGGTGTACAATGTCGGTTCACTTTCACTTGACTTGACATCCATCTGATGAACAGGCCATTTGTTTTGTGCAGCAATGGCCAAAAATATTCTAACTGTATCCATGCGTGCAACAGGTGCAAATGTTTCATTGAATTCTATGTCGGGTTGCTGTGTGAACCCTCTTGCCTTGTGATTTTTCACATTCCCATCAGTATCTTACTTTTTCTTGTAAATCCATTTGATGCTGATTACATCTTTGTCTTTTGGTACATCAACCAGCTCCCATGTCTGGTTCTTCTCAATGCATTCTATTTCTTCATCCATGGCTTGTGCCCATACTTATTCTTCAACAGCTTCTTCAAATGTTAGTGGATCATATATAGGAGAAAATAGTGCAAAGAGAGAGAATGAATTTGGTGTACCAGCTTCATATATCTCACGTAGACTTCTTGTCTTCACCGGTTCTGTTGATGTCGACCTTGACGAAATGCTTCATGGATTCTGATGTCCTCTTTGTGTGCTTGTCAATGAAGCTTGAGATGCTACTTGTGTTGATGGTCCTTGTGCTGAACCATGTCATGGTGTCATGGGAGTCGACGGTGTTGCGACCGGTTGAATTACATGTTGTGTTTGAACCACTTCCTCTTCCATATCATCATTGTTGACATTCGCCACAATATTGAAATCTATGTCGTCGGTTGCATCCCATGATTCATTCTCGATAAATTGAACATCTCGACTGATTATCACTCTCCTTGTGACAGGATCATACAACTTGTATGCTTTTGTGTCTTCTGAATAGCCGACAAAAATACATTTCTATCCCTTCTTGTCTAGCTTTCGTCTCAGCTCATCTGGAACATGAGCATATGCAACACAACCAAAAATTTTTAAATGAGAAACACTATGATTCATACCTGTCCATGCTTCTTGAGGAAATTTTATTCTTCACGCTCTTTATCAGACACTGGTTCATAATGTATACAGCATTTGCGACTGCTTCTCCCCAATATTCATTTGGCAAATGCTTGGCTTCCAACATGGTGCGTGCCATCTCCATGATGGTTCTGTTCTTTCTTTTGGCAATACCGTTCTGTTGAGGTGTATACCATGCAGTGAATTGCTTCTGTATGCCATGGGTCTCTACACAAATTTAGAAATTCATTTGAAACATATTCACCTCCTCTATCGGTCGTTAAGATCTTGATGCGATGTCCACTCTCGTTCTCCACGAGTGCCTTGAACTACTGAAAATAAATAAATGCATCAGATTTATGTTTCAGGAAAAATACCCATGTTTTTCTTGAGTAGTCATCAATAAAAGTTAGAAAATATTTGCAGCCACCAATGGATGATGTCTGCATTGGACCACAAATATCAGAGTGCACAATTTCAAGTGGTGTGCATGCTCTATAAGACTTTCCAACTTGAAAAGTCTCTCTGTGCTGCTTGCCAAAAATGCAGCCTTCACAAACTCTTTCTGGTATGACGATCAATGGAAATACTTTCATCATATTCTTTGTGTGCAGTAGCTTCAACCCACCAAAATTTAGATGTCCAAATATGAAATTCCATAACCAGGTTCATCCTAAACTTCTGTCTGAAATGCAGCTTGCAAATTAGCACTGCCATTTTCTTTCTTGTCGAGAGGCTCAACTATTTCTTTACTTTCTTCCTTGAATGTAGCTTCTATGTTTGTCTTCCGTTTCATGTCGGGAACTATTGTCAATGGAAACAAGCAGTTGCTTTTCATTGGAACTTTTGCTATTAGCTGGTCTCTTGGACTCTTGTCTTTAATCGCACAGTGATCATATTCCATGTAGACTCTGTATGATTTTTGTATCAACTGTCCAATGCTTAAAAAATTATGTTTCAGACCTTCGACATGATAGACATCATGGATATACTTACTCTCCCCCTGTTTGGTTAGAAAATCAACAATGAATTTTCCTAAAATAGTAACTTGGACATTGTTTCCAAGTGTAAAAATCAGTTTGAACTGCATTATCTTGATTGGAAAACAAATTTAAATTACAAGTCATGTGATTACTGCATCCTGAATCTAAGTACCATGTGTCATGTGGACTTTCTTGAATAGCATTGCATTCAAGTGGAGATGTTGATGCCATTAACATTGCACTTGTCGAAGTGCTGGTGTTGGTCGACTGATTTGGGATTTTCCTTCCTTGGTCATATTGTTTCTTCCTGCACTCATATCCATAATGACCAAATTTCTTACAATAATGACATTGGATTTTTGATTTATCAAACCTCTGGACGATTTGATGAATTGGGTTCTAATACTCTCCTCTACCACCAACATTTGCAGGACTTCTGCCTCGTCCTCCTCTAAAAGAAGTTCTTCCTCTGCCTCTGAATTTGTTTTTCCCCATGCCTCTACCACAGATTATGGATGAATGTGGTGCAAATGGACCTTCTAATGATGTCTGTGTTCTGCTAAGTTTGTTTTCATGATTAATGAGTGAAGCTTGCAGCTCATCAATAGTAAATGTTGACATGTCTGTGTGTTCTTTTAATGTCACAACCAAGTTTTCAAATCTTGGGGGAAGAATTTTGAGAATTTTTTCAACCACCCTTTGGTCTTCTATGGATTCTCCATAATATTTCAGTTGGTTTATCGAACCAACAACTCTGGTGTAGAATGCGTCTACAGTATCTAAATATTTCATGGACAGAGATTCAAAATCTTAACTCAAAATCTGCAACTTGGAAGTCTTTACCTTTCCCAAACCTTGATAGGTGGTCTCCAATGTATCCCATGCCTGCTTAGCATTAATTTTTGCTTCTACTCTTGGGAGTATACTTTCATGCATAGGCTTGATGTATTTAAAACATATCCTTTCCATCTTTCTTCCTCTGTTCCCTCAAGACATCTTTCTCAACCTGTGTGAGATTGTTATATGTTGTCATGTCTGCTGGTTCTACATAGCCATGTTGGACTATCTCTGAGACATCTTGACCTTTGAACAAGGCCTTCATAGTTAGAGACCAATATTCATAATTCTTTCCTGTAAAAATTGGAGTTTGTAATGAACCAGAAGTGGAAGCCATTTTTTAATTTTTTTAAATTAACTTTCCTTAAAAAATTAATTTTCCACTTTTTTAAGACGAGATTTCTTTCCTAAACCTTCCTCTGATACCAGTTAGCCAAAACCAAGCCGACTAAACTTGAGTTTACTGCTCAGTTAATAAAATTTTAATTTTTCACGCCAACCTCTTTTTCTTTTTGTTACTTGTCATGTGTGTTGTTGCCATTCACACACCTAGGTTACATGGCAAAAATATTCAGGGCACTCGGTGTGTCCCTGGGGGCAAGTCTCCAGTCAAGGCTGTCACCTTGTTCTTGACTCCTCTGTTTAGGTTCAACTCCTAACGAAGCCAAGGGGGGTAGACCCTATTAAGTTACTAAGGCAAAATTATTTAGTATGATGATGGTATTAAAGAATAAGTTTTTTAGGAGTTTCTATTTAACAATTGTAAACAACAAATAACATGATGAGATAATCACAAGTAAGCACGAAAATGACACCCAATCACCCATAGATTGAAAGAAATAAATAGTTGACCAGTTCCTTGCAAATGGAGTCGAAAAACAATTAAGAGTGCTTGCAAGTGTTGGAATGAATGTTGTCCAATTCTATCTTGGTTAATTTTAAAATTAATGTAAGAAGATGAGTAATTTAACTTAGGCGAGGGGACTCCAGATATACCCAGGGGGTACTTGAAGTATGTCCAAAACTAAACCATCACGGCTACCCACAAGGAATATGTGGGCTGAATGGAGTCTCTGAGGCTGTTGTTCATAATGCACCCGAAGGTGTAATAGAGATTGGCACCTCGAGGTCACTTTTAGGAGTTCCCGCTTCCTTTGGGTATTTTTCCACCGTAATGGTTTGATCGAGGCGTTGGATTTTCGCCTGATGGTTTGTCAATTTAGGGAGAGTGAATCCTAATTATTCTAGTCACTCTAGTGCTTTTGATGCAGATTGTCCGATTGGACGAACCACAGCCAAGTACAGAGCATACACATTGGATTCTTCGTTATTTTTAGTAAATTTTAAAATAGGTGTTCTTGTTAAAAATAAAACCCTCTAGGAACCTCTTTTGATCCAAGTGGATGTCAATATGGGAATAAGGGAGGGTCAATCGGGAAGTCCTACCACGCATCTCTTTCCCCTGGCGGGTCAATCGGGAAGTCGTGGGGTAAGTAGTATGATTACTTTTGAAATTAAAATATGGAATAATGAAAAATAATATCAAATTATACAATCCTGGATGTCAGTACTAAATTAGAGTAGAAAAGAGGGAAAAATGCAAAAAAGTGAAATGGACGCAGATCCCCCCTGGGGGGATGGGAAGCGGGCTCGAAAGAGCCTACTCAAAAAAGATTTTATTTTACTATTATTGGTTATAATATCAGCAAACTGAAATATCAGAAACCTCTTGGTTCTTATATGGGATGAAACCAAGATCTTACAACCTTCCAAATTTTTTAAATTTTAGTGAAAGGGGAGACCCCTAGGGGGATTTGAACTCTCCCGAGGTCACTTTCGAACAGAAGCTTCCTTTATTTTCTGTTACACTTGATAAAAATATCAAGCATGTTAGAATAACATATGCCCAAAAGAACTTTAAGAGTGCCTTTGGATCAGCCTACCTTGACTCAAAAAAGACTAAGTTAAAATTAGCTAAACAGGTGAAAAAGGAACCAAGGAAAGCAAGATTTCCTTGGGATCTTGGCTTTCTGTTTGTGCAGCCAATGAAATATTCATTGATTACTGGATTTAATCTTTTTAAAACATAAAAGGAAATCTAGAGCATGCAACCTACTGATTATCTTTAGCTTGCCATGCAGAACGGACGATTTCCTTATGCTAGATCTAGAATGCTTAATGATACTTTTCAGAATTGAGATATAGAATATGAGATTTGAAATAGAAGATATATGTAAATTTTACTTTGATGTAACAAATCCAAATGATAACAAATCTTTCGAACACAGTAACCAGGTAAGAAAATTGATTTTTTAAAGAAAGGAGAAGAAGAGGAGAGAAGGTCGGCTCGTTGCTTGAATGGAACAAGCTGAAATGAGGCCCTTTTGTGGAGCGCCGAGGGACAAAGTATTGATCTTATTGGATAAGGAATGGCGTCAATCTTGATCCACACCTTCGTCCAATCAGGAACCTGCAACTAAATAACACAAGCCTACACAACACCTCATGAGATCTGGATATAGATGTATAAAGCAACAAAAATGAAAGATCATGCAAAAATAATCTTATTTAAGCATATAACTGAAATTATTGAGCATACATAATATGGATAAACAAGAGAAAGTAATCTAACTTGCTTAGTTTACACCCTTACATGATTCAATCGAATCCTTGAAGCCAAAAAACAAAAGCAACACAGAAATTGGAAAGAAATTGCAGTTACCACATTAGCAGCATGATGCTGAGAATCCACACAAACACATGCACTACACGGTATAGCCTCCAAAGCTTCTTTATTCACAATAAAAATATAGGAGTATTACAATGGAAACAACTCCTCAATCCAACTCTAACTAGCTTGGAAGAGGCAGGCTGAGCTTTATTTATACAAAAAACAGGAGATCTAGCCCAAGGGGGGCACAAATCCCAAGGAGACAAACCACTGCAACTGAAGGAGAGTCCATCAATGCTTGATCTAAAGCTGAAATGAGCTTCCACTGAGCCTACTTGTCAATCGAGGGGCAGATTGAGCTGACACATCAACCTTTTGACTGACAGATCAATCCCTAGAGCTTCCAGGAGAGCCCACAAATGTGGAGGAGAGAGAGAGGGCACAATTCCCCATAAAGGATGCTAAAGATCAACTCTGGATTTGTCCATATCACCTCCTTCAGTTAAGGATTTGTCAGATCCAGTCAATCTGGTTCATATTTGACTGATTTCAATCAAATCGGTCGAGAATCCACTGATCTAGGATTTTGGATTTGCTCCATTATTCATCAATTTATTAATTAAAATAATCAATAATTGATTTTTGGGGTTTTCTAACCTGAGTGATGGAAAATCACTCAAAAATTGAAAAAAGTGGGTCCATGGGTTTACATGGTGCTCTTAGCTTGAAAATGAGCACCTACATGACTGAAACTGATTATTTGGACCACTTTTATTAAAAAACCAATTTTTCCAATTAAACTATTAAAAAAATAGCCTAAGTTTTGGAAAAATTAAATTTTAATAAAAAACATTGAAAAAAATAAAAAATTAAAAAAGTTGAAAAAACCTAGGGGGACTTAGACATGTTCATATGACTCGACCATGATGCCTAGCATGTTTATACATTGACACATAGACTCTAATAACCTCAATAGGCCTAAATGCCAAGCCAACCACCCCAACTTTGGAGGTATGGAGTGAAAAAATCAGAAATTATCAGTCGTTTATTAAAAAACCAATAATAAGCAAGGGAAAAAACACCCTAGGATGATCGGATTGACAAATAAAGTGTAAGATACCGAGTCTTTTATAAACACTATCATGCTAGAACATTTATTACAATTCCCCCATGGGGTATGAACATGTGATATAGTACAACAAAGCTTCCCAGAAGCAAGACTGAAGGTCTTCTGAAGTTCGAACAAGTTATCCTTGTCCGGTTCATGAGGCTCACTTGATAAAAAACCACTAAGTACAACTTAGGTGGTGACAGGGTGAAACTCTTCTAACTCCCGACTAGACAAGTTAATAAACTTTGGTTGGCTTTTTAGACTCGAGTGATTTACCTCTACTTGTCAGTTCTACCGACTGGTTTTACCTCGACCACTTGTCGGTTTTATCGATTGAGTTTACTTCGACAACTTGTCGGTAACTTCACTTAGACCACTAGTCAGTTGACCTCTTCGACCACTAGTCGACTCACTCAACCGACCTTGTCGGTTCACTTGGTTTTAGTCGAAATCTAAAAAGTATGTTTCTTAGTCTAAAAGACTTAAGAAATTACAAATGCTTTTCACCTATGAGTAAGATGAAGTAAAAATGGACACATTAACAATCCAACATAACTTATAAAACATATACCCAAATATGTAGGAAGACTTGAGTCGACCATTGTGCCGTAAAACCTGGAACTTTCACGGAGTGAGAAATTTATGGGTTCTTGTTCTTTCACTCAACCATAATTGTAAAAACATTTACACAAGTAAATATGGAAATATTGTGTGGCTAAATAAACATGCATTCAACCATAAACTATTTCATATATAGAATGTCCAGAAATAACTAAGGTAATACAAACTTGTCCATCCAAACTTGTTGGCTCACCGACTGATCCTTTTACAGATCTTCGGCTCTTTGACATAATCACATACACAGAAGCTTGAGCTTCAACTTCTCTCTTTTTCTCACCCTGGAGTTCTCTCGTGAGTTATGATGTATAACTTGTGTCTAGTGACTGACTAAATTTACAATCTTCTTCTATTTATAGGAAACCTGAAAATTGCTTCTACGTGAATCGACCGAATCACCATTAAAGACTGTAATAACTATCTACCTAATAACTTAGCTTTAGAAATTAATTCAACTAGTTTACATTGCCGAATCGTGGGTTCTTCCCTCTTGTCATACTGACCGACAAGATCTTGACTAATACTGACTCTGATAGAGTCGGCTAAGATCAGATACAGATCTGCGAGTAATTAATATTTCCAACATGTTGGAGACTATGGAGATCAACATATATCAGTAACAAGATTGAAGGCGGTTGGAGAGATTCGCTACACAATCATCTCATCGATCTTCATCAATTAAATCATAGGATTTTAATTATTCTGTTAGTTAAAAGAAGATTTGGTTCTGTTTTTCATTCTATTTTTTTCTTTCTAAATTTAATTTCTAACTTCTAATTGCAGGTTTAAAAAAAAAGGAATTCCCCCGTAATAAGGAGATGGTATTCTGCGTATGAGAAAGGGAAATTTTCTATCTTTTCATGATTTACTGTTTACATTACTATAATTTTAATAACATTCCACCTTAGTAAATGAACACTGATTGATATATTTTTGCAGGTTTACAGGGATGCCAAGCTGTGGAGGTTACGATATCATCGAGGATAATGTGATCAAGATATTTTTGTGCTATCAGTTTGACGAATAAATTTGTAAGGATGCGATGAAATCTAGAGAGCCAAAGGAAGACGTGATAACAAAAGAAGCATCCAAAAAATGAAGGAATATTAATAGTTCTATAATTTCATGGAGACGGTTCTTATGTGTAGTTATCTGCCAGAGTTAGAGATCGGTTATCCTATATAAAGAGGAGTAATTCAATTGGGAAGGGGGGTTGCACTAGACAGATCTTAGAAGTTTTATTTTCTATTTTGTAAACAAAGCTTCCAGAGGAGGAGCGCTTGACCGAATGGGGGGAAGATTTCTCTTTCACAGTTCAGAGAGTAGATTGGGGGGGCTGTGTAGGCATATAGGATTTTTCTTTTGAAAGTTCTGAAAATGCTGCTACCACAGAGGCTGCGCTGAACATAACTTAAAATTTCGTTTAATGTTCTGTAAACACTGCTTCCAAGGAAGAAACTTTTGGAGAAGGAAAGATTGGGACAAGAGATTGAAAAACACCTCTGTTTTTCATGAGGTTTATGTAATTTCTTACTAAACTTTGAATTAATACAGTATTGTTATTTCACATCTCTTGTCATTGATCTGATTGAATTTCTTTGACAAATCTCATTTTTTCTTGTTTCGAATGGACAGAAGATGCTGTGGTTTACTTGCAATTTATAAATGTATTTATTTATAATTTAGATTTATCTTTGTTATTGATTAATGCATTGATAAAACTTTAACAGATTTCTTCTTTTAACTATCTTTGTCTGTTTCTGCAAGTGATTGAACAGTGAAACTTTACAGCAAGAAATGTTGGTTTTTCAACTAACATGTGTATATGCAGTTTAACTTTGAATGATATAATCTTAAGTTACTGTTAATTGATTTTTATTAATTAACTGTGGGTTAGGTGATAAGAATGTAATCTAATTTACGTTTCGTTGATTAGATGAAAATACTTGTTTGTTCACACCTCTGGTTCACCTGCAAATCAACTCAAAATCCTCTTTAGGTAGCTTAGATTTAGATCAAGTTTTCTTTCCTAGTTAGATTTGAGTTTACTTTTCTTTACATCACCCACCTTGTTTTCCAATCTGGAAAACAGATCCTCTGTGGACCAAAATCACAAAATCCAGTGGAGGCTATTGAAATATCCATGGGAGATCACTACTTTAAACAACTCGAGGATAAAAAAATACTTGCGCGGGATTTCTTGAAGCCTTTTTCTGGGTTTTCTTCCTATGTTGTAAGTCTTAGACACCCTTTTCAGCCACATCCACAACTGAGGCTTCAACAAATGGCGCTGGAAGGAGGGCCATCCGACATGTAAGGTCATTTGAGATATCTTAATCAGATTATCTTAAAATCGCTCCAGCCCGAGAATATGTATATAGTTCATTTTATGCTCATGAATCTGTATTCAGTTGTTTTTCTAGGAAGATTAGTTTTCAATTTCAAATGGATGTGGTCAAGCAACTTATAGAAGTAAAATTCGATGGTGAGGGAGAAATTTTAGCACAAGAACATGTTCTTCAATTTACTTATAATTTCCTTGTTAACAAAATTTTGGATCAAGATGTTTTGTGCAGATTGTTAGCCTTCACATTCGAAGGAGGAATCAAAGAGTGGTTTGTAAACTTACCTCTTTCATCCCTACATTCTTTTGAACATTTTGTAGATCTTTTCATGCTTTCTTTTGGACATTATGACTTTGTTATATTATGTAATGAATGGAAACAACTCATTGTACAGAAGGGTGAATCATTTGAAGATTTTGCAATTAGAAATTTTAATCTCTATTGTAGATTCCCCTTTAATAGATCGTCCTATGATACAAGAATGGTTTCAACACACTAGTTCTATTACACATGAATCTGATCAATTAATAGATGATAAATTTGAATTATACAATGATAATCATCTACCTCTTTGTTTAGGTTTGCACGAAGAATCTAAGGATTTAAAAATTGTAGAAATGACTGTCTTCTATTTTTTAGATATGGATCATAATAAATATGATGATTAAGATGAATTAAATGTTGATATGCCCATGTCTATTTCATATGAAATTCAAATTCTAACTAATCATGAAGGAGATCATTTTTCTATTGAAGATTCTTCTAAAGTACAAGAGAATAGTTCTAATCATATTATTGAACAATCTTCTTCCAGCATAAGTAAAGAGCTTCACGATCCTGATATTCATTATTCTATTAAACCTTTAATAGATCTTGAATCAACTAATTGTTCTGAAATTTGTGCTATGTTTTCCCAATTACCGTTTTCAGACCTAAGTGATTATGTAGGAGAACATATTTTACAAAATGATGATACTACATTACAAGAAGAAGTACATTATGAGTTGGAACCTTTCATACATATCCCCTTAGAAGAGAAAATTCCCCTTAAGGACTCTCGTTCTGAAAATATTCTACAAAGAGATGAATTTCATGCACTTATTTCCTCTTCATATTTTTCTATGTATCATGATCTATTTGATAACAATGGCATTCAATCTTATATTTCAGATTCTAATTCTCCATTGTTAAGTTTCAAAGAGGTACAAGCTAATTATGAAACACATGCAGAAGATCAAGAAGATTCATATCCTTGCCATCGATCCACGTCTTCTTGTAATTATTCTTTACTGGAAATCAATACTATTTCTAATAATTGTTTTCAGAATTCTTACTTTTATGATTCATCATTCGATGAAGAAACATTTTATTCCTACAATCAATTACTTGATGGAGAAGATTCTTATGAGAATGTTAATGATACTAGTTCTATAATTATAAAACATCTCACATTTTTGACTCTTCTCAAGTAAATAACCAAAGGCAATTTGATCTCTATGAGAAGTTCCATTTTAATCAACCAATTTATGATGATTTTTGCGATAATAAGTTGGAACAAATTGGATGTGATTTTACTGACCTTATTCAAGAAAATATTCCTAAGGAGATAATCGCTCAAGAAGAAGCGTTGGATTCTTATAATACTGATTTTGATTCTCTTTCAAATAATACATTTCATTGCATAAATATTTCGAACTCTTTATGTCATTCTTTTGATTTTCATTGTACATACCACGATTGGGTTGCTGATTGGCTCGAGAAATATTTCTTACCAAGATTTCATCATTATGGTAAAACTTTGTTTTCCTTATTTGTATATAAAGATGGTAGGGATCCATTCTCTTTATTTGTACATAAATTTCATCTTATTTCCTTTAATGCATTCCTTCTTCGTTATTATTTGCAAGCATTCATATCATGCTTTTTGATCATTCGCTTCTTCCTTTTTGCAGGATTCCATATGCTTTCATGGTTGCATTGGAAATTCGATTATACTTGTGTTTATTTTTTAGAGTGGTTTAGGAGTAGGTGTAGAATAGATTAATTTTTTTCATTTCTTTAGTAATTAGATTACTCTTTTTGTTTTCTTTGAATAAAATATTTGCGACGACAAGCCAAGACCAAGGTAGAAACGAGGCTTCTTCATATGCATCCGGGCAAGTATTTTTATCCTCTTTCACTTTATTCATGCTCTCGCTTATTGTTGGTTCAAGGAATTCATGTTTAAATTATCTCTTCAGTTTTAAAACATAATGATCTTGTCATGAAATATTTTGAATTGATTATTTTCAGGTTTTAAGAGGAAGAACATTTTGACATAAGACAAGTTAATTAAAACTATAACAGCTTTATGTCACGCGAATTTTTGATCTTTTCTGATATCCACTTGAAAGGGGGTTTTTTACCTATTTTGTTGTTGCAAATTGGGAAAAATTAGCTTAGTTCCTTTTTGTACATGCTTTTTAATAAAGGAGGCCTTATTGTCTTAAACAACTTTCTGCGAAACATCAAATGTTGATCGTAATTCTTCAACTGTAAGAGAATAAATTTATTTTAGAGTTTTATTATAATCAATTCAATTAACAGATTCAACACATTTTTATATATGAATTGATGTAGTTATTATCTTTCGATTCTACAAGCACGACAAACAAATCATTCTTTTGTTCACATGAGACAATTTGTTAAGGCCTAGTTTTACAATTATTTTATTTTTCTTGAATTTAGTTTTCTAAATAAAGGGGTTTCAATTGGATCAATATCTCATATGATGAACAATACTATTAAATTATTTTCTACAACAAAATTTTAATTACATTCTTCCGTGCATGATATGTTAGTCGTAAAGCCTTGTTTTCTTTGATTTATTTAGATTAGATTGCTCTTATTTTATTTTTGCTTGATTAGGATTGGATTTCTTAATTTGATAATCATTTTCTTTGGGGAAAGTTTAGTTATTCAAAGCCTACATTTTTAAAGTCTTGTATATAAAGAGATATTTTTAAATTGATTTTCTAAGAAGAGGCTATCCATTTATCTGTGGTGGAACACTTTCCAAGTCTCGCCTTCATATATAAACTTAGTTTCTTTGATTATATTTCTCCTTTTAATTATCACAAATCAATACGCAAAGCTATTATTTTAAATTAGATTATGCAATTACGTTCTACTTGGATCCTTCTTTATGAGAAAATGAGTGGGGCTTGCATTGTTATCATCTCAAACCTATTAACACCGTCCCACTCTCTTAAGGAGTATAGTGGCTTCCCCATCCATTAAGTAATCTCTTATGGGATTAACATTAAAAGTGGCCCAATCCTTTTCTTTAACATCTCTAGGAATAAGTTGGGAAACATGAGGTATTATTACAAGCCGTCCTGTTCATGATCATGCCTTATTACAGAATGACTTTATTAATATCTGGTCATCATGCCAGGATATTGGCTTGTAGCCGCAAAATGGTTGAAAGAAGGGGCGTCTCATCATGAGCCAGCCCACTCATTATCTGTTAGTTGGTGTGAATGACATTGTCACCAAGTCAGGGAAGTGGTTTCCAACTTCTTTATAGGAATGCAAATATTTAACAAGGATTGATAAGCTTCACATATTTAACTAATGGATGGGATACAAGTAACTTATTGGGTTAAAAGGTAACCTTGTCAAGGCTATAGACGCATGCTGGCAGCAGGGCCATGCCTGTGGTATTAGAGGTAAATCCCCAAGATAACATCTTCTAGTCATCACGAATTGTTCGTTTAGAGCATGTTTCAATGAAGAACATATTTTGTTGGAAATCTAATCAATTAGTATTTTTCTTTGCATTCCAATTGATAGTTAGAAGGGCATCATTAAAAATCAATTGTGGCTGGGTAAATATTTAAAAGGATGACTTGTTAATGTGGTACACATGTTTTAGGGAAAGTTTTCTTCTTGTTAAAAGCCTCATCTTTCACCCCTTTATATGCTTACAAATACTATCTTTCCAAGGCAGAGATAACTGCTTCTTCCTAGCGTGTTGCCATTTGTTGGCACCCCAACAACTCCCCTTGATTTCACAAAATCCAGTGGAGGCTATTGAAATATCTGTGGGAGATCATTAATTTAAACAACTCGAGTATAAATCAATACTTGTGCGGGATTGCTTGAAGCCTTTGGATGGGTTTTCTTCATGTGTTGTAAGTCTTAGACACCCTTTTCAGCCACATCCACAATTGAGGCTTCAACAAGGTTTAAGGTATGGATTAAGTTAACTAATGGAAATGAATGGTTGATAAAGTCTGTAAGGCATATTCCTGCTATGAAAAGAAATCTGATCAGAATAGGGAAGTTGGTAGTTAGTGGTTTTTTGTCTACATTTTAAAAAATGTGGTGGGAGATCACTAATGAAGCATTGGTAAGAACAAAATGCGATAGGATAGGTATGTTGTATTTATGTCCTCATAATACTGATTATTTTATCTCTGTATCTTGCATAGAAATAGCTGTAGCATTGTGGTATCATAGGATTGGTCACACAAGTGAGAAGGGGATGCAGATTCTCCACTTAAGGAAGTTTCTTCCAGATCTGAAGGAGGTAAGTTTGGAATTTTGTGAGAAATATGTTTATGGAAAGCATAAGAGAGTTAGATTTATCAGGGTTGGGAAACAAAAAAGAGTGAAAAGTTAGATCTTGTGCATACATATGTATGGAGATCAAATCGGGTACAATCTATTGGCGGCTCTTGTTATTATGTTACTTTTATTAATGATGCAACTAGAAAAACTCTGGTTTATTGCATTAGATAGAAATTTGTTGTGTTTGCCACTTTTAAGAAGTGTAAATATTTGGTTGAGAATGAGATAGGGAAAAGATTGAAGTGTCTCAGATATGATAATGGAGGTAAATATTGTAGCAAGAAGTTTTATACTTACCATTCATGCCATGGGATTCATAGAGAGAAGACATTCCCAAGAACACCACAAGAAAATGGTGTATCATAAAGGATGAATATGACTATCATGGAACGTGCAAGGTGTATGAGATTGCATGTAGGGTTTCCCTTATAGTTTTGGGCTAATCTTGTAGATAGTGTTGTTTACTTAATAAACAGAGGGCCTTCAAGCGCTTTGGATGGTGGGATTCTATAGGAGGCATGGATAGGTAAAAAGGTAAACTACTAACTTTTGAGAACTTTTGGTTGTGAAGCATTTGTCCATATTGATAAATAAAATTGAACAAATGTTGAGGCTAAATCCAAGAAATGCACCTTTATTGGATACAATGTTGATGATTTTGGATATCGTTTATGTGATTATAAAAATCACAAAATGATTAGGAGTAGAGATGTATTATTCAATGAAAATGTTAGGTATAAATATCCGTTACAGGGAAAGAAAGAGAAAAAGGAAAATACAGAGTACATAGTGCTTGATGAAATCCAAGAAAGTGAATTTTCAAAGGTTCTAGAAAATCAAGAACAACAACAAGTACCTCAAACTCTTGCAAGTGTAAGAAGATCTACTAGGTTAAGTAGACCCCTTGAACATTCTCTCCTTCACTATATTATTTATTGATGACTTATTTTGGTGAACCAAAATGTTGTGAAGAAGCAATGTAGTTGAAATCTAGAAAGAAGTGGGAGCAAGGCATGAATGAGGAGATGGAATCATTGGTAAGAAACCAAACTTAGGATTTGGTTGAGTTTCATATGGGTAAAAGAGCATTGCATAATAAATGGGTTTATAGGATGAAGGAAGAAGGAGTTGATAAGCGGTATAAGGATAGACTTGTTGTAAAGGGGTTTGCACAAAACAAAGGTATAGACTTTGATGAAATATTTTCTCTTGTTGTTAAAATGAATTCAATTATGACTATTTTAACTCTAGCAGCAGTAGAATATTTGCATATTAAACAGTTAGATGTAAAAGTGACATTTATCCATGGGGATTTGGAGGAAGAGATTTATATGCAACAACCATAAGGGTATGATGTTAAAAGGAAGGATAATTTGGTTTGCAGGTTGAAGAAGAGCTTGTATGGATTGAAATAATCTCCAAGATAGTGGTATTTCTAATTTGATAAGATTATGACAGAACAAGGTTATAATAGATCCCATTTTGACCACTTTGGTTATTTCAAGAGGCTAGATAATGGGGGATATATTATCTTGTTATTGTATGTGAATGACATGCTTGTTGCAGGGTCTAACATGTAGGATATAAATGTGCTCAAATGGAAACTAGATAACTCATTTGCGATGTAGGATTTGGGTGCTGCAAAGCAAATCCTTGGTATGAGAATAACAACAGATGGGAAAAATAAAAAAATTACATTCTATCGGGGTGAGTACATAGAAAATGTGTTGGAGAGGTTTAGAATGTAGAATGAAAACTAGTTAGTACACCTTTGGCCAACCATTTTGAACTAAGTAAGGAGATGTGTCCCAAGACACCGGAGGCAATAGAATACATGTTCAAGGTTCCCTATTCATCAATAGTTGACAGCTTGATGTTTTCCATGGTGTGCACATGACCAGATATTGCAAATGCAGTAGGAGTTATGAGCATGTATATGAACAATCCAAGTAAAGAGCATTGGAGGGTACTAAAGTGGATTCTCAAGTATTTGAGAGGTACCAGTTCTCACACATTATGCTTTGGAGGTTTAGACATTGTTATATAGGGATATGTTGATGTAGATGTGGTTGGTGATAAATATAACAGGAGAAGCACCACGGGGTATGTCTTTACTATAGGTGGAACAATAATAAGTTGGATTTCGAAACTACAAAAGTTTGTTTCACTTTCAACAACAAAAGCCGTGTATGTTGCTGCTACAGAGGCTAGTAAATAGATGATATGGTTGCAGAGGTTCATCGAGGAATTGGGTAAGAAGCAAGAGAATATAAGGTTTTACAGTGATATCCAAAGTTCCATTCATCTTACAGAGAACTCAATATTCCATTACAATACTAAACATATACAACTTAAGTACCATTTCACAAGATATGTTCTAGAATATGAAATGCTAAAGTTGGAAAAGATACATATTAGCCAGAATCCTGCACACAGTTGAAAAAGGTAGTTACCAAATAAAAATTGAATTCCTGCTCGATTTCTAATGGCCTTCAAGCATGAAGGTGAAGATGAGAAATTTCCTAGGTCCAAGGTTTAGAGCATAGTCTAGCAAGTGCAATAGTGGTTGAGTTGTCCCGATCAGTCTCCAAGTGGGAGATTGTTGGTTGTGGAACCTGATCTTCGTAACTAAAATATTTTATTGTTCATTCATGTTTGCACCCCATATTTTTGTACACTCATCCTAGAAAGGAGGTGTGGGGGGCCATCGACCCCCTCGGCTGGGGGGTCAGAGGGCCAACAGGCCCCCAACAGGGGTTCAATGGTAGCACCCTTGAAAGAAACTTTTGGGATGTTTTTTGGTGAACAATTTACGAGCCCATGGTATTGGGTGATACGTGGTACTTTCTCATGGTAATTCCACTATAAAAGAAAATAATTTTAATATGGTTGTGTATGGTATTGTAGCATTGTAAAACGATCTATGTGATTATGAGAGAGAATATGAGAGAGTGAAGAGGAAGTGTAGCAAGTGTTTTGTAGGTTGTATCCCTTAATTTTGATGGATGGCATAATAATAAAGGACTGAAAATTTTTGTGTGGATGTAGCCCATCTTGGGTGAACCACGTTATATTGGTGTCTCTCTTGTAATGTGTTTATGTGTTTAATATTTGAATCTTGTTTATTGTTATTTCTCTACGATCCTATTTTCTAACACATGATTGGTCCATGACCCAATCAAGATACCCTTAAAATATGAATATGCTAATTTTAAGGAGAAGTACAAAATTTTCCCTAAAGTTTTGAGGAGGATCAAGTAGTTTCACAAAAGCTTGCATAATTTTCTCACACTTTATTGGAGTTACAAACTTCTTGTCTTGTTGGAAAGCTTGTTGTAAGGGATATGTGATGACATGATGTAGAGGTTCTTTTGGTGAATGGTTTCTTTCTTGTTTCTTCATCTTGGAAAAGGTATGTTTCTTGATTATCGACTTCTCTTATTATGATATATGTCTCGAATGAACTAATGTTTGTCTTGTTATCTTGACAACGATATGAATCTTGTAAATGTATTAGAGTTTCTCTCTTAGTGAATCTTATTGGATATCTTGCATAGAGCATTATGAACTTGCATAGATTATGATGATACTTGCATAGATTATGGTGATGATCTTGGTATAGATCATGGCGTTGACATAGATCATGATGATGTTATTGACATATATTATGGTGATGATATTGGTATAGATAATGGCAATGGCATAGATCATGATAATTCTATTGACATATATCATTGCAATGATATTTCATATATTGTGGTGATGTTTCATAAATGAACTTGATATGTTACGATGATTATGGTGATGATATTGGAATAGATCATGGAGTTTTTCTTGGAATAGTTTATGGTGATATTGTCATGGATTAGTGTGATGTTATTTCCATGATCTAGGGCTCCTCTCTTGGAATGACCTAAGTTTTGAAGGTGATAATGATGTTAAAGGTTTGAAGAAGAAAACAGATGAATTCTATGGGTGATTGTTTTTAGGATATGACTATACTCTTTAGAGACATATTTGTTTTTGTATTCATTAAGGTTTTGATGTAGATTTGAAGACATATTTAAAGGACACATTTAATCATTGTTTGTGAAATTTGGAATATATGTTTTTGTCTCGCATAAGAGGGTTTTGTTGTAGATTTGAAGACTATGTTAGAAGAAGTTGCTTGCGGATTTGTAGCATGTACATATTTATATGTAACAATGATAGTGATAGTGATTATGATGGTGACAATTACAAATACAATGATACAGGTACATGTTAAAAGAGATAGTGATACATGTACAAGTTCACATAGATAGTGATATAGTTACAAGTTGAGAGAGATAATGATATAGGTATAGATAGATAGATATAGTGACAAGAACATGGACACAAAGACAATGAAACATACATGTTTCCATTCTTATTCATGTAAGGGTGGAAATATGGGTCAAGGAAAAGAGACCATAGTATCCTTCAGTTTGTTGCTTGAGAAGTATGAGTTAGAGATTGCTGAGGATTGGAGCCCTCTCTGTAGGTTGGATCCTATGCATTATAAGGTTGTAGGCTCCTTCTAGTTGGTGGTAGAAAATTTGGGAGTGGGTAATTTATTCAAGTTGGTGTTGGTAAATCAATTGAATCGAATCTTTATATTGTGAAAATTGAACCCAAGTGATAGAAAAATTGCACTCACAAAATTGCTAATCAAACATGCAAATTTACACATAAAGGAGATTGAAATTGGAGCATAACACTAATCTGTATTGAATAAGTGTACAATAGCCAACCTTGTGAAGTAATTGGATGCATAAATATATAATTACATGAGATATTTGAATGCATAAGGATTCCATTCGAAATAGTCAAAAAATTAGGCTTACTAAATCTAGTCAAATCCCCCATAGGTGCATAAAGTAGTTTCCAAATCTACCTAGAGGCCCATGAATTGGCAAAGTCAAGTAGGAAAGATAATAAGTGATGGAAAGAAAACTCATACATGATTTTATTAGGACAAAACAATGGAGGATGATGAGGGCAAAAAATAAGACAACTACACCTAGTCTTACTTTCCCTTTTGCCATAAATATTAATAATGCAGGCAACTTAGAAGAAAAAGCAGATATGAACTAGGGAGGATCTAGAATAAAGTAGATATGCTAAATATGGATTCCAAGAGGTTTCCCAAGTTCCCCATGACTCAGTTTTAGAAATTTTGACTTCTATGGCATGTGGAAGACAACTTGCATAGAGTGGAATATTGGAAACTAGGCAAATATGACAAAAATGGATTAATTAATGTCTAAGGTAGGTAAATATGGGTTGATTATTCTAACACCCCCCCTTAAGCCTAAATTTATGAGTAAATATTAGAAAAATATAGGGCCTAGCAACAAGGCTTAGTCACCCTTTACATACTGCATGTCCATTTAACCAAGGAAAGAGGCAAAAACCCAGTGGGAAAATCCTCCCTTAAACATGGATAGTAAAACAAAATTTGAAAATCTTGTCATCAATCATGCTTCACAGCATGATCAGCAATCCCCAGTAGTGATTTGATATTGCTGAATGTATTCTCACAAAAAACTTTGGTGAAGATGTCTGCTACTTGTTCTGAAGATGCACAGAAGAGTAGGTGAATGGTGCCATCATGCACAAGCTGTCTGATGTAGTGCATATGGATCTCAATGTGTTTGGTTCTCTGTCTCTGAATTGGATCATTGTAGATTCGAATGGTGCTCTGATTATCACAATAAATAATAGTTGAAAACTATGATTCGAAGCCACACTCACCAAGTATCCCCTGCAACCATAAACATTGAGTTGCTACATTTACAACTCCTCTGTACTCTGCATTTGTAGATGAGAGTGCTATGGAATTATGTTTCTTTCTTGACCAGCTGATTGGTCCTTCAACAAGCATGAACACATATATTGATGTTGACTTTTGATCTGTGTTGTCACCTGCCCAATCACTGCCAGTAAACCCAATCAAATCAAGATCAGATTTAGCTTTGTAGAAGATCCCATGAGTTCTTGTTCCCTGAACAAAGTTAAGGATCCTTTTAGCTGCTCTCCAATGGATCTCATGAGGCTGATCCATGTATCTTGAGGCCACACTTACTGCATAAGAAATATCGGTTCAAGTGTGTGTAAGGTAAAGCAAACACCCAATCAACTACCTATACAATGTATTATTTACCATAGGAGAAGAACCTACTTCTTGAAGCTTAACTCCTGAAAGGAAGGGAGTCTTGCTTGGCTTGCGATCTTTCATGTTGAACTTGTTCAACAAATCTAAAGTATACTTGGACTGATGTACCTTTATTCCATATTGGGATTGAGCAATTTTGAGACCCAATAATTGGCTCAACAACCCCAAATCAGTCATAGAAAATGCATGGTTCATTGCATCCTTCAAGGAGGCAATTCTTTCTTTGAACTTCCTATAATCAGAAGGTCATCCACATACAAGACAATAATCATCAAAGAACCATGAATCAGCTTCAAATAAAAATTAGGATCAGACTTGCATCGAACAAAACTCAATGACAGCAGAAAGCCATCAATCTTGGCATACCAAGCCCTAGGGGCTTGCTTGAGCCCATACAATGATTTATTTAACCCGCACACAAAATATGGACTAGACACAAACCCTTGAGGCTTCTACATGTAAATATATTCAGTAAGATCTCCATTCAAGAAAGTACACTTCACATCCATGTGATGTACCTCCCACTGCTTCGAATCTGTAATGGCTAAGGCTAGCCTGATGGAGTCCATCTTTACCACTGGTGCAAAGGTTTCATTATAGTCAATACCATGTACCTATGAGTATCCCTTGGCTACCAATATTGCATTATATTTTAAAGGTGAACCATCAGCAACAATTTTTTTTTTGAAAACCCACTTACATTGAACTAGCTTCCTCCTTGGGGGAAGATCAACTAGTTCCCAAGTGTTGTTCTTCTGGAGTGAGCTGAATTCTTCTTTCATGGATGTTTTCCATCTTTGATCATGTGATGCATATTCATATCTTTGTGGGTCTGATTCAACTATCAGATAGCACTTCTCTGCAAACAAAGGGTCTTTCATACATAGGGAACTCTCAAACTGAGATCTAGTCCTCCTAGGATCACTAGGATTTCCAGCTAGTTCCCCAACTGCATGAATGGTCTTTTCTTCCCATTTTGGTCTTGTAGGAATGTCAGGATATGGAATTAAATCATCATTATCAGACATCAGAATCAGCAAATTCATTTGTCTCTTCACTTACATTCAATGGTTCTGGTGGTGAAGAAGACTCTCCAACTTCAACTGCTGCTAAAGGCTCTCTTGGAACTGAACACTCCTTTCAATGAAGGCTTTGTTTGTGCTCAAATTGATCAGCTTGTACCATTTTTAATCTTTAGATTACCCAACAAATAGACACTCTTAGCTTTGGGTCTGCAAAGCCTTTCTCTTTTCAGTTGGAATTCTAGCCCAAGCCTTTGAGCCAAAAATCCTGAAATGGGTCACATCTAGCTTGTGCCCACTCCAAGATTCGAAAGGAGTCATACCATCAAGCTGTTTATGAGGCACTTTATTATGGATATAGGATGCATAGTTTATAGCCTCGGCCCAAAACTTTGGTGGCAAAGTCTTAGCCTCCATCATACAGGTTGCCATCTCCTTCAGTGATCTGTTCTTTCTCTCAGCAACACCATTTTGCTGTGGTGTGTAAGGGATTGAATGCTGATTCTGAATACCTACATATTCACAATATTGAATGAACTCAGATTTGAAATACTCACCACTATTATCAGATCTGAGGACCTTGAGTCTCCTCCTAGACTGGTTTTCAACCAAAGCCTTAAAGACTTTGAAGAGGCCAAAAACTTCAGACTTATGCTTTAGGAAGTAAACCCAACAATACCTGGAAAAGTCATCTATGAAGGTCAATGCATATTTGGATTGACTCATTGACATATGAAGAAATGGACCAGCAACATCACTGTGGATCAAATCAATAGGTGTAGAGGTTCTCTCATGACTAGCTCTCTCAAATTTATGCTCTGGGTGTTTTCCTAGGATACAACCTTGATAGACTCCCTTGGAAAACTTAATCTTTGGTAACCCTATGACTATTTATTTTTCACTTAGATCAGAAATATAATTATAGTTAAGATGGCCAAATATTTCATGCCAAAGCTTGCTTGCCTCATTAGCATGAATCAAAAGAGCAGAGGGATTTGAGTAGGGTAGAAAATGTGAAAAAATGTATACCTTCGAAGTGTGATCTACAACTCCTTTTGCAATGACTTTACCATTCGAGATCTCTATGATCTCAACATCATCAGGGGAGAATATGACCTTATTTGGAGACCCTGTGTGAGTCATCTAATACACTGACAAGAGGTTAGAGGCAAGAACTGGAACATACAATACATTACTGAACTTACCATGGTCAAGATCAATCCTTCCTTTCCCCAAACTATCAGTGAGAGAGTCATATACCAACACTATTGGTGGACCTTTCGACATGTCAAGAGAGGAGAATGCCTCCTTGGTCGAAACCATATGTCTTGAAGCTCTAGCGTCTATGATGAAGCTAGGTGAGCTTGATGTGCCAACAACCAAGGCATGTACTCTCTCTCTGTCCTCTGAATTTGATCCTCCTTCCCTCTTCTTTGAGAAATCAAGAAGGGATATGTTATTCTTCTCTAGGAGTTGGGTCAACATGTCAATTTTCTTCTTCATGTAGGAGCTTTTAGGATGATAGCCCTTACTGCAGTATGCGCACTTGCTCATTTCTCCTTTGTTCTTCTTCTTCTGGAAGTTCTTCTTGGAGCCTTGGGGATCCTCTTGAGACTTGTTCTTGTCTCTCTTTTGCTTAGGTGGCTTCTTAGCTTTCTTCTTTCCTTTTGAATCCACCCTCAAATCTCCAACAACCAAAGCTTGGTCTTTGTAAGGTTTGATGGTTCCCATCATCACCAGTTTATCTTGTTCTTGTGTGAGGGATTCCATGAACTCTGCAAGCTTAGGAATATTCCAGGCTCGAGCTGTCAACTTGGTGGCATGGAAGGTAAAAAAAACACTGAATAGTTAGGGCCAAGCTTTGAGAGTATGTCCAAAACTAGTTACTCTTCCTTCTTTTCAATTCCAAACTGTTTTAGCTGCAAAACAAGGGCTTTAAACTTGGAAAAGTAGAGTTGTAGGGATTCGAAGCTGCTAGGACTCAAAGAGATCAATTCATTCTCTATTTGATGTCCTCTCATCTCACCCGTCTTACCAAAAATCTCTACAAGCTTCTCCCATACTTCATTAGGTGATGTCAATCCATCAAGATGGAAGAGGAGGTCTCTTACTATGCCCAGACACATAAGACCATAGGCCTCATCCCTCTTGTTGTGCCATTTAATTTTCTCTGCAGCTACATTGGGATCTACCTCAGTTTCCATAGTCACCCTGTAGAGACCTTTCACTCTCAACAATACCTCCATCTCTGCTTTCCATTCAAAGAAATTAAATGGAGTCAAGATGATCTTCTGAGATTGATCCATAGCTCAGAACTGTGCCCTTGAACCAACAGAATGTGCTCCCAGTTAAGATGTCAAACCTGCAATAGTAATATGGAAGGATATAAATCGATCTACAAAGGCTCTGATACCATGTGTAAATTGAACCCAAGTGATAGAACAATTGCACTCACAAAATTGCTAATCAAACATGCAAATTTACACACAAAGGAGACTGAAATTGGAGCATAACATTAATCTGTATTGAATAAGTGTATAATAGCCAACCTTGTGAAGTAATAGGCTATTGCAATATATAATTACATGAGATATTTGAATGCATAAGGATTCCATTCGAAATAGTCAAAAAGTAGGCTTACTAAATCTAATCAAATCCCCCATAGGTGCATAAAGCAATTTCCAAATCTACCTAGAGGCTTACAAATTGGAAAATTGAAGTAGGCAAGATAATAAGTGATGGAAAGACAAATCATACATGATTTTATTAGGAGAAAATAATGGAGGATGATGAGGGAAAAAAACAAGTCAACTACACCTAGTCTTACTTTCCCTTTTGCCATAAATCTCAATAAAGCAGGCAACTTAGCAGAAAAAGTAGATATGCGCTAGGGAGGATATGGAATAAAGAAGATATGATAAATATGGATTCCAAAAGGTTTCCCAAGCACTCCATGACTCATTTTTAGCAAGTTTGATTTATATGGCATGTGGAAGACAATTTGCATAGAGTGGAATATTGGAAACTAGGAAAATAAGAAAAAAATGGATTAATTAATGTCTAAGGTAGGTAACTATGGGTTGATTATTCTAACATATATTATATAATAATTTTGTGTGGTTTTCTCCCATTTGCGTTTCCATGTAAAAAATCTTGTGCATCGTGTATGGTTTATGTGATGATGAATGTTTAATGTTTACACACTATAATTAATGTTCGAAATGGTAAAAATGCTCAATACCGGTTCACCCCTTCTCTTAGTATTGGTGAATATTCCAATAAATGGTATCGAAGCCGATTCCTTCAGGAAAGTATAATAGCTAGAAGGAATATTTCTAGAAGCACTATCTAATACTATGAAAATAAAATTTGGAAAGTGTACACCAGTTAAATAACTATGGGATAAGCTACACAATTTATAAACAAAGCAATGTATCCATAATGAACATGAAGACAATCAAAATAAAAGGTCAGATATAGAACGTTAAGAACATCCAAAAGAATATGATGAGATTATTGAAAATAGGAGCAATGCTTCTGAAGATGAAAAAAGTTTAGAAACTGAAAGGGTAGCAGATTTTCAAGCAAAACTGATTGGATCTCTAAAAGAATTGAAGAAAGAAAGAATGAAGAACAAGATGCCAATGGAACAACTTCAAAGGGATTAGGAGAAGAATACATTACCATTTGAAGAGGCTAAGAAGAGTTAAGAAACATTAGCAAATCAAATAAAAGAGAAGGAGGAAACATGATGTGGCTGTAATGTTAAACATGTACAAATAATGATGATGAGGGGGCCATAGTAGAGGATGGTTGTTTGATTAATGGTTGATTAAGTATTGTGTAGTTCTGAAGACAAAAAAATAAGAAGTCTTGAATACCCTAAATATGTTATTGAAGAAGAATCCTTGAAAACAGTGCATATAACTCAAAAGTGGTCCCCTTATAGTGTAGCTTTAAGCATCGCCCTACAGGAAATACACTTTGTGTTGTACATATATGGAGGAATCCCATAAAGAAATACCTAAGGTTTCCCCAAAGAAATGTTGGTGAGAAAGGTGGAGAAGACTCTAAAATAATTGTGTTGGGTCCACGTAACCATGATGTTGGGGTCACATGACCCATGATGAAGAAGGCATTAAAGATCCCCTAATGATGCTCCAAAGCAATATTGGTGTAAATCATGAAGAAACGCAAAAGTAATGGTGATGGGTCCACTTGACTGCAAAATTAAAATGTTTGGTCCACATGACCCTATGATGTGGAAAGGAAACCTAGAAGGAATAATGTTGCGTCCCCCAAGTATGACGAGGAGAAAAATCCCCAAAACCCCTTTGAGGAATACATGAAGTAATATTGAAGGTAAGTTAAAATTTCAATAATGAAACCATAAAGTGGTCCATGACCCACTCAATACTCCCTTAAAATATGGAAATTATAATTTTAAGGAGAAATAAAATGTTTTCCCTAAAATAAGTTAAAGGCATCTTGGAGAGTATAAATATGAGTTGAAACTTCTCATTGTATCATCATTCAAGTCTCTCTTTTATAATGCACAACTTCGATGATATAAGTGAGAAATATTGAGGATAAGGGTGGAAATTCAAGAGAAAAAGATCGAAGTTTCGAGGAGGATCAAGTAGTTTCATGAAAAATTGCATAACTTTCTCATACAGTATCATAATTACAAAATTCTTCGCTCATTGGAAAAAGAGCTATGTGATGACATAATCTAGAGTTTATTTTGGTGGAAGGGTTTCTTTATTGTTTTTTCATTATGGGAAATTTATGGTTCTTGCCTATGGGATTATCTTGTGATGATATATGTATCTCATGGAACAGGGTCCATATTAATAGATTGACAATGGTATGAATCTTGTATATGTACTATAGATTCTGTCCTAGTGAATCTTGTTGAAGATATTGCATAGAGTATTTTGAACTTGCATAGATTATGATCATACTTACATAGATTATGATGATGATATTGGCATAGGTCATGTTGATGGCATAAATAATGATGATGTTATTGGCATATATTATGGTGATGATTTTGGTATAGATCATGGTGATGATGTAGATCATGGTGATCACATAGGTCATGATGATTTTATTGCCATATAATATGGTTATGATCTTGCATTGGTTGTGGTGATATTGCATAAGTGAAATTGATATGTTATTGTGATTATGATGATGATCTTGGGATATATAATGGTGATTATCTTAGCATAGTTTATAATGATATTGGAATGTATTAGTGTGATGTTTTGGTATTATCTAGGGTTCCTCTGTTGGGGTTACCTAGGGTTTGAAAGTGATAATGATGTTAAATGTTTGAAGAGGCAAACAAATGAAGTATATCAATGATTATTTTTGGGATTTGATTATAATATTTGGAGGAAAATTTTTGGTTCTATTCAAGAAGGGTTGGATGCAGATTTGAAGACATATTTCAAGGACACATTTAAACTTTGTTTTTAAATATCTAGAAGACATATTTAGGTATTGCACAAGAGGTTTTTGTTGTATATTTGAATACTATGTTGGAAGAAGTTGCTTGCATATTTAAATCATGTACATGTTGATATTGTGGTAGTAATAGTGACAGTTATAATGAGAATGATAGTGACAACAATTTCGAAAATGATAGTGATAGTAATAGTCACAATGTTTGTGAGAGTGATAGTTAAATAGGTAGTGATACAAGTACATGTTGATAGAGACATTAATACAAGTACAGGTTAACAAAGACATTGATATAATTACAAGTTGATAGAGACAATGATACATGTATAGGTTGACAAAGAAAATAATGGGATTAGGGACATAGAGAAATGTGAGTTGGAGCTCATTGAGGATTGGCGTCCTCTCTACATGTTGGAGCATGTGCATCAAGGGGTTGTAGCCTCCTTCTAGTATGTTCTTCCTTCCAGTTGGTGTTGGTAAATAAATTGAATGTAATATTTATATTAGATAAGAAAATCCTTTAGTTCTTTTATCCCATTTGGGTTTCCACGTAAAATATCATACTTATTCTAACTGATTTCACATGTGGGCCCCTTATTAGGACAACCCCTATTACATATACATTTATCCCATTTCATATGCATTTGACCCCATATTCATTATTGTTAGGGACATCTCAAAATACCCCATTTAAACATTATATGAAATTAAATATTTACAACTAGCCTAGATCCATATTAAACCCAGTCCTATCAAGAATCGAGAGGAATCCAACTTACTAAGGAGTAATTTCTTTTTGATGTATAAAAAATTGAAGATAAAAAAATTACACCTCAAGAAATAGGATCCCTCTCGGTGCTTGATATATCTAGGATATAGATGGATCTATTTTGGTTTAGTTATTTGATTTTATGCATTAAAATGTTACTAATTTGTGATTTGGGTTATATATCCTAGGTCAATGGTACCCAAATTATGTGACAACATCTTTCCATACTATAGTGTAGAGCAACTTTCTACTCTTAGTGCAATTAATTATGTTACATGTGTGAAACCACATAGTAGCTTTATCTATTTTTGTCTTTTTTTCACACTTATGGTGATCCATACATCCGTATTCAATTCTTTTTCCTCTTAATTCTTCTATTTGGTTCTTGCATTGTTTTTATTCCTTTGATTCCATGCATTGTTGTGTAACTTATCCATTGGGTTGTAGTTGTTTATTTCTAATAATATCCTAGATTAAATAATTGTTTGTGATTCCATATTACGTGAATATTGTTAATTATTCCATATTGTTCCTTGGTGTATTGGAGGTTTTGGCATGATTGTCTTACAAAATCCTCTATCAGTAGGTTGGTAAAATAAAGAACAGATACAATTAAAGGAATGGGACAAGCATATAAGAAATTAATGCATAAATCTATAATAATGATGAAAAAATGAGAAGAATTATACCATGAATTCAATAACCAATTAACATTAAAATAACATTTTTTGGGTGGAACAAGCATTGCTCAATTTTAAATCCAATGAAAATACAATAAAACATTAACTATATCACATAAGGAGATTTGTTTGCAGTAGATGGGATCCAAATATCCATATTTGTGTTAGAATGTGTTAATGATTGTCTAATGGTATTGTGTACAAGCCTAAGTCATTTTGTAGACTTAGATTATTAGGCCAAGTTAATTTTCAATAATTAACTAACTTATAAAATGAGCTATCTCAAATTAATCATGGGATATGTTCTCATGTCCCTCTATTTTATATAATAGAGGTGAAGGAGGCCCAACTGAAAACAATGTAATGTGATATGTGAATATGTGGGGAGCCCAATATTTGTTAGATTGGATAGTTTACATGGGGAATATAACAGTAGCTTCCATGGATGTTTCCACATCTTGATATTTTACCACATAAATCTCCTCTCATGTCTCTCTCTTATTTCTTGCTTTCGATTTATTGTTTTGTTTAATTCTTTTTATAGGAGTTTATAGTAGTTAGATATTTGGTTATTTGTTATTTCATTTATTTCCTTACTAACATGATATCATAATGGGTTATCAGACTCTAACTCTTTGGATAGATTCTATATTGATTNTAGAATTCTATAAATTTCCTCTTTGACCCCCTTCTCGTGTGTGTGTATATATATATATATATATATATATATATATATATATATGAGCAATTTCTCTCTATATTTGTGTTTTTTCATGTAATTTGGCTCTACCATTGTTTATCAAACCTGGCATCCATTTTCCCATCCTAGCTTAGGCCATTTTTTTTAACTTGAATTTTTTTGGGAATTTCTTTTACCAAACCTAATTTTTTAGGTTTGGTGACTTTCCAAGCCTATTATTTTTTAACTGAGCCTTTGATTGAGCCAAAATATTTTAACGAACCTAGTGTTTTAGTAGACATTTTTCTTGGGGTAATTTGTTGTTTCCCTCCCTTCTCAGATAGTAATATGACCTCTAGGGATTCTTCACTCTCTCTCACATGGTTTTACAGATGTGTTCTAGTACTCGGTGTACATATGCATTTATTTTCATAATTCAAGTTGTACAAATTCATTTTCTTGCATCTCTCTACCTAAGAAAATTGATACCCAACCATCATGAAATGAGGTATTTTAATGATGGTATTTTATTGCATATTTCTCTCTTACCATGTGTAATTGAATCCAAAAATAAGATATATGTTAAAGGTGTTTTCTTCCTCCACACGTCCATACAAACACATTTTCTATTTTTTTAAAAAGATTTCTCGCACTATATAGACAAATCTTATATTGCATGTCCTATACAACCTATTTTCTATTTGTATGGTCATTCTCTTGATTTTGTAAGAGTTTCATTGGATATCCTTCGTTGATATAGAGAATCCAAACATTTGGAAGCAATTCCATCCTTGACTAGTTCTAGAAACTTGTATTGGTTGAAGATAATTTATTCTCTGCGTAATGTGGGAAATATTCTCACATGGGAGTTATATATATTTTATATATATTTTATTTGTTTTGTTTTCAGGTATATTACTTAAATTAAATCAAATATCCATTGTTTAATTTGAATTATGCATAATATAGATATATTATTATTGTTATATATTTTAATTAAATTGAATATCCATATTATATCTATTATTGATAGTATCTCTAGTTTGTATATTATGTTATTTTTGTTATAGAGATATTATTCAAATTAAAACATAAATCTAGAGATTAATTTAAATTACATGCAAGATTGATATACTACCGTAGTATAACTCAATTAAATCACTTATGTAAAATTCTTGTTGTGAAAGTTGTATCTTTATTTGCAATTACTTTGAATCAATTATATCATTATATCCTATATTTTTTGAAGTGTTTTCTAATTACCATCAAATTCCTATTTTTCATTAGTTTCTTTGTTTATTAGATTTAATCATCATGACTTTGAGGTTATTTTTTTTCTTAAGTTAGTTGGCACTAATTATATTATTTGGAAGATAAAGTTGATTGAAATTATTAGGAGAAAGAATCTCTACAAATCGTCTATGGTGACATCAAGAAACCAACTGATTTTGAAGAATTAGCAATATGAGAGCAACATTGTGAACATGAAAGAGCTATCATTAGGAATGTTGTCTTGGACAACCTACATGTACATATAGAATATGAATATATCCCTAGTAAGCCATGGAAAAATTTATTATCTGTGTGACAAACGTCATGACATTTTTACCTATTACCTCGAGAAGAAAATTCATGAACTAGATCCTAAGGAATTCAATCAAATAGAACAATTTCTAGTTGAATGGAAAACTTATAATGAGAAGCTTAATAACTATGGTTTAAAATATAAGAAAAAAATAATAACCCTCATTATTCTTGTAGAACATATCTTTCCACCAACCTTTCGTCTATTCATACAAACTAGTAATATAGTTGTTGAAATGTATAAGGGGTCCATGAAACTTAATTTTGAAGAGTTTTGCGAAGTGTTGATTTGTGAGCATGATAGATTTCTCTCATAGGGCCTATTTATCATTGGGAAAAATCATTTGGCACATAGTAAGAGGATTTCATTCAAATATTCTCATAGGAACACCAAACCTCATGATGGTAGTACCTCCAATCAAACTTCTAATCATTGTGTGAAGAATTTATTTAAGAGGTGGACTGAACTTGCAAAATCGAAGAAGAAAAACTCAAAGGAGTAATAAGTATCTTTCCATTCCTATTTTTTTCATCTAGGTAACTCCTCTTCCCCTATTAAATGGATTATGGATTCAAAAGCATCAAATCATATGACTGAGTTTACTTCAATATTTACCTCTGATGACAAACATAAGCACAAGGCTTGAAAAGTTTCAATAAGTGATGGTAAGCATCTTTTAGAAGTTGGTTCTAAAAATATTCAGGTTCCTAACCGTATACTAGATGATGTTTTTCATATTAAAAGTGTTCCCATAATTCTCCTTTCTATTTAACATGTTGTTCAAAAATGATATAAATTTGAAGCACAAATTGATAGATATGTCTTGAAGGACATCAACCAAAAATTCAAAATTGTTTCATTTTTCCTGGTTTATCATAAAGTGGGTTTGTTTAGGTTCACTAGTTTTACTTCTCCCAATAAACAACCTTTCTATTCCTATGTCGCACATCCTGATGGGAACAATAAGTTGCAGCATGAAAGATTAGGTCATTTGAACCATGGTAAAATGCACTTTTTGTTTAATATGGTATTTGCATTACCTACTATATCTTCAATTAAGGGTGTTTGTGAAGGAATATACATATGAGGTAAGAATCATAGGGGAAATTTTGACAAGGATAAAGGCTATTGTGCCAAAGTGTAATTGTAGTTTGTTCACAATGACTTCTGTGGTCCTTTATAGTCTTATTAAATATCAAATGCTATTTATTTCACTATTTATATTGATTATTATAGTAGGAAGACTTGTGTTTATTTAATGAAGAATTTGTTTTATTTCAAGAACTTGAATCCCTAGTTGAAAAATAATTTTGTAAATATATCAAGACACTTAGAACTGATAATGTGTGGGAATACACTAAAATGGAATTTTCAACATATTATCCAACATGGAATTCAAAATAAAAGTACAATTCCTTACACACCTCAATGTTAGAATGGGGTTGCAGAAAGGAATAATAGAATCTTGGTCGAAATTGTTGGATGTATTGATCCATAAAATATTGTGGATATTCCATTGGAATAGTTTTCCACAACAAATATTACAACTTAGTTCTCTTTATTATCTTATTTCCACTAAATTTTAAATAAAATCGAATAGATATAAAAATAAGTAGAGAAAAGAAATACACAATCCACACATTAATACAAGATATAGTTTGGGCAAAACCTACTATGGGGAAAAACCCAACCAAAAATGAAGATTATGCCTCACTCTTTTATATGGAATAAAAATACAAAGAAATGGATAATCTCTATGGAGTTACCTATGAATCTATGTCTAGAATGAATACTGTAGGATCTCTTTTTAGAATACACAAAAACCCATTCCCATACTTAGGATATATTTTTTTAATATTCATGATTAATTTACTAGGTTCTAGACTAGGTAGTTGGCTTCCAGATACACCATTTGGTCAACACTTGGCATGTTTACATCCAGGAGTGCCCCGCATCGAATATGGATAATATTATTCCAACTTTATTGACTTCCCAGATTAATAATTGTGCTTTCCTTCCTTTCTCAGACTTAGACTGTGTTTTACAGCTTTAAGGAGAAAAAGGTAAAAGCTAATCTCATGGAAACTAAATTCTTTTTTCCCAACTCATCCTCCATATTTCTCTCTCTCAAAAGAATTATTCCATTTAATTTCCACCATGCATTAGATGACATGCCTTATTTTGCTAATTTGTGACCTCCTTGACTAGTTTGAAAAGTGTTTTACACACCTACGAGGGATTTTTTACTTTAGTAGGCCTGCTAATTGTGAGGATTCAAATTAACTTCTTAGGATTTAGAATATCTAATGCAATTAGATATTTGGGAAGCCATAACATTAAAAAGTTTGGCTGGTGTACACTTATTCAATGCAAGTTAGTGTTATGCACCAATTTCATTCTCCAATTTTAAGTGGAATCTATGCCTGTTTCTAGCAATTTTTTAGGAGTACAATTGTGCTAAGATTAGGGTTAATGTCCACATGGTATCAGAGATTTGTTAGCTCGATAGTAATCCTCTCTTTTTCTATTTGTGATTGTAGGATCAATTTTCACTCTCTCAAGGAGCACATATAGTCGACCAGGGTGTAGTCGCTGAAGTAATGCATCGATCTCAAAATATAATCTTGACTCCATTTAACGTTTTTGAATGGAAGGGGTCATTCCTTCCATTCAACTGAAATGAGGGATCATCAACTAGATAATTATATTATCTCATCGAGTCCAATCAATTTTGAGACCTTACAAGACCATTCCTCGAATTTCAAAGCTATAGTTCTTCAATTGAAGGAGTGTGGACTTGGAAAGAAGGATGAATAACTAGTCTTAGACATACTTTTGAAGTTAGGCCCTAACTAATCAATGTTTGTTTCGACCTTCCATGCTACCAAATTGACCGTTCAAAATTGGAAGATTCATTTACTTAAAATTTTTATGGAATATTTGACCTAGGAGCAAGACACATTAGTCATGATGGAAACCATTAAATCTTCCAAAGATCAAGATTTGGTTGCTGGTGATTCAATGAAATATTCCAAAGGAAAGAATAAGGCTAATACAAAGAAGCATCTTGATCAAAAGAAAGACAAGGTAAAGTCTCAAGAGGACTCTTCATTTTTTAAGAAGAATCCCCAGAAGAAGAAAGGAAAAGGTGAAATGAGCAAGTGGACATATTGCAATAGGGGCTTCCATCCAGAGAGCTCTTGCATGAAGAAAAAAATTGACATGATGTCTCAACTCCTTGAGAAGCACAATATCTCTCTTCCTTAAGGTGCAAAGAAGAAGGAGGGAGGCTCAATTTTTGAAGACAAGGAGAGAGTTAATTCTCTAGTAGTAAGCACTGTAATATTCTCTGCTTTCATCATTACTTCTAGAGCTTCAAGACATATGGTTTTGACAAGGGAGGCTTTCACCTCTCTAGATGCTTCGAATGGTCCTAAGATTGTTTTGGGAGATGAACCTGAAACTAAAAGAAAAGGGAAAGATATTATAGATATTGACCATGGTTCCTTCAATAATGTTTTGTATGTCCTAGTTCTTGCTTCCAACCTCTTATCAATCTATCTTATTACCTACATTAGGTCTCTTAAGAAAGTTGTCTTCACTCCCAATGATGTAGAAATTGATGATATTTCCAATGGTAGAGTCATAGCGAAAGTTTTTGTTTATCATAGCTCCAAAGTATACAAGTTATGACACTTCATGCCCTTCTCAAACCCCTCTGCTCTCCCCACTCATGCCAATGAAGCTAGCAAATTATGGTAGGAAAGGTTTGGAAATCTAAACTACAAGTATCTTTCTGATTTGTGTGATAAAAATATGGTCATCGGGTTTTGAAAAATCAAGTTTTCTAAAGGATTCAATCAAGGATGCATCCTAGGAAAACACCCATAGCACAAGCATGAGAGAGTTACTCATGAGTGAACCTATGTACCACTTGATCTTGTTCATAGTGATATATCCAGTCCATTCCCTCATATGTCAATGAGTCAAGACAAATATGTCCTAACCTGTATTGATGATTTTTCTAGATATTTTTGTGTCTTGTTCCTTAAGTACAAGTAAGAAGTATTTGATCTTTTCAAGGGTTTTAAATCCATAGTAGAGAACCAACCTGGAAGAAATCTCAAATCCCTCATATCTGACAATGGTGGTGAATATGTCAAATATGAATTCATACAATTTTGTGAATATGCAAGTTTCCATATGCAACATTATATTCCTTACACACCTCAAAAAAATGGTGTTGCTGAGAGGAAGAATAGATCTCTCAAAGAGATGGCCACTTGCATGATGGAGTCTAAAAATTTTCCACCAAAGTTTTTGGCTGAATAAATCAATTATGCAACCTATATTTAGAATAGGGTGTTTCACAATACTTGTATGGAATCACTCCTTTCCAATCTTGGAGTGGACGCAAGCTTGATGTTTCCCACTTCAGGATTTTTGGCTCTAAAGCTTGGGTTAGAATTCCACTAAAAAGGAGGAAGGATTTCTAGCCCTAAAGTCAAGAATGGCTATTTTTTGGGTATCCAAAAGATTCCAAAGGATACAAGATTATCAACTTGAGCACTCAAAAGGATTTCATCGAAAGGAGTGTTCAATTTGAACAAGATCAAATGTCAGCAACTGAAATTGGAGAATCCTCTTCACCTGCATCTCTGATAATAAGTGAAGAACCTAATGAGATTTATAATTTTGATATGTATGATAATGAAGGATTTATTTCATGTCCAATTTATACTACACTACCTAAGTGGGAAACAAATACTCTTCAAGTAGATAGGAAACTAGCTTGGAATCCTAGTGATCCTAGGAGAACTAGATCCTAGTTCGTGAGTTCCCTTTCTGTCAAAGATCCAAGATTTCCTGAGAAGTGTTCCTTGATTATTGAATATAATATATAATCATATTAATAATCCTCACATAATCCAATATGACAAGAAAACATTATAGAAGAATTCCATTCACTCCAAAAAAATGAGACATGGGAGCTAGTCAATCTCCCACCTGACCGAAAGCCAATAAAGTTAAAATGGGTATTCAAAACAAAGTTTGTTTCTGATGTATATAATCTTAAGTAAAAATCAATATTAGTGGCCAAGGGATTATCCCAAGTCCAATGCATTGAATACAATGAGACATTTGCACCAATGGAAAAGTGTTATGCAACCAAGTCCCAAAAATAGCATAAAAAGAGAAGAAATAGACAATAAGAGAGTGATCCACAACTTAACAATGAATAAAAAAGATAAATAACAATCCTCTTTTTGGTAGGAACCTCCTTACACAATGTACTTGTGTACCCAAGACAAGAAAATATCCAATGATGACTAAACCGAGAATATCTCCTTCCTATATATAGGAGGTAAAGGTGTACAATAACAACTAATAGACCCACTTATAGACCCAAGCCGACATTAATAATATGTAATGCACCAAAATATAGGGATTAACGTGCTACACTATATAAGTTAATGTGCCATCATTAAGGGTTTGACATGCCTGTCCCCTTCAAAAAGTGTTGTCCTCAACGCTGAAGTATTTCTAGATGTTGTTGTATAAAGGACTCATTTTCCCATATTGAATCTTTTGTGGGTAAGTTCTTACATTTAGGGAGATACTCTGGAATTAATTGATTTCGAAGTTGTCTATTTCTTATTTGAGCGATTTTTTCAGTATCCAATATTATTTTTACTTCCTCGTCAAGTTTTGGTAATATCGTTTGAACTGGTAGCTTGTCACCAATTACCTTCTTCAAACAAGAAACATGGAAAACTGGATGGACTCATGAATATGTAGGTATTTCCAATTTGTAGGCCATACTACCAATATTTTGTAGCACCTTGTAGGGGCTGAAGTATTTAAATGATAATTTATTATCCTTCTTTGTATTCTTCAGGGACATTTGTATGTGTTGTTGTAGTCTTAAAAACACCCAATACCCCACATTAAAGCTTCATTCATTGTGATGTTTATATGCTTGTTTTTTCATTCGATTTTGTGGTAGATTCGGGTTGTACTTTAAGAGTTGAAGAACTTTTTGTTGATGCTTCATGTGGTATTCCACTACTTGAACCTTAGAGGGGTCTCTTACTGAGGATGTGATGGATGATGGATGATACCCATAAAGTTCCATAAATGAGGTCATTTTTGATGATGTATGGAAGGAAGTGTTCTACCACCATTATTATAAGGGTAACCACTTGACCCATTGTGTTTGTTTATTAGTTGAAAAACATTGAATATACCCTTCCAATCATTTATTTACGATCTCTATTTTTCCATCAGATTGACGATGATAAGATGAAATATGAGCCAGTTGAGTACCCAAACAAGAAAATAATTCGGTCCAAAATTTTCCAGTGAAAATGGGATCCCTATCACTTACTATAATATTTGGAGTACCATGTATCTTTTAGACTATATCCATAAAAAAATTGGCGACCGTTCTTGCTTTGAATGAGTGAGATAGTGCACAAAAGTTTGCATATTTAGTAATTCTATCAACAACCACCATCATGACACTCTTTCCTTTTGACTTTGGTAAACTTGTGATAAAATCCATCGAGACTTCTGTCCACCTTTGGCTTGGAATGGAAAGTGGTTGTAGGAGATCTGGGGTCTTAATTGTTTCCAGTTTATTTTGTGGTGACCAAGAACCAAACAACAATAGAAAGACAAAATGATAGTAAAAATAAATATAAAATGATAGTAAAAAATATATAATGTTGACATTTAACTGGTTGAGTTCAACATTAAAGTTGACTTTATGTTAAATATGTGATTAGTGGATATATATAAATATAAGTGCAAAATCCATACACTACATACATAATTTGAGACTAAATAATTTTCATAAATGTAAAATCATTTCTTAATTTAGTGTAATTTTGTACTAAATATTTTTTATAAATGTATTTTTTT
>LPNX010513010.1:0-38533 GCA_001517045.1 Pseudotsuga menziesii | reverse complement strand
GGGGGGGGGGGGGGGGGGGGGGGGGGGCAGAGCCAGGCCCCTTCCAGTGTCTTTCAGTGAAAAATTGTCCTGAGGATCTCATGGGACCCAACAACTCATTAAGAATTGGATCGGAAGACATTCCTATTTGGATGGACGACAAAAGGCCTGCTGATAAGATCGTTGCTGTCTTTGATACGGATAAAGGAAAAAATCTTGCAAAAAAGAACAAATCATGCATCCCATGCATGACTGAGCACCCCTGCTTATCATTACCAGCGGAAAGGATAAACGCTAAAGCCCAAAAAATGAAAGACCACGCTCTGATCGGTAAATTTATGGGCTTCTAGCCTACTGAACACACTCTTCGGGGTTGGATTGCAGCCAAATGGAAACCCAAAGCTCATTTTGATCTTTAGTTAGGCTCTAAAGGATTTTTTACCATTATCTTTCATCACCTGTAAGATAAAGCTCAGGTGGAAGAAGGAGGGCCATACTTCTTCAACTTAGCAGGGCTGTACCTCAGGAACTGGGCTGAACGCTTTTGCCCAGAGAAAGAGGATTTCTCTTGGGCCTCTGTCTGGATTCACATGTTTTATCTCCCTCAAGAATATTAGGATGAATCCACCTTTCAGGAGATTGGAAATACCCTTGGATATTTTGTTCGGATGGCAGATCAAACAAAAATGAATAAATTCACCTCTTACGCTAGCATTTGTGTCTTCATGCACATTGCTCAGGCTCTTCCAGATGCAATTTGTCTCTCCCATGAAGATAGCGACTAGATCCAGCCGCTTGACTATGAACACATCCCGTTTAGATGCCGAAAATGCCACAAACACGTGCATCTGTTTCGAGACTGTCCTTTGAATAAGGTTCAAGAGAAATACAATTCTCCTATCACCAATGAGAAAGGGTTTCAGTATATTGTTAGGCAAAAGCGCAACTATAGAAGAACAACCCAATAAAAGATTCCGAAGCAACCCCCTTCCACCAGCAATAGTTTCCAAGTGCTGAACGAAATAAATATGGATCAGGAAAAGAACATTGAGGATCAAAATATGAATCAAGAAGATCCTATCTAGTTGCATGCGTCCAAAACTGTTGATAATTCTATCTCGCAGTAGTTTGAACAATCTTCAGGTAAGTCCTCAGAAAACCCTAATGATATTCAAGACATGGTTCATTTAGATCTACATATGCCAGATCAAAATCCAGAAGTACTAGAGGAAGAGGATATGAAAGATTCTATCCCCGAAGGGCTTGATCTAATTGGTCTCGAAGATGCTTGCACCAGGAAAGCTTTCAAATCTATTCCTCCCAAGTAGATCCATCTTTTGCACAAAACTTTAGTCAAAGTGAAAGCGCAACTTGGAGTGGCTACCTCGAGACAAAAAGAGAAACATAAAGCTCACAAAGATCCAAAAAAAAGGACTCAAATCGGCTCTTCAAAGAATCAATCGTCTAGGTACTGCGTTGGTCGACTCAGGCCAATATGCACAGTTAACATAATTCTTCACTACCCCCCCTTCTGTTAATTACTGAATCTCCTCCCATGGAATATTAGAGGTCTCAATGGTCGCTCTAAACAAAGAATGCTTAAAATGAAGATTCAAAAAGATCCTCCTACTATCCTTTTTCTTCAAGAAACCAAATGCCCCAGTGATATTGCTGCCTCAATTTTGGCTCAGATCTAGAAGGATTGTCTCACTATGGAAATTGATGCACAAGGTGCCTCGGGAGGCCTCTCAATCAGCTGGAACCCTCTTCTCATTACTATTGACGATGCCCTTGCCTCCAGACACTCTCTTTCTGCCTCCTTCCACATTCTCGGTTCTAGTATTAGGGGCTTCTTTATGAATGTATATGGCCCTCAGATGGCGAATTCTAAAAGGAACCTCTTAAATCATATTGATTGGTTCCAGAGTCTGCATAATGAATATCTGATAATCATTGGTGGAGACTTCAACATGATATCCAACCTGGAGGAGAAGAAAGCTGGTATAAAAACCCTCTCTGCTGAAGATGAGGCCTTCAAAGCTATGATTAACTCTTGTGAAATGGTAGATGTTCAGACCCCCTCTGGTTTCTTCACTTGGAACAACCGAAGAGGCGGAGTGCACCAAATTGCTAAATGTCTGGATTGCTTCCTGGTTTTGGAACCCACCCTTACCCTTGGAGGGCTTCTTGATGCAACAGTTCTCCTCACTATTGGATTAGATCACTAGCCCATTGCCCTCTCCTAGCATAGTAAGGGCATCTCCCTTCATAAACCTTTCAGGTTTGAAAAATTATAGCTCACCCATCCCACTTTTATGGATTCAATTAACTCTTGGTGGAACGAGATGTCTGTCTCTGGCTGCTCAAAAATGGCTATTATGCACCAAAAACTCAAAAAGCTCCATCGTCATCTCAGAACTAGGAATAAGACAATTTTTGGTGACATTTTCAAAGAAAAAGCGGTTATTCAAGAAAACTTAGCCTCTATCCAGTGCCATGCGATGGATCATGGTTTCACCTCGGACTCAAAAATTCAAGAAAGGGACCTCCTTCATCAACTCAACAAGAGATGCAATCAAGAAGCAATATTCTGGAATAAAAAAGCTAAGGTTAAATGGATAAAAGATGGCAAGTGAAACACAAGCTTTTTCCACAAATCCACAATTCAACACAGAATGAGGAACAAAATTAGTAAGCTATGCACACATTCATGAGAAACCTTGGAGGAACATCAAGAAATATTTGACGAATTAACATAGAATTTTAGTCAGCTCCTCACTGAACCAGATCACGAGCGGCAAGAAGCAATTCGCAGGGTAACCCAGCACATTCCCTCTCTCGTTAATAATGAGCACAACCATTCTCTCATACAACCCATAACCATGCAAGAAGTTGAAGAAACAGTAGAGCAAACGGTGGATGGAACATCACCAGGTCTGGATGGCTTCACTATTGACTTCTTTCACCACTGTTGGAATCTTCTCAAGGATGAAGTTCTGGAATTGGTTGAGGAATCACGAAAAAAGAAATGGATTCTTCTAAATCTCAACACCACTCATATATCTCTCATACCCAAGAAAATTGGAGCTTCTCACCTTGGTAAGTTCCATCCTATCTCCCTTTGCAATGTAATTTACAAAATCATCTCTAAAGTGGTGGCTAACAGGTTGAAACCCCTCCTGCCCCTCCTCATTTCACCGGAACAATCGAGCTATGTGGAAGGAAGGCAGATTCTAGATGGCATAATCCTCTCCCATGAGGTTGTCCACTCTCTTAAAAACTCCAAAAACCCAGGTATGATTATCAAGTTGGACCTATCTAAAGCCTTCGACAAACTTAGCTGGGCCTTCATTGAAAAAATGCTGTTAGGTTTTGGCTTCTGTCAGGATTGGGTTCGTTGGATCCTTTCTCTTTTCTCCTCAGCTTTATTTTCCATCTTGGTTAATGGATCCCCTTCCTCCACCTTCTCCCCCTCGTGTGGCATCTGCCAGGGCGATCCCATTTCCCCCTTCCCATTTATTCTTATGGCTAAGGGTCTTGGCCGTATGATTCAATCAGCCCTGGCTGCACACTCCCTCAGAGGTCTCTCCCTCCACAACACCCTGCCTCTGGCTTACTAGCAATTCGTGGATGATAATCTCCTCTTCGGACACTCCTCTGTTCATGAAGCCCGAAAAATTCACTCCATATTGCATACCATTGAAGAAGCTCCAGGAACCTCCCTTAATTTGGAAAAATCTCAAATCTTCTTTTTCAACACTAGTATGGCAGCCCAGAGAAACATTTCTCGTATCCTCCGCTTCTCGGTCTCCTCTTTTCCCACTAAATATTTGGGAGCCCCTCTGTTCGATGCTGCCCTTAAACATTCGTCCTAGAGGGAACTCCTGAACAAACTTGAACTTTGCCTCACTTCTTGGACCTTCAGAGCCCTCAATATCCCTAGTTGAGATGTCTTGTTTAAATCCACTTTGCAATCTATGCCTCTGTATCTCTTCTCGGTTTTGGCATCCCCAAAATGGGTTTTAAAAGCTATCAAATCCCTTCAAAGGTATTTCTTATGGGGTTGCAACAACCACAATAGTATATGGGCACTGGTAAGTTGGGACAGGCTGTGTAAAAAGAAGTTTGAAGGAGGTCTAGGCATTAGGGATCCAGAGATAAACAACAAAGCGCTTTCGACAAAAATATGGTGGAATTGGATCTCTAAGAACAACACCCCCTCGACCACGCTTTGGAACAACAAGTATGCCCCGGATTATCCCTCTCACTCACTGGTCAGATTTGATGAAGAACTGCCTGGTTCTCACAGATGGAAAGCTGCCAACAAGTAAAGGGCCATCATTCAAAAGCATAGTTTCTGGGAAATTAAAGCAGGGGATAAGGCTCTTTTCTGGGAAGATTCCTGGCAACAACTCCCTAGCCTTAAAAGTCTTGGTGTCGATCCTAACATCTAGAACTATATCAGTCGCAATAACCACCTAACAGTCAAGGAATTCTGGAAATCCTCAACAGACACGTTTCGTAGCTGGAAAGAGACCCCTTTTTGGAACTTTGCTTCGAAAAAAAAACTTTGAGACAAAATATGGCTGGAAATTTGCACAAGAAGGATTAAGTAAAGGTAGGGCTCAGATATTATTCATTGGGGTCATAGGTCTTCAGGAAACTTCTTGGTGAAAGAAGCCTATAGCATCCTTTCAGCCTCTCCTAATAGTCAGGCCTCTCCGATTTGGACTCATCTCTAGACCACTCATCATTGGCCCAAAATCTCCCACTTTCTCTGGCTTCTCCTACATTGGAGAATTCTCACTTGGGAGAACTTGACTCGAAAAGGATTCTAAGGTCCCTCCAGATGCAGCCTTTGCAAAAATCATCAAGAATCCATAGACCACATACTGGATTCTTGTCATTTCACTAGCTCATTATGGGACTATGTTGCAGAGGTCTTCAGACGCACCAACAGAGTGAAAGGCAACATTACTGAGTGTCTAAAAAATTGGATGGATTCCCCCTTTGAAAGTAACATCCTCAACCGACTCTGGACGCTTACCCCAGGCTTTGTTCTATGGCACACTTGGAAAGAGCACAACAATAGAATCTTCAAGGATTCCATCTCCTCCTCTCAAGTTCTGTGGAACTCTATCAATAAGAATCTTCAAGAAATCATTCACTCCAAAGGTTGGATGAGCTCCGACCTCCCCACCTCTCAAAATGAGAAGCACATCCTGGAAGCCCTTAACTTTGATTCTTCTGTAGTCCCTCCCTCCTTGAGCAAACCCATCATGCGGACTGCTAGTCCAATTCACTGGGATCCTCCTCCTGAGAAATTTTACAAGTTCAATTTTGATGGTGCCTCCAAGGGCAATCCGGGAATGGCTGGCTTTGGGGGAGCTATAAGAAATCGCAAAGGAGATATCATTCATCTATTCTATGGAAATTTGGGATTTAACTACAATAACACCGTTGAACTTGATGGCATGATTGTAGGGTTATCAATAGTAAACAACAAAGGTCTCTTGCCAGTCATTGTCACAAGGAGACTGCCATAATCCTTTCCTTGAAAGCTAAAATCCTACATGGCTCATTGGTCACCAAAGTTACAACCAGCTGGCACTTGGCGCACAGAATCAGCTGTCTGGCTTCCCTTTTGCAAAACATGCACGCAATCACCTTCCACCACATGCGTAGAAAAGCAAACACCTTAGCATACTTCTTAGCTAATTCAGGAGTTAACTCTCCTCATTCACTGGTGGAAGGCATGTTACATGATTATCTAGATGCTCAAATCCAGAAAAAGAGTATTCAATTTGCCAGCTCTGATCTTTCGCGCCCAAATGTGGGTGATATCTTCGGCGACATCTGTCCCTCTTTCCGGCCACCACAAAGAGCATGTGTTTCTCTTTTGAACACCCATCGAGACAACACACCTCTTCAACATATACAAGGATCTCTGCATGTGGGAGAAGTTTCGTCTGTTACTTTAGCTCATGCGACCCGGGCTGGCGAAGGTCCATCCTCCTAGGTGCATTCATGGATTTGCAACGATCATTAATGCTTGTAGGTTCTTGGAATGATAGGCGCCTTATTCAGAACGATGTCGAGTTTTATGCCTTGGCTAGACGCATTCTTGGGTTTGCAGTGCGGCGGGAGGTTTGCAGTGTATTTGTTTCAGTGCGCTCAAGGTTTAGTATAGGAAAGAACGCTCCCTTGTGTATTGGTTTCAGGTTCAGGTTGGCAGCCATGTCTTAACAGAGAGGAAATTCTAGACGAGCTAGCTTCGGGCGAGGAAAATCCCAACGGGGTTGCAGTGCTCAGACCCCGGCAGACTATGAACCTCACATCTCTCTGCATGTCTGTGTTTTGGTGGAAGCCTGGGAAAATAGGGTCCTCAACCATAAGCTCTCAACGGGTGAGGAGGGTAGGAAATTAACCACTATTGGATGCTGAAGAACATGATTTGCAACTTGGTGGAGGAAATGCTCAGCAATTGGTCTGAGGCTCGGATAGCTGTTCACTCCATGAAAGATAAAATTGTAGAGATTGACGCCCAGCTTACGGTCATGGACAAGTCCTTTGCATGGAAAGGCACAGATAGCATCTCTAGTCTGAACGTATGGAAAGTTGGGGGGTGTGCTCAGGGTGGAGGTGCTAGTGGCTGTGAATCTGGTGGCTAGGTTCTCACTAGTCTCCATGGTAGCGATAGTGCAACTGGCCGCTCTTTGAAAGCTCCCCGTATCAAACCTTTTCTGGTTCCCTCTACAGTGGAGCCTCTCCTCAAGCGTCTGAAGGATTCGTTGACCCAACCGTTTGAGTAGCAGCCGCATTCTCTTTCTCTGGCCTCGAATGATGCCACCACCTCGCCTACTTTGTCGCAGGAAGAACGATGGGCCTGCCCCACCACTGAAGAAACCCCTCCAGTTTAATGACCATTTCAACTAGGTTTTTTGGTCAAGTCTCTAGTGGTTTTTGGTTAGTTTTAAGAATTTCTCATGACATTGTCTGTTTTTACTTCTGTCGGGAAAATCTTCGGCTACGCTCATATATAGGAGCTAGTCGTTTTTATTATGGATTACTGTAATTAAGTCTCTCAGTCATGGACATCTTAATCGTGATTACGGTCATAAGACTATTATTTTTTGCAAGGCTCTCGAGGGGTTTTGCCTCCTTCAACCTCAGGTAGCCAAGTTAAGTTTCTGTAATTTTTTTGTCTTTGTAATATAATATATCTGTGCAGCTAAAAAAAAAAATGGTTTTTGTTGTTATTGTTGTTATTATTATAAATTATTATATTTATTTATTAATTTAATATATTTGAATTTGTAAAACTTTTTAAGTCAAATCTATATATACACAAAAAAGTTCATGGTTTATTTATTTAGATTTCTACTTTATTTATTTTTTTAAACAATTTTATCATCATTAGAAATAACTCCAAAATACTTAAATAATATTTTTAATTAAGAAACCAAAGGATGGGAAGTCTTATTAATTTCTAGTTTTTATGATTTTTTAAAACTTGGAAATAGATAGAAAAGACTTAATTAATATCAATTAGGAAACCAAAGGATGGGAAGTCTTATTAAAACCCATGACCAATTGGTAAAGCATGTTAGACTCGTTGACTTTAAAATTCTCAAGTTGTATTCTCTAATTAGTCATAATCATTAAGGATTTTGCATATTTTAAATATAAATTGAGTGAAATTTTTGTCATTCATATGAGATATATCTACTTAATTGTATAAATTGACTCAAATTTTTGTTATTCATATCACATATATCTACTTAATTGTTAAGGAGGAGGTGTTTATTTAACTTTTGTGAATGATGAAAGTCTAATGTTTTACATAAAAAATATTGACTATAGTGGTTATGCTTGATCATTCTCAAATATTTTTAGGATTGTTGACCCTACCATATGCCCACCTTGAACTCATACCTATCCAACATTGAAAGTGATCCAATNATATATATATATATATTAAAAATGAAAATGATGTTGTCTTAAACAAACAAACATATTGTTGTTGGCACAATAGAGCTCATTTCATCGAATGAAATGAGAGCCCCATTTTTTATCATTAAGGTAGTCTTTGTTCTTATTTGTTTTACTTATGGGATTTTTACTCGGTGCTTTCACCCTTTGGTATTATCATGTTTGAGACTTAATAAAATTTTCATTCGAAACCTTGTTTTTTTTCATTTATGGATTGTGGAAAAAATCCTATTTTTCTTTCCGCATTCTGCAATCCACAAAAGCGGAAAGCGAAAGTCCTTTTATTTGAAGCTTTTGAAATTTACTTGTCTGCAACCCGTAATATAGATTGCAGATGTTAAAATATATTTTATTTTTCCACATCTTGCAAACCACAATTCGAATTGCGGATATCAGCAAATATTTTCGCAATGAAAATTTCAACTTTTCACTTCCACAATTCAGCAACCCACAATTTGTGGATTTCGGGAATAAAAAACTAAAAAAATAATAAAATTGCAAAATCGCACTTCCATGATCCCACAACCCGGAATTTGCAGATTGTAGAAGCAATAAAACTAATTTCTGGTCACAAAGATTATCCCACAAATCCACAACCTGCAATGCAGATTGCAGATTGCGGAAATAAAAAAAATGAAAATTTGTTAAAAGTTCATTTCTGCAATTTCTTTTCTCTCTTCAATTTTGACCATCGATTTGTTTGAAATCTATGGCTCAGATTTATTTCTCTGTTGGACTTGGGAATTTAAATTGTTTAATTTTTCATTATGTATTCATCATTCTAATTTACGAATTTCACCTACATGAAAGAATTTGCTGTGAATTTTCATCGAGTCCACGAATTTCCTTGTTTTTCAAGTAATTTCTAGTAAGTCTTCTTGAATCTCATGATCATCCAGCTGGTTTAATTTCAGTAATTTTTCTTTGGGTAAAAAATTAAAGGTTTTATTGTGATTTCTTACCAGAAACTACCTTACACTTTGCACCTGTGTCAAGGAATACTTAGTCCAAAACCTCTCTCAATGAGCAAAAGAACAAAGACCCCAATGTCAGGAACTTCTCTGACACTAATGGGTGGGTATCTGAAACCTATCACCTAGAATGGTCTAGAATTTATGCCATTTTTGATAATGATGACTTCTCCGCCATTCCACATGGCCAGTCAACCTTCATAAACATTAGCAAGTCACAACTTCATGCGATAGCAGCCAGGCTTGCATTCATGTCTTATACAGACCCTATTAAGTGGATGGTTGAGCACACGAACCCTAAAGACTGCTCTTTTGATGACCAGGATCATATCGAGTTAACCTCTTTTTGTCCTAAGGTATTTTCCAGAGCATACATCCTAAAACCACCTTAGCAATTGGTTAATAAGAAATTCCTTGAAGCCTCTGCCACATAGTACAATTTTGAGGAGACGATAAAGTCATGGATTGATAACCCTACGGAATTAATCCCCAAGACAGATAAATCATGCCCTATCTCTTGGTTCACAGAGTTGTTTTCCCTATTGGAGGGCATGCTATGCAAACTCTATGGGCTACCAAATTACACAATGTTCATGGAAAAGTGGGTGCCCCTCGCACATCATATCCTTACTATAGGGGAGTCCTTCAACTGGGCTCAAATCTTGGTCAGTTCTATTGAAGGAGTCAATTGAGAAGTACCAAAAGAATCTAGCCTTGAGGAAGCCCACATTTTTTCTATCACCCTATGTGATGGGTGTATTTTATGTGTCATTTCCTATCCCATCCATGGGATAGAATTGGACCAGAGTTTCACCCCCTATACATTGTGGGAGGACAAATTTTGCCTACTTATATATGACATATGTGACCACTTCATTGGGTTGGTATATCAAACTATCTTCAAAGGTGATGCCCCTAGCTTTTTTGACACGACAAGGGCACTGATATCCACCATGGGAGATTGGTATGTTGGAGATTATTTTGCATATATCAAAATTTGGGGGAGAAACACTGTACATATTCTCCCCAAGATAGTTCTAGAGAGGATGGAGCTAGAAGATATTTCCTTTCAGAATTTGGTGGATGAAGTGTTTCCTAAGCCCACTTCAACAAAGACAAAAGGGTGGCCAAAGTTCCCCCTCAACCTTGGAGTGTTGGTAATACAAAATTCTACCCATGTAGGAACTTTGGGAAGGAAGATAGTTACTATGAAACTTGGGGAATCCCCCAAGAGAATGCATGACCCAAAGTCATTCCTCGCCAATAATTTCACCCAGGAACATATGAAGAATGGTTACTCACATCAAAATGACCTCGATGACTCCATATATCAAGGGGATAAAGAATTCTCTCAAGTTGTGGTGAGGATAACTTTTCTCGATGAAAAATATTTTGTTTTCCAATACCAACAAGAATTGAAGACTAAGGTGATTCATTACAGAAATTTGGAACTGACAGAAGAAGAGAAACAATTGGTTGAGAAAGATGTTGATGTAATTGTAACTTCATAATGTATTCACTTGTATATTTTATGTATTGTACCCTGATGTTTATTCTAGGAAGCATCTATAATGTAATTGACTCATGTCATATCCCGATGTTCCTATCGGGAAATTCAATAATGTAAACAAGTCATGTAAATTCATTGTGGGTAACCCTATTATTGATCAAGGGTTAAAGTCCCCACAGTTGTGGGGCCCCAGGGTTATTAGACTATCCTAGAGAAGTTGACCCTAGGTGAGTTATTGTAAGTCAGGGCAATAGTCCCCACCATTGTGTTAAGGTTAACCCTCCTTGTTGATCAGAGGGGCAAAGTCCCCACAAGTTGGGGGCACTAGGGTTATTAGACTCTCCTAGAGATGTCGGCCCTAGTAAGTAATTGTTAAGTGGGGCCGACATGTTGAAGTGGAAATCAAGTGAATGAAAGAATATAAGTAGAGTGTGAGCCTCTCTATTTAACATACACACACACTCAGTCATTGGGGCGCATCCGCGAGACAGGAGAAGCTCTCTCAAGTGTGAGAGAGAGAACAAGATGTGGAGATCATCTTTTATGTTTTCGGGTTTTACTGCTGCCATTGGTGCTCATTCTATCTATGAGGAAGTTGTAGGGTTTTCTCCTTTATGGTTTCCCTGAGTAAAATTCTTTGTGTCTGTTGTGTTTATTGCTGTGCATGCTATTTTCTCAGATAAAATCCTAAGATAATGCTAGCCTGAATGAAAAAAATCTAACATGGTATCAGAGATAAACTGAGAAGAAATTTTGCAGCTGCAAAAGCTAGGGCTTCTTACTTTTTGGGTCTCTCTCCACAATCCATCAGCAAAAGTATGCTAGGCTGACTCTCCATTGAAGGGCGCATCTTTCTATCGAAGCAGAATTCGATTCTGAGCATTTTTAGTTTTTGGTGTGGGAAATTAGGGCTTCTTATATAAGAGGAATTTTTGAGTGAGTCTGGCATAGGATTTCTCTCCTCATCAAAATCAAAGTTTAGAGACCTGGGTCGAGATTTTTGGTTGGGTGAAACTCTAGGAAAGTCAAACCCTAGTTTGACCCCGAGCTAGAAAAACCCTAAAATACTAAAACTGATACATTTTGGTACATTATCTATATCTTGGGATTGGAGAAGAATCAGGAGCTAAAAATTTCAAAGGCCAAACATAAAATCCTGATTTACACGGTATCCAACATTTAGCCTCCAATTCACTATATTCTAGGATATATGATCCCTCCAAGTTAGGATTCTAGCCTCTTCCAGGATTCATCCTTAAACAAGACACGTGGGGAGACTTTCTATATCTTGGGCTGCGAAGGTCCAAATGAAATTTCTAAAGATGTTCCAGAAAGGACATAGAATTTAATTTTGGTGGTACAAGTTTTAGACATAGAAGAGGAAACAGTGACATGTGGAAGTCCATACAACTTCGCTATGTTGAACAGTCTTGAAACAGGTCACCTTGGGAAAACGCTCATAAGTCCCAATTGGTGAAACCAATTCTGATGAAACCTATGGTGCTGAAATAGGGACAGGCAAGGATACCTTAGTGAAAATTTTTAGACATAGAGGATCAATAATTGTGGAGATACTGCAGAAACAATATCAAGCATTTATGCAGAAGAAATTGGAAAACTAGGGCTTCCTGTTACGGGAGCTTCCCTCCACTATTTTCAGAAAAGGAGTACATTGGACAGCTCACCTTGAAGAGATCTATGTTTATATCCAATCAGATCTGAAAGATTCCAAGTTTTGAAATTATGATTTCTTTGAAAAACCCTAGGTCACCCAGCTCCGGAACTAGGATGGACACCTCAAATAAGTAAGATCTAATCTTTTGCTATTTTCATTTGAGGTTCTCATTTCAAAGTGATCTATCACATCAGCTTGATGATAACCTTGGTGAAGTTGACAACTTCTAAGCATGGAAGTATATGATCTCTCTGAATAAAATGAATTGGACACCTGCATGAGTAGAGAGGTTCCAGTTCCAGAGGGAGATGAGGCTAAAAGCCTTACACCAAAAGAAATTGGTCAAGGCCAAGAAGATCATTACTGATTCAATCACGGATCACCTTATACCACAAGTGTCTTCCCTAAAGATACCGAAAGAGATGTTTGATTCCTTGACCAAGCTATTTGAATGGAAGAACATAAATCAAAATATGACTTTGATAAAATAGTTGATGAATGTGAAGATCCAGAATGCAGAGACCATACACTACGCGGGTCTCTCAAATCAAAGAACAACTTGTAGCAATAGAAGAAGAAGTGGAGAATGCAGAAGTATTTATAGCCACCTTGAATGGCCTCCCAAGATCATGGGATTCATTCATTTGAGGAATGTGTGCCAGAAGGAAGTGATTACTTTCAACAGACTCTGGGAAGAGCACACACAAGAAGAAGCTTGACTCATAATAAGAGAAAAGAAGATGGGAGCAACTGAAGATCAAGATCTCACCATCCAAAGAATATCCCTCAAGTGATGAGGAATATCAACTCTTGAAGAACCTCTTATCCATCTTAGCATTTGGATAAGAAACGATGCTATTATGAATGAAGAAGATGATGAAGCTGAAGGCTCAAGAAGGAGTCTACTCACGAAACAAATAAAGATAAGTATTCAATTGTCATTTCATGATATTGTTTTTGTTATGCATTTGTTTATATTCAGTTGATGTATTATGCATAATAGAATGTTTGCATTAATGACAGTATACTACTAATACGCATGTGATGGGTAAGTAGCTCATGTTGCTATACAACTACAACTCTCCATTGCTACTTATCTAGAATAAAACCTCTTTGATGACATATTGGATTAGTGCACAATCTCAATGTTGTCCTGGTAGATATGGAAGGCATCTAGAAAGTTTCCATGAGATATGGATGAATGTTGTATTGGCTAAAATAGTTGCATAATCATATATCTTGATGCAAAAGAATTTTTCATTATGAATATACCTTATGAAATGTTTCTAACCATACAACTAATGCATTTGACTTGTAGGAAAGATTGCGTAAAATCGCCTACAAGCAAAGAAGGATGAGACTTGTTTCGAAGAACAAGTGACTATAGTTCAAGATGAAGAATAATATGATGAATGCAGCGACACCATTGATGCAGAACCTTCCAGCTACGAAGAAGTAACCAAGAAGAAAGGGAAGACTAGTGCAAGAAGAATGATGTCTAGGATGCAGTATCGATACGTGAAGGGAAGTATATGGTAGAGATCCTGAAGAGACTCAGGATGATGGATTGCAAGGCCATGACCACACCTACGGCATCGAACCCGAAGCTATTGAGCAATGCTTCATCAAAGTTGGTTGATGCTACGATGTATCATTAGATGATTGGGTCCTTAATGTACCTGACGAATATGAGACTAGATATTTGCTTTGTTGTGAACACCTTGAGCCAGTTCCTAACAGACCCGAGACATGTTCACTTGATTGTTGCAAAGCATATTCTGAGGTACCTGAGGGGTACAGTTGAATATGGGCTCAAGTATGAGGTGAATCAGAAGATTAACTTGGAGGGTTATGTTGATTCAGATTGGGTAGGCAGTGGCATTGATAGTAAGAGCACTACACGGTGCTGCTTCAGTATGGGATTAGGTGTGATCTCTTGGTTTAGCAGGAAACAATCTTGCGTGGCACTAAGTACAGCTGAAACAGAGTATGTCATAGCTTGTTCATCTAGTTGTGAGGCAATATGGCTAAGGAAGCTACTATCTAATTTATTTGATCTCCAGTTAGATGCTACTTGTATATATTGCGACAACCAGAGTTGTGTGAAGTTTTCGGAGAACCCAGTGTTCCATGACAAGTCAAAGCATATCGAGATCAAATATCACTATATCAGGGATATGGTGCAGAGAGGAGTAGTGAAGCTCCAGTATGTTGCGATAGATGAATAGATAGCTGATGTGTTGACTAAGACATTGGCCAGAGTGAAGTTTGAGTACTTCAGGGAGAAGCTTGGTGTTCTCCAAATCGAGGTTCCCTCCAAGGGAAAGTGATGAGTCCATGAGCCATTCTGACATGGTGAGAGGTTTGGTTCCTTCCATTTTCATATGTAAGGGCTGATCCTTTATTTCATGATGAGAGGATTGATTCCTCGCATGTCAGATATAAGTGCTAAGCCATTCTGAGGCAACTATGGGATGTGTTCCCACATGATCAGATATAAGTGCTGAATGCCATTCTCTGAATGGAGGCACCTGGTCAGTTACCAGGAATACTCAGGTTAGAGCTGAGAGCCATTCTGACATGGTGAGAGGATTGGTTCCTTCCATGGTCAGATGTAAGGGTTGAGCCATTTTTGTCATGATGAGAGGATTGGTTCCTCGCATGTCAGATATAAGTGCTAAGCCATTCTGAGGCGACTGTGGGATGTGTTCCCACATGATCAGATATAAGTGCTGAATGCCATTCTTTGAATGGAGGAACCTGGTCAGTTACCAGGGATACTCAGCCTAGAGCTGAGAGCCATTCTGACATGGTGGGAGGATTGGTTCCTTCCATGTCAGATGTGATTGCTAAGCCATTATGAGGCAACTATGGGAAGTGTTCCCACATGATAAGATATAAGCACTGAATGCCATTCTCTAGGAGAATGGAGGCACCTGGTCAGTTACTGGGAATCCTCAACCTGGGGTTGAGAGCCTTTCTAGCATTGTTGCAAGATGTGTTCCCGCATGGATAGATGTAAGTGCAGAGCCCTTCTAGCATGGTTGTAGGATGTGTTCCCACATGGCTAGATGTAAGTGTAGAGCCTTTCTAGCATGGTTGCAGGATGTGTTCCCGCATCGATAGATGTAAGTGTAGAGCCCTTCTAGCATGGTTGTAGGATGTGTTCCCGCATGGCTAGATGTAAGTGCAGAGCCCTTCTAGCATGGTTGCAGGATGTGTTCCTGCATGTCTAGATATAAGTGCTGAGCCTTTCTGATAGGGTTGTGGGATGTGTTCCTGCATGATCGGATGTGAGTGCTGGGCCTTTCTGACAGGGTTGTGGGATGTGTTCCCTCATGGTCAGATGTGAGTGCTGGGCATGCCTTTCTGACATGGTGTTGGATGTGTTCCTCTCATGGTCAGTTGTAAGTGCTAGATGGGCCATTCTGACTTAGGGTCAGATATAAGCACTGAAGAATACCTACATGGAGGCTAGGCGTACAACCAACATGGAAAAGGGTTGGCTCCGTAGAACTTCCTATGACGAGAAGAATGAAGAGATAGAACCATTTGATTGAGATAGCGAAAACAATGATGATGATGATGATCCCGTGATGATCTAGTTTTGATAATGATCCAGACTGGATGATGATCCAGTGATGCTCCAGATCAAGTGATGAGTCAGAATTGATGAATATGACTTGACAATGAAGAATACTTGACGATAAATATGTCTTGAAGATGAAGATGACTTGATGATGATCCAGATGATACAGAGAAGAAGACTTGCACTGATAAATTGTGTCAAGAGAATACCATCCTAGTTAAGAGGGAGTGTTGATGTAATTGTAACTTTGGAATGTATTCACTTGTATATTTTATGTATTATAGCCTGATGTTTATTTCGAGAAGCATCTGTAATGTAATTGAGTCATGTCATATCCCAATGTTCATATCAGGAGATTCAATAATGTAAACAAGTCATGTAAATTCATTGTGGGTAACCCTATTATTGATCAAGGGTTAAAGTCCCTGCAGTTGTGGGGCCCTGGGGTTATTAGACTATCCTAGAGAAGTCGACCCTAGGTGAGTTATTGTAAGTCAGGGCAATAGTCCCCACCATTGTGTTAAGGTTAACCCTCCTTGTTGATTGAAGGGGCAAAGTCCCCACAAGTTGTGGGGAACTAGGGTTATTAGACTCTCCTAGAGATGTCGGCCCTAGTAAGTAATTGTTAAGTGGGGCCGACATATTGAAGTGGACATCAAGTGAATGAAATAATATAAATAGAGAGTGATCCTCTCTATTTATCATAGACACACTCACTCACTGGGGCGCATGAGTGAGACAGGAGAAGCTCTCTCAAGTGTGAGAGAGAGAACAAGATGTCAAGATCATCTTTTATGTTTTTGGGTCACTACTGCTGCCATTGGTGCTCATTCTATCTCTGAGGAAGTTGTGGGGTTTTCTCCTTTATGGTTTCCCTGAGGAAAATTCTTTGTGTCTCTTGTCTCTTGTGTTTATTACTGTGCATGTTATTCTCTTAGATAAGATCCTAAGATAATGCTAGCTTGAATGATAAAAATCTAACAAAAGAAGCTCAGAAATCATAGGTTGCTTCTTCTTCAAGGACAAGTGAGAAGGTTGATGACCATGGAAAGGATATAATTGAACACCCTCAGTAGCCAAGAACCTCATCCAATTTTGAGAAACTAATGAGGTCCATAGAAATGAAGAGGAACTTGACGCTGATAAGCTCAGTGGTGGAGGCCCAAGGAGCAGTTTTCAAACTTCAACCAAGGAGGAAAAGGATTGAGAAACCACCACCTTAGGTACAACCTCTTCCACAAGTATAACCACCTCCACAACCTCATCCACCGACAACACAAACTAAAGTCCATGAAATTGAGAGTGATCTAGAAGAATAAAACTTCCCCTCCAGTTACTCCTGCCCAATTATAGTTCCCACCAATTTTTTGTCTGATGTTTCATTAACCCAACTAGTTGGGGATCTCTTTGATATTTTTATTCATGATAATTCATTTTTTGAGATGTACATCTCTCAAATTCTTACCCCTAGTAATGGTACATCTGATGTATTATTACCCATGTCTATTTCCATTCCTTTTTCAACTCTACCTATTTTTTCAGTAGCTTTAAAACTACCTGTTGTTTCCACTGAACTAACATCTTCACAAACTCCTTCATCATCTTCACAACTTAATAGCCTTTATGTTCCCACTATCTCTTACCAAACCATTTCTTCTCTTTCCATTTCCACTCCTTTACCCTTGAACTCTTATACATCTACACCTTCCAGTACCATTCCCCAAATCACCACACCAATCCCTGCCCTTGATATTCCCTAACCTGCCCCTTTAGTCACAGTCTTTGAAGGAGATATTACTACGACTGAGGAAGTGGCATATTTTGGTGACGATGGAGTGGTTTCCCTTGGGGAATACTTCTAGAGCAGAAAAAAAAAGAATGTCGTACAAAAAGGATCTAAGAGATCCATGGAAGGAACTATTAAGTAGGGCTCAATCCCTAATCATATCATATGGAAGAGATCTTACACAAATGTCAAGCAAGAGGCCTTGGAGACTGCATTTGCTATGGGATCCTTTGCAGGTGCCAACTATGACTCAGTTTCCTCACTAAACAAGGAAAATGTGATAAAGGAGAAAGAGCTGTAGAAGGTCAAACAAGAAAAAATAAATGAGATTGCATGACATCACACTGAGATACAAGAATTGAAGAATGATTATGAGGACCAAATCAAGAAAATGCAAGAACAAAATGAGCTCCTCAAGTGAAATCTTGAAGAATCACAAGGGATGAATGTCAAACATGTGGAAACTATAACATCCCTTGGGAAGTAGTTGAAGGATTTCTAGTTTGTATCAGTTGAATATTCTTTCTCCAAATTCATAGAAGATGAGTTTAGAGACTTGGTTTCCTGAATTCAAGATGAACTTTAGAAGGTTATGGTTGGTCCGTTTAAAGGGATGAATTAAATGCAAGACACCTATAATGCCTTCGAATGCTAATTTTACCTCCTGTATGATCACAAGAAAAGGAGGAAGGAATAAATGAAGGCCTAATATAATAAAAACCTTGAGCCAATAGTGTTGAGCCAAATGTCAATGGGAGAACCCATAAAGCTGTCAACCACCTTTTTTGTCTGATTCACCCAATCATTTATTTCTTCCAGAAGTTGGTTGAGGTAGTTAATGCCTTGGGATTGGAAGAGTATGGTATTCAAAATTTGTAATGGGGATGCCATCAATTTTGGGGAAACGAATTTTTACTTGTGGGGCAAGAAAACACCCACAAATATCTTCCCATTCCATTCTTCATTCATGTTTTTCCTTTCCTCGTGCAACTGGATCTTGTTGTGCATTTTACTTCATGATTTTTGTTGTTTTCCTCAATTTAACATACCCAGAAATCTGTTTTTATGTTGCTCAGTGGATGGGAAGAGAGATTTCCCGATTTGTGGGCTTAGGGAGGTTTTTTTCCCTTGTAATGCCCAAAAATGTTTGGTGAAATCGAATTGCTCACCCAGGGTTGATTTTCCCTTATACCATTTTTGTTTTTGGTTCCCAAGACGTTTTTCTTCATGCCCAACAGTTGTATTTTGTTGTTATGTGAATCCCTATTTTGGTATGAAATACTAGGAGTGGAAGAGGCCCATAATTGGCTCGATAAACCTAATGAAGAGAGGAACCTCACAAAGGATCAAGAGGGTCTATCTATTCTTCTATACACACCCTGAAGAGCACTAGAAGGGAAGGTATTGCCTGAGTGACTGTGTAGCATTGAAGGGGACACTTCCTTGTGTTGGGTGTGTAGGTATTGTGGAGGAAAAGCTAGATATATCTTGTGCATGTGTCCATGGCTCTATGGTTGAGCTCACTAGCTTAGCAATTCTACCTTTCCACTGCCTTAGCAGCCTGATAAACCCAATTTTGGTTTGGATTGGATGAAACTTTGTGTGCATTTGGCTATGTGTGAGCCTGTTGTTCCTTAGTTCCTTGTGGAAATCATTCCCATCTTGGCTGTGGCAGTGGTTCTGAGAGATTAATGAGCACAGTGGCCTATGGTTGGGTCGAACGTTGCAGCAACATAGCTAGTTGTGGGATAACTCATTTTCAAGATAAATTCTCTTGTATTTAATCTCTGTAATGTGTTTGATTTAATGAATTTTTATGAACATATTAAATGCTTGCATTATGTTACAGCTGATTTTACCACACATGGTTGATCACACTTTTATGGCCTTCCCTATCCCTCTGCAGACTCTTTGGACCCCATGGATTATTTTTGTACCTTTGATGTTTTCAAGATCATCCCCAAAAACACCTATTATTTGTTGTACGTGAATTTTAATCCCTTTCTCATGTATATACGGAGATATTACCCTTAAACTTGCGTACATAGGGATGTGTGCATAAGTCCAAATATTTTTGGAGTTTTCCTTGATGTGGATCCGAGTCACTTGTCTCTTGGCCTTCCATATGCCTCAAGATCGCTCGAATTTGACCTTCCATTACCCCATTGAAGCACTCTATAAGGAACCCCTTGGATACATTGAAGAGGAGGAATTGAAGAGAAAGAAAACTATTCTCCATTATTGCCATAGCTTGCTTGTACTTGAGTTTGCATCCCTTTGTACCTTGGAGTAGTTTGTGTTCTTCCCAAGCTTTCCTTTGTTTGTGATCTTGCTATTGAGAGATGGAGGATTGAGGTGGTGGAGGCCCTGGTGGAGGACTCAGTTTCTTTGGTTCACAGACGTGCTGCTAGAGGTTGTCACTTATGTAATCTTTGATTTTATTAATAGAAATATTTTTTCCTGTCCACTGATGTGCATTTAAATGAATATTGAATCCATGGATGTGTTTAATTTCTTATGCATTATTGATTATATATTCTAGAGTAGGCCTAACACTATATTATATAGCATGCTTGCCTTGTTTATTGTTGTTGAGAGTAAATTGCTAAAGCAAGCGGGATTGGAAAAAGCTCAATGAGGATCTACTTCAACCGTTCGGAATAAGGTATGTTTCGATATCCTTTAGTGTTAGATGTTGTATTTCTCTTGCATATTGGGAAGGGGTTGATTTCTCCGGTCTCTCTATCTGTTGTGGTACACCCTAAGCCATAGGAAGTTTTCTCCATAATAGAATTGGCAACCATACTGGGGAAATTCCTAGTTGTTTTTCTTTGGGGGTTTGAGCATTCAATGTGCTTCTATTGCTCTGATTTCTTTGTTTCTGTGTCAGGTCTGGGGGCATGATTTCCTAGTAGTGTCTTGTAGAAGTAAATTTTGTCTTAGTTTGTCCGTTTACCTTATTTTTCTATCTTTTTCTTCTTGTACACGAGTTTTTCTTTCACATTCGTGTGTACATGCGGGTTTTCTTGGAATATTCGCATATGTATGCAGGTTTACTGAGAATAGTCATGTATGCCCTGATTTTTTTCTTTTTTGGAAGATTAAGTGTTGTTGGGTGAGTTTGGATGATTGCCGAGTCTTCTTTGATGCTTCTGGAGCCTGTATCTCCCCTCTGTTTCTAACTAGAGACTCTTTTTTATTTGATTTTTGAAAATGTTCTTGTCATTTCATTTTCTATTTTTTGTTTTGAGATTAGTGCATTAGGTCTCTTTTTACTTAGTACTTTGCTTGGCTTCTGTTTGTGAGTGGTTGCAGAGTCTAAGGGTTGTAGAGTCATATTTTTTCTTTCTATCTCATTTAATTCAAAAATACAAAAAACATTTTTCTTTTTGCATAGTTATGCATTCTTTGCATTTTACATTAGCATGGTACTTGCATTAGGTTTGCTTGGTGAATATTAGTCAGATTTTCATATAGGAATGATTGCATATACATTTGAAGGAAAAAAAATTGCACTTCACGTAGTAGCATACCCTGTTTTTCATTCGACATAGTGCATTTGCATTGATTGTTAGGTGTGCATTTTACTTCTTGTTGTGTGAGAACATCATTAGTTGCATGACCATTTACCCTTTGAGTAATAAATCCAATTAAAATCAACACATAATAAAATAAATTACACTCTTTTCTTTGCTAGGGTGCACCAACAAGACTAGGTTTTAGGGTCTTGGAATAGTTCATTGTGAGTTAATTCTCCAAGACCACTAAACAAAAAAGTTAGGTGTCTGTCTAGGTGAGAGTGTGAAATCCTTTATATAATTAGTGTTTCTTAGGATCCTCCTCTTACAAGGAAGTTAAGCACAAGGCAATGTGAGCAATTATGATTGGGATTGATTAGCACTAGAGATATTTCCAGGATTGTATTCGTATCTGGGGTCCTTTGAGGTATTGGCTAGTGCACCCCTAGGGTACTAATTGTGCTTTCAGGATTTGGGATTTGTTACCCTACCCATACGGTCAATCCCACCTGTGAATGTTTTCCTGAGCATTGATTATATCAAGGTGACCTTAGTTGCCTTCCATAGGTTATCGAGGGGGTATTTGCAGAGGTTATCCTGCAGGTGTCCTGGCCAGGTAGGGGTCAGATAGCACATTTGCTATATGTGTTGAAGCTAAGGGCCACTATAATTGGTTACGAACCTTCGCTTGTTGTGTATGGGAGTCTCAAGCCTCTCCTAGGCGAGACATACTTGCTTCATTTGGGAGCTCACATATCCTACCCTTGGTTTGCTTGTGATTTGGATTTACATTTTTAGGCGTATGCTCTGTGCACGCTAGTTTGCCTAGGGTTTGCATAATTAGATCGAGTCTTTTTATCTGGTTCTCGTCGATTAGAAGGACTTCTTCCTTCCACATCTCCTCCTCCTTTGGGAGAGAGAACCAGATAGTCCGGGTGGACTACTTCTCACTTTGATTCACACACCATGGGAGATCATGAGGATGAGATTCCAGAGATTTCTTCTCCACCTCACGAGGTTGGGGAGGAAGATCCTACTAGAAAATATGATCCTTTACATGAACAACCTTCACGATTTGGTTATGATCCCTCATTCACAGGTTGTCGGTATTGGTTTCCGGGCGATGAGACTCACTATGAATGCACAAGCACTAGTAATGTTAGATATGACATACCTGATATTCTTGAGCCTGATTTGGCATATCATGTCTAGTAAAAAATTGAACTTGGCACTATGCATGGGGTAACTCCCACTCTTTTCCATGTGGAGAGGTTTGGGGGCACTAGTCACATTGCACCTTTCATCCTAGTGGTTTAGGCATCTTCACATGCTCCTACTAGTCCTAGTGTTAGTAATCTTATTCAAATACCAGGACTGAGTCGAGTGAACATTGGGAACACCACTTACATTCCTTCACATGTCCCTTTGTCCTCGAACCCCATTCCTTCAAATGCATTTTTAACGACTCATCCTCCCCCTAATTCATGTGGGCCTTCAGGCCAGAATGTTGCTACTAGCCATGTTCGTTCTGTGACTACTAACATGGTTGTATCTCGGAGCCGAGTACCTCCTATTGTGTCAATAGGTCATGTACTAGTTTCTGGATTGTCTCATGTTCCACCTCATGGAGCTCCCCATATACCAACCTATGGAACTTCTCATGGTACATCCCATGGAACACCTTATGGAGCTTCTCATGGACATTCTTATGGACTGCAGTATGGACAAAATTTTTAACCCTATGGGTACGGGTATCGACAACCTGCTTAATATTCTAATTATGGCTTTGTAGCGCCTCATAGTCAAGGTACCCCACATCACAATGATTCCATGCAACCCTATATGGGTCAAATGGGAGGAGGTTATTATGGCTAAGGCCATGGTATTTATAGCAATCAACCTTACATGAATCAAAACTATCAAGGAGCATGGAATCGTCCAGCTCAACCTAGGATCCCTTTCCTTGAGACATTGAACTTACCTGACTTGTCGAGATTGATGAATGATCCTATGTCTCATGACCTGGCATGGCCGATAGTCCCTACCAAGCTTCCTTCGGATATTCCCAAGTTTGAAGGTAAGGCCAGTGAAGATCCTGGAGAGCATGTCACCACTTTCCACCTTTGCTGCTCTTCCAATTCCTTACATGACGATTCCATTCGTTTGAGGTTATTTCAACACACCCTAACGGGTTCTGTGGTGAAATGGTATATAGAGTTACCCGAGGGGGGCTTATACTACATTTGATGATACTGCGCTGACTTTCCTTAATCATTTCCAGCTACCCATATGTTATGACATCGGTACCGAACTCTTGTTGACCTTCCGGTAAGATAAAGCCACACACATTTCGGATCATATTCAAGAGTGGCATAGATGAAAATAGTTAATCAAAGATTTTAAACCACCAGAGTTTCTTCTTGAGTGGTTCCTCAAATCGTTGTTACCTTACATCACGAAGGATGTTTCTACATCCGGAGTTCAAAATGAGGAAAAAGCTAATTTTAGGGCACAAGAGTTGGATTTGATCTATGCTCAATCCGAACTTTTGTATGATATTATACCTAATGCTCCTAGATCCAATTTCGACCCCAAGGTCAAGCCTGAGCCACATGCCGATGGTATTGTGGGCTCTACAAGTACTAAACATGCGAACTCGGTTGTGAAACAAGTGAGCCAATTGTCAATTAACCAGTTTGCATAGGGACAAGCTACGACTTTGTCTCAACCTACCCAATTAGTGAATGTACTTTTCGTGCAATCATCAAACCTGAAAGGAAACCAATAGCCTGGAAGGAATAAGAAAAAAGGAAAAAATGATTGTAAGGGTGGGAACAAGAACGAAAATGCTAATAATAATGACAAGAACACTAATGCTAGGGGGGGGAAGCAATCTAAACATAAGGTGGAGTTTCCTTGCAAGTTGTGTAAGGATGGCCATCTCATTCACTTGTGACCTCATATGGAATATGCCTCGAGGTTTATAGCATAGGGCCCAGCTATGTTAACTGATCCTTTACCCAATAATCAAAATATGAACTCGAGGACCATTGATCCTGGTTGTGAATCAGGTGGAAATCAAAATCCATCGGAGGCCAATACTGGTCATGGTTGCATCAACATGGTGTGTTCTACTAAAGTTGTGACTCATGCAAAATATTATGGTTTGTAACAACCAGACCTTGGGAAAGAACATTCCCCACCCAAGAGCTTTTTGCGAATCGAAAATCCTACGGATAAACCTAAATCTCCACCTCGCATTCCTAAGGGAGTTTTAAAGCGTTCGGGGCACAATCCTAATGCTTGGGACACCTAGAACTATTCAGTTGTCGAGGATTTGGGCCATAATCCTTATGCAATGTTCATGTTAGAAGTGCTTCAGACTTGTCCTCTGTAGAGGAAAGCCTTGTTGTCTACTCTTGGGGTTAGTGACGATAACTCTTCTACCATGATCAAATTTGAAACCATTGGAGTACAGCCTCACTTTCTTTACTACGTGTCTCTTTTTATTCATGTAGAGTGTCTTAACAACACCATCAAGCATACTGTCATTGATGAAGGCGCTGCTGCTTCCGTGATGTCTTTGTCATGTTGGAAAGGTTTGGGTTCCCCCACATTGTCTCAATCCGCCACTATGTTGATAGCTTTCGATGGTAGATCATTTCGGCCGCACGAGATTCTTCCTTCTTTAGAGGTCCAATTGGGAGGGAAGACCATCGTGATCGAGGTCGAGGTGGTTGATGTGCTGCTTGACTACAATCTTTTACTGGGTAGGAATTGGATGTATAGTATGCAAGCCGTAGCCTCTTCCCTCTTTCAAGTGATATGCTTTCCATTTAATGGGAAGATTGTTACGATTGATCAAAAGTCATTCCATAATCCAAGTTTCAATGCATCATCGAGAGCTTCTATCCTGATTCTCGATCATTCTCAGCTAGCAACTAGGAGTGTGGGTGTAGGTATGTATCCTTCTCTTATGGGAACCTTTAGTTGTCCTGTGCTCGTTCTTATGATTGGGTCTAGTTTCGATGGGGCTTCATCCTCGTTGAATTCGGTGTCTTTTCGCACTACCCATATGCAAGATCCTTGGATTCTTCCTTCATTGAGTACTTCGAGTGTGCCCGTTGTGATAGACGTGTCATTGCCTACAACAATGGTGGTGTATCAAGCACATCTTGATCAGGTTGCAGAGCCTAGTCCTTCCTCTTCGCGCATGAAGGAGGAGGACCCGTATGTGCTTCTTGCATGGGCAGCAGAGTCATCTCACTCACATGATTGCCTCGATGATGTTTTTCCATCTGATGAAGCTATTCTTGAGGCCATGTCTAGGGTTGAGCAACCTTGAGAAGAGTTGCATCATTGATCATATTTTATTCCTAAGCTCGATCGTATGGAGTGTGATGACTTTAGGGAGATTCTTAGCAAGATGATTGATAGCCCCGTGGTTTCATTAAGCTCTCCTGGTCATATGACTGATGGAAACATGGCTAATTTATCACCAACCATTCCTATCAATATTTCTCGTGATCCTGGCAAGGTTGAGAATGTCTATATTGGGGTGGGTTGTTCCCCCGATGAGATCAAGGACTATACCGAGTTGTTTAAAGAGTTTTAGGACATTTTCTCTTGGTCATACGAAGAAATGCTGGGTATAGACCCTCGTATTCTCGAACATGAGATAAAAATGTATCCGGATGCAAAATCGGTTCGAATATGTTTGCATGCAGTGAATCCTAGAAAAGCACCCGCCATTAAGGCTGAGATAGAGAAACTATTGAAAGCTGGTTTTATCTATCCCATTCCCTTGATGGAGTGGGTTTCAAATCCCACTCTTGTGGATAAGAAGCAGGGAGCAATCTATATATGCACTGATTTCTGTGACTTAAATCGTGCCTGTCCTAAGGATAATTTCCCCATGCCATTTATTGATCATATTTTGGATGAGTGTGCCGGAAGTGAGGTATTTTCCTTTATGGACAGTTTTTCTGGATATAATCAGATTTAGATTAAGCCTAAGGATCAACATAAGACCGCATTTATTTGTCCTTGGGGTACTTTTGCATATCAGAATATGCCCTTCGGCCTTAAAAACGTTGGAGCCACCTTTAAGCGGGCCATGACCTTAATATTTCATGATCTTAAAAAGATTATCGAAGTATATTTGGATGATCTCACTGCTCACTCTCGTTTGAGAGTGCGTCATCCATATCATTTGAGATTAGTGTTCGAAAGATGCCACCATTACCAGGTTCGTTTATATCCTCATATGTGCATATTTTGCATGACTTTTGGTTGTTTACTAGGATTCATCGTATCCAAGGAGGGTATAAGAGTTGATCCCTTAAAGGTTGAGGCAATACTTCAATTGTCTCCCCTACGTAATATTAGACACCTTCAGTGTTTGCAAGGCATGACGAACTTCTTGCGGAGATTTGTGGTTAATTTTTCCAACTTGTCTAAAGGATTGATGCATCTTTTGAAGAAGGACACCCCTTTTTACTGGGATGAGTGAGCCCAAGAGTCCTTTGATGCTCTTAAGAAAGCCTTAGCAACAAACCCCATGCTAAGTCCAGCTGACTATAGCCGTGATTTCTTGATTTATGTGGCCGCGTCTATGGATACGGTTGGTATGGTTTTGGTTCAGGAGGATGAGGAGCTCCATGAAGATGTCATATATTATTTGATCTGAAACCTTATAGATGCGGAACTTCACTATTCCCATGTGGAGAAGCTTGCCTTAGCCACCATTCATGCAGCTTAGCATTTAAGACATTACATTCTCCTTCGCCAAACCTTGGTCGTAGCTCATATCAATCCATTTCAGTTCGTTCTCACTAGAAGGATGATTGGGGGAAAATACAATAAATGGATTGTCATTTTGCAAGAGTTTGATCTCGAGTTCATGTCAGAGAAATCAAAGATATTGTTGATCTTTGCGGAGCTTATATCCGATTTTCCAAGTTTGGAGGAGGAGGAGGTTTATGAGGATACTTTTGTCAATGAGCATATTTTCCTTATCTCAACTTTGGACCCTTGGTACGGGGATATCATCGTGTATTTGCAAGCATTGAAGGTCCTTACTCACCTCTCATGCGATGAACGGTGACGATTACGTCATGTAGCTAAGAACTACCTTATAGTGGATAACACTTTGTACCACTGTGGGGTAGATTCCATTTTTTGTCATTTTTTAACCCATGATGAGGCTGAGGTTGTGTTGAATGATTGCCACGGAGGGGCATGTGGTGGTCATTTATCTGGGATTTCTTTAGCCCAAGCAATCTTGAGAGAGGGCTATTTTTGGCCATCCATCTTCAAATATTGCGTTAATGAGGTCAAGAAGTGCCATCCTTGCCAGGTGTTTGCATGCAATATGTGCTCACGTCCATCCCCGTTACGTCCTATTGTCACTGTCGGTCCCTTCACCAAGTGGGGGCTTGGTTTTATGGATTGCAACCCAGCTTTGGCTGGGGTGAAACATCACATTATTGTGGCTGTCGATTACTTCACAAAATGGGCAGAGGATATGCCTACAGTTAAATCCGATGGTGAGACAGCCGTGCATTTCATTTTCAACTAGATTATCACTTGGTTTGGAATTTTGAAAGAGCTTGTGACTGACTATGGTAGGCACTTTCAGAATAAAATGATGGAAGAGTTGGATTCCAAGTTAAGGTATAAGCAAGAGCATTCCTCTTCTTATTACCTGACACTTCTGCATTGGAAGATCATTTGGTCCACTTAGAGCAGCGCCGAGATACCTTAGTGGCTCTAGAGGTTAACAAGCATCGCTTTAAGGTCCAATATGATAAGTCTGTCCATCCGAGGAGGTTTAATGAAGGTGACTTGGTCCTTTTGTGGGATAAAGCTAAGGAACCCTTGGGGGTAGGGAAATTTAATCCCATGTGGCATGGTCCTTATGTGGTTAAATGATTCATAGAGAAAGGTGCTTATGAGATGATTGATTATGAAGGGAAAATCTTGGCGGAGCCTAGAAATGGGCTCTATCCCAAAAAATACTATGCATGATCTTTAGCCAGGGCTGATTTTTGTATATTATTGTACAGTTTTGCATTTCATAGTTAGGTTTTATTATGGTGATTGGGTTTGTTTATTAGCTTTTGTTTCTTATGGCAGATGTTGATGGAGTCTTCCGTTTACATAGGATTCGCTGATGGTGCTAGCCTCCACACTCAAAACTCAGCTTCAGCTTCTTGGGTGATCTATACTCCTACGGGTCAAGTATTGTCTTCAGGAGGCATATGTTTATGGCCCTTTTCAAACAATGTTGCTGAATATAGTGCCATCATTGAGTTATTGCGTGATGCCATTTCACATGGTCTTCATTCTCTTGAGGTACGTATTGATTTGCAGTTAGTGGTTTCACAGCTTAATGGCTTGTATTGCATTAGGGATCCAACATTATTACGAAGATTATTATATGTTAGATTGCTAGAATGAAAATTTGAGAATATAACATACATTCATGTTCCAAGAATTTTTAATCAAGTTGCTAACTCATATGCTAACTATGTGTTAGATTGGCATTTGTTTAATAGACCATAAGCATATGACAAGCACACATTTTACACATATGTAAATATAAATAAAATCGATCATCATAAAAGTTTTTTCATTAACATCCAAAAAGTGACGTCATAATACATAAGTGTCATATACAAAATTGGGGCTTCCAAGCCACCAAGACATAATACACAGTCATACAAAAATGAATACACTCAGGTCTCTAAGCCTGGGGTGGAGGGGGGTTCTGATTATGATAGAGCACTATGGCTCTAGCTAGCCATCGAACTAGTCGAACCCATGCTCGTGGTACTCCAACCACCTGGTGCTGCATGGCCTTAGGTAAGTCCGCTACTTGTGCCATGGTTACCCTGTGTGTCAAACGAACAAAGTTCATGTGGATTCTTTGGAGCGTCCACTCCACATCCACACCCATGATATCATCTCCTCTTCCCCTCCATCGATGACAAGGGAAGCCTTCTGGCCGTCGTGGTCCTACATCTGCATATACATGATAGATTGTCACCAGGTGTCGTCACACCAAAAATATGTCTTTTGAGTCAATATATCAAAAAATTAAAAAAAAATTAAATAATTCAAAACTTAAAATGTGGGTTTGGGATTCTTTACCTATGTCAACATAAGCTGCTCCTGGTGGTAGTGGAATATCTGGGTCTCCGCGGAAGTCTATCCCTGCATAGGGGTAGTCGTCTATGGAGACGATCTGTCTCTGCCACCATGGAAATAAATCTGCTAGGTAGGGGTTAGCCACCCTACCTCTGCCCAGTCTGCACATGAAATTCACCTAGCGTCGCTGAGATGGATCCTGGACTCCATGTGGAGCAATGTCTACCCTAGGGATTAGCCCTGGAACCCGCTCAAAGAAAAACATGCTCAGTATACTGCCAAACCCAAAGATCTGCACCCTACCCATCTTGCAGTCACTGAGCTGTTGTTTCATGTTGCTCAGCAGCATAGTACTCCAGTCATACACTGTATCTTGCATGCACTCTACCGCATAGAACAACATTGGCCGTGAGGCCTAGTGGAGTGAATCCAACCCTGCAATTCTGCCTATTGCCAAAAGTATGGCTATCAGCCCTAGAATATGAATAGCGTTTGTCAGTATTTGACTCCCAACCTTTTCTGTCTCTGGAAAGCAGTACACAGCTATGTACTCATTTATGGTCAGCCCGCCTCCTGGCCCAAGAGATCAGAGGTTCACCATCTCTCCTCATTGGGACAAACTAGTGATGAAATATATGTCCTCAACCTCAATGCTGAGTGACATCTCATCTGTTAACACTCAATTAAATTTTGGGTATGAGTGTTACTCGCGTTCTCTGGCCCGTCGAGAAATGTGGGGAAGGCAGCGGAAGGAGTTGATGGCATATGCAAGGTAATGCTCAGTGGCGAGATAGTATGTGGGTCGAGGAATCAAATCTAAGAGGAAATGTTGGACGCTTTAAAGGGGAGTCTCAATAAATGGATGAAGATGATTAGAAGATAGATCAATGGCATCAGATCATTTCGCATAGTGAACCTGCCCGACCGAAAGCTGCTCTTCAGCCTTGTGAAATATTTTAAAGCTCAGACGCATCCGACGATTGAGATTGGAACCCGAGAAGATCTGCGCCTGAGAGCCATTTCGCATCCCAAACTTACAAGGAATAAGATGCAAATGCAGATTGTGAAAAGTGGTATGAGCCATTTTGATCAATGGTGCTAGTATGGGAAAAGGCAGATCAACGGCTATGATTCATTTCATGAAACAAAACCTCACTACGCGAAGAGAGGTGGGGTCCGCTCAGATCGACGGTCGAGAAAGGAGTTGATCCTGATCAATGGCCAAGCTGCATATGCACAAAGTAAGAACACGTGTGGCAATGGGAACCCCACAGATCAATGGTTTGAGGTCGCGAAGGGAAAATATATGTTACGAGCTTCCTAGGAGATGCACAGAGGTTATATTGGGTAAAAATATATAACAAGGCCCACATGAAGCTGCAAAGATTTGTTCTTTTTGAAAATTTGAAGCTGTCAAAATATCCAAGTCACATCTAGAGCGCCAGCCAGGACCAGCCAGGGGACCACGCTACAGAACAAGGTAGGCGCTTGATACTCCCTCAGTATTATTTGAAAATTATCTCAATGGAGGTAGTGGGGGTGAGAGATGATATAGAACCAGAGGTATCAGGTCAAAGAATGAAACAACACCTGTTAGATGCAAACTCTGAGGTTTTTGATACCATCTTGATGGGAGAAGCTATCGAAATTTCCAGGGGCAAACTGGAATATCATAAGAACCGGGGTATAGATACCTACGATGTTTTTAAGTCTTTCTTTCATTTTTTCTCTGTTAACCAAACCCCCCAGTGCCCTGAATTTGTCGAGTGGTGCACAGAGAATTTATCTGTTGCCAAAGTAGTTATTATGGATAGGTCTAAGTCTAAAATCCTCTGCTCGGTTCAAGCCTTTGTCATCCGTAAACCCCTAGATATTCCCGACGCATTCGTCCATATAGCCCAAGACTATTGAGAATAAGACAATATAAGATGTTTTAGAGAATATACTGATGAAAGTAAAGATGCCTTCCTGAAGACCTGTTCTAAACCTGATGGTGAACCCATTGACCTATCTTACCCCATTGACCTCAACCAGTTCAACGAAGAAAATCAATGCTGTATATCCCTGGCTAGTCAGTTCCCAGGTCTAGCTACCGACACATACGTTCCAAAGTTGTTGTTGAGTCTTTTATTCGTCTTAGATACTTGCTTGGTTGAACCCAAATTGCCTGGACAGTCAAGTCAGTCTTATCGCCTTAAGTTTGATGAGTTCTTAGCCAAGAAAATCCATTCTTAGTTAGTGAACTTCCACGATGCCAGAACATTCATGTTCTAGTCCTTTTTGCTGAGGATGTTCATAGCCTATAATGAGGAATACTTATAGGTACCAGAATTGGCAATCACTACTGAAATGGCCACTGATTATTATAAATTCATGAACCAATTGATGGCCGAAATATAGGAGGTCTTCTTTCAGGAGAGGCTGCCTAGGGTGTTGCTTGAAACGAGGAAGACACTGCAATTGTTGAAAAGAAAGAAGAGAGGGGACTGGTCCCTCTTAGATTTTGGGACAACCATAAGATTGTATGGCTTCATACATCCACCATACATCATGCCATCTTTCTTAACCCCTGGGATTTTCTTCTTGGAATTAATCCGGCAAAGACTTATGGTCGAGGAGGAACACTTCTTAAATTTCAAGAAGAGTTCAAATTTGGTTTTTCCTTGGAAATTAGGACCATACACAGTCAGAAATAGGGCTTCATTTCCCTTGGTCTCCAACTCGCTCAGAGGCATGGAATTTCCCCAAGACCAAGCAATAAATTATGATCCTCACCAGGTTATCTCTAAGAGAATAAAAACTCTCAAAGTCTGGCCCTTTGAGCACACGGAGGTTGCTGGACTCAGAGAAAAAGAAAACTAGGATGATTTCCCTAATCCTGCCCAAATGGATACTAGTGTCGAGCAGGGAACTGGCTTGCAGTTATGTGGAGCAGTTTCTCCCCAAAAGGAGTTGGCTATTATAGTTGCGATTGCAGGGGGATACTCATCATTGGTCAGCTATTCGGTGAGTTCAATGAAAGGAGGGAGTATAGAGCCCATGGACACCGAATAACTGGACATTGCCAGCATGCCCCGAAAGCAGAAAATAGAACCCGAACAACAATTGGTGTAGGCTAAAGAGGGACAGGAAAAGAAGAAGAATTTAGTAAAGGTATAGCAATAGGTGGAGCCCGAGGTGGCCAAATTGCAGATGCAAGAGTATGTATTCGATGGATAGACTCCGAGAAAGCATGCGTCCAAAGAGGACTGGCTAAGATCTTACCGAGAAAGGGCTGATAAAACCTTTGAGGAGACATTAGAACTATACCGCAAAGCCTTGTGGTTGCCTCAGCCCAATGTGGCACTAAAAACTATAAAGGATCATGCCACTGATACCCTTAGCTTAGCCCTAGTAGTGGGGAGCAAGGTGTCAGAGGTCAATGTAAGCCTCTCAAAGGTTCCCACTTCTGAAATCATACACTTGAACAAAGAGACTGAAGACATACTGAATAGCAGATTACTTAAAGCCACCATACAATTGTCCAAGTCAGAGGAGAGTAAAGCAAAAACTTCTAATTTTTTAAGAAAGTCGAGAGTGGAGATTAAAGCACTTAAATCCCAACTCAACAACTTACAGAAGGAAGCTATACAAATGGAGGGATCTACACAGAAAGGGAGTTTGGTCCAGAAAATGCTCGATGATAGAGATAAAGAGATACAGACTTTGAAAAAGAAGTTAAGAATCCTCGCCTCCTAGCTCACTCAAACAGATGAATTGGATGACTTCGAAATGGAGAAGGAGGTGTTGAATTCTGAGCTTATTGATTGCAAGGCTAAGCTACTGAAGCTTGAAGAAAAGGGGAGGTAATGGGAAGCAGATGTCCAGCTCCTGAGGAATAGTGAAGCAGAGTTAAAAGCTAGACTAGCAACGAAGGAAAGTGAGCTTTAGAGCAGGAACACAGAGAGGGAAATTTAGTCCACAGGTACGATTGAAGAAGTAGACACCAGCTCCCTCTCCAAAGCAATGTCCCAGATAGGCCTAAAAGATACCGAGCTCGTTAAACTGAAGCAGCGGGTCAAGGAAATGGAAAAGGAAAGAGTCAAAGAGAAACAAGGTAGAGAAAGGGCCGAAGAGAAGTGCCAAGAACTGACTCAACAAAATGATAAGTTGAGCCAACAAGTGATTGGCAAACTTGCCTTGAAAGGCGCTAAGCATTTGATATGGGACCAGATCATCATAGAAGCCAACAAGTTTTGACCCTATCTCAATGTTATTGAAGACCTAGAATTTGCTATGAGCGAAGCCAAGAAACAAGTCCAAATAGTAGGGGCTGAAGTGAACAAAAAACCTTTGGAGGCTGCAGAAAGTTCCATAACCTTCCTGAGATCCTTGTCAGACGAGGCCTCTAGCAGTTACAGTCTTCAGAATAGGATCACTTTTGTCTCTATTTGTGCCAGAAATTGTTTCCAGACTACAAAGAAACAAGCCAACACAATCTCAAATATTCAATCAAGCAAAACTAGGTTTTTAGGGTTTCTGAAAGGTTTTTCTGGTTGTGAAGTTTTGGTGACAAAAAGGGAATACATTCATAAGCCAAATAGGAACTAAATCACAAGTAAAGAAGAACAGAGATGCATAATATAATAACCATGTATCCAATAGAACATAGCATTGAAGTTCATCCACAACTGACAAGCACTACAAGCATAAAGACTATAAACTAGCAATGAAATTATCAATTGTGTAGCTAAACAAGCTAGAAATGAAGTCAAAACACAGACTGAAGGATAAAATGGATCATATATTTCATAATTCTATTCATCAAATACACATGAGAGTTAAGTACTTAGCTCATAAACAAGTCAAGAGACCTCCTTAAGCCAGCCAAAAATCGAACCCCTTGTTCTCTTTTTGACCTTCCTAAATACTGTTTTTTCAAAATTTAGTTAGAGTCTAAACCCCAACTATTTTTAGCCTACTCATCGATAGGATAATGTCAAAATAATAATTACAAAAATAAAGTTTTCCTCAAAAACATAACAAGTAAATGTTTTAGTTAACAATGCTCAAAGGTCTTTAGCAGCTTCTGCCAATAAAGCTATCCCATCTAAGGATTGGGCCTTTTTCCTAGCTTTCTGTTGTTCAGCTTCCATATCTGTCATCCTTCTTGTAAGCTCCTTATTCTGTTGCTGTAGGCTTCTGACAGTCTGCTTCAATTCTGCACATTGCAAATCTGAGTTTCTTTTCCTTTTTAGGGCCTCTTTGGAGACTGCAATAAGTTCTTGGTAATGATCATTCACTTCTTCTAAGTCTTCCCTAAGTCTTCTATTAGCTATGATCAAACCATCATTTGTTTCTTGCATGTAATCCATTTGATGCTTATACTGCTTGATGGTTCTTTGCAAATTTTCCTTTTCTGAGTCAAAAGCCTTGCCTCCTATTGTATTCTGTAGCTCACTAGGTAGCCATGGGATATTCAGCTTTATGAAGATGTCCTCATCCTCAGGAAATAGCTCTGTAGAAACACCATGAACACTTGGGTTTTCTTGATTAATTGTTTCAGTAGGTGCAATTTCATTCATTAATAGATTGTTTTCAGAATAAGAAACTTCTATCTATTGTTCCTTCAAAATTTCACCTCTTAATTCCAAAAACACAGCAGATAGTTTGGTTTCGATGAGGCTGGACTCTTCTACTGTCTTTAATGGTTTCTTTCCTTTGCTGTCACCTTTGCTAGATTCTATCTTTTCATCTGAAGAAGAAGTATCAAGCACAGTTACCTCTTCTATGTTTAACTTAGGGTTTCATATCTTTTTTCATGTTCATCCTCAATTTGTTTTTGGATCTAGTTTTGGGTCTCCAGCCTGGGGCAAACTATCCTACAATCTTTAAATTCTTTCTTTGATGCATGATAGAGGCAAATTATTTAACCTTGATCTTCTTTTTCTTTGGCATTACTGTCTTATCCTCTTGACTGTAGAACTCCCTGTGTGTGCCAACCCTAGTCTCAGCACTAACAGTCAACTCATCTCCTTCCAACAAGTATCCCTCATCTTCAGATAAAATGGTAATTGGGCTTCGTTGTTGGACCTTAGTATTTTCTTCCTCTTGTGTAACCTTCTCTGTGAAAACAATTTTTTCATCCATGAGTGTTTCTGCTGGTGCTTTATTTTGTATAGGCTAGCTTTCCTTGTGAATAGACAACAAACTTTTGTTCTCACTGTCAAATGAAGGCTACTGAGATTCATAATATCCCTTTGAAGGTTCTGTCACTTCCTCAAGTTTGACACATTTTATATCTTTAGCCTTGAATTTTTGTCTCAGTTTTCTAATTAGGGTTTGTCCCTTGTCAACATGCTTTTTGGTAGGTTGTCCTTCCTGTTTATTGTGGAACCTAGACCAAAAGAGAAAGTAGTCCCAAGTCTTTCCTTCTCTTTGCAGAACAGTGCTGATAATAAGCTTGATCAATCCATGATGAAATATGGACTGTGCAGTGTGGTCATGATGCTCTTTGATCCTGCTTGACATTTTATGCAAACTCTTTAACAAGAAGAAAGGGAGATTCATCCTTGATTCACCAGCAAGGTGCTGAAGAAACATGAAATGATACTTGAAGACAAAAGCATACCTCCCTTCACATGTGATGTAGCTTTGTAGAACCTTGATGGGCTCTACCCATTCAGCTCTAAAATTCTGGATGAGCACTCCCTTGCTCCAATCTGGAACAATGCCAGGCAATAAATACCTTTGGGCATTGAAAGTAAATGGCACCTTTTTGAACCAAAGTTCTCCTTCATTCTTGACCCCTATTTCTTTAGCCACCAACTCTACAGTCACTACTACATTTTGACCAAAAATACGATGGCCTTCATGTCGGAGTTTTGACACTTCCCTGTCGCATGTACGACACTTTGATTTTTTTTTAAGCGTCGGAAAATTGTCTTCAGTTTTTCGACACCTAAGTAACCGTTGGTTAAGCGACACCTAAGTAACCGTCGGTTAAATTTAAAGCGTCGGTTACGCAACGGAATATCTTCTACGGTAGTGAAAGTTTTTTAAGAAAATAACCTTCAGTCCGTCGGTTAAGCGATAGAAGGACCGTCGGATAAGAGACGGATATGAAGAATAAGTGTCAGAAAAGCGACATCGAGAAGCGTCGGATAAGAGATGGATATTAAAATAAGTGTCGAAAAGGCGATAGATATAACCGTCAGATAAGCGACGGATATCTAGAATAAGCATCAGAAAAGAGACAGCTAAAACCGTCGCTTAAGCAACGCTTGTTGAAATTTTTTTTAAAAAAATTAAATTTTTTTTTGCTAATTCTTATACATATATTTTACTAACCAAAGTTATCAAATTCTGCCTAGGTAGGTTGGAATCATTCTTAAATCACTTAATCTGGAAAGCAATATCATAGAATTATTAAAGTTAAGTAATATCATGGCATAATTAGGAAGCAAGAATGAGACAGACATTTAAGACTTGCAATTTCATTCAAAATATAAAGGCTTTATAGTTTACACTTGCACAAAACAGTTTATGAAGACGTACAAGTGGACTTATTCATCAGAGGATGAACTCGCATTTTCCTCAATTAGATGGGGAATATCCTCTATGGGACTAATTGGATGCTCATCATAACTAACAGCATCTACACATCTAGAATCCATTTCCTCACACTCTGAATTTTCTATACACTGCTGTGAATGTTCATCTGAGAACTACGACAAAGAATCCGAGGTAAATTCAGATGAGGAATTTGAGACATATCTACTTCGAAGAATATAACCCTCAAACTTATCGAGTGCTTCACACATCCAAGGAAGTTTACACTGGTCCCTTGCCTCCTCCACTGTGGCCTGTAGAGAAAGGTAAGAGTTTAGTCCATATTTTATGTACAGACCTTTAAAACAATGTATTGAGATGAAAGTTGTTCCAAGTTTTCTACTGATCACACTTAGCATAACTGCAATGACACAACACATGAATATCAACTCTCACAAATATAAGTCAGGTCAATTTTCTTCAAATACGGATGCCGTAAAAATTATTCATATACAATAGAAACCACATCCTTAAAAACTTCCGGGGCTTCATATTATACATTGTGATGAAGAAAAATAGAGTGCTATGTGGATATTTTTTTTTTGAAACAAATATCACTAAAACCACGGGAAAGTCATGGCCAACTGCTAGCAAGGATGGGCTGGGAGTAAATGATGCAGAATATGCAAGCGGGCATGAAGATGATGCTTTCTTTGGATATCTGTTTTCAGAGACTAGCAGGAAAGTAGTACTCATCTCTGATGGAAATGAACAGCCCTGCTCTGCAAATGACAATGTTTCTGACTCCAGTAATATTCCTTTACAAGGAGCTGTTGAAGTGCTTAGTTTTATTAAAGAGTGCATTTTTTCTCCAAATTGGCATTCTTCTATTTACAAAGAAGCTTGTCACCAACTTAATGAAGAACATGTCAGTGCTCTTTTACGAATGCTACAGCCACAGCTTTCAGTTGATGAAAGAATGGAGGGGGCTGGTGTTTCAGATATGTCCTATGAAAAACACTTCCTTGAAAATTTTCACAGAGCATGCTTTACCTGTTACATGAACTTCTTATGAGGCGTGCCTTATCCATCGAACTTGAAGAAGACCTAGTAAATCAAGTTCTGAAGGTAGAGGATGGGAGGTTTGCTTAAAATGCACATTAAAATGCACTAGCACAAATTCCAGCTTACGTGTTTGATCTCTTTTCAACAGATGCAACTAGATCAAATTTTTCCACATTAGATAGTGAAACAAGTTCCCCTTTAGGACCGGCCTGAAATCTATTTAATACAACTCTCCCATATTCAAAGGGGAATTCCATCATCACAGAAACTTCTAAGAAACATGATGCAACTTTTTTCGTGGCATAAAATGGCACAGTAACTGAACCAGATTTTACTCCAGTACCATAGCCTTCAAATTCATTGACATCTATTTGGTTATATTTGGTTAGTGGCATCCAATTATCTCTGCCCTCAGCCCATAACAGTGTATTCTCTGTGAAGTAGCCTGATGCATAATGTTCTGTATAGAAAAGCCAAAAAGTGTTTCAGTAATCGTAACCAATCTACTGTATGACAATAAAAATCACAAGTTCATGTTCTAATATCAAATCCTCAAAAAGTGACATGTTTCCCCTTCATTGACAAACACATCCTTGCAAGGGAAGCGTTAAACAGCGGAAGCCATGATGACCATTAAGTCAGGCTAGGTGGTCACACACTCCTATAGAGTATATGAAGTGTACACCTCTTCATAGGTGGTTCTTGCTTGGCACTTAGTTAAAGAAAACTTATTGATGTTTCCATAGCTTTCCTGTTTCCTACAGTTT
>LPNX010513004.1:29389-142943 GCA_001517045.1 Pseudotsuga menziesii | reverse complement strand
TAGGAATCTGAAGAGACTCTCGGATGTGTAATCCCAAGAGTCATTGTAAATGTATAAATAAATGCTTTGGCTATGAAATAAATTGAATCGGGAGTTATTTTACCCAACACATTTCTAGGGGCATTGTATACACATTAATAATATGTTTCCAATAGGCCTTATTCAAACAAGAGGAAGAGATTTAGAAAAAACCCTCAATTGTTAGGTTTGTGTCATTAAGGGAAGAGACAAAACCCGTTTGGCATGCTGGTTGAAGAGATAGTTTCATAAAAATTCATAGAGGGGCACAATAAGTGAGCTTGATAGCTAAACTTGAAGGTGAGAGGAAATCCACCTCTGCTTTTAACTACTTTAGACCCCATGTAGGCATATGTTTTGTTACTTTAGGATTCCTTATGTCATTTTGACCTGAACCCAAAGAGTGCATGGTTTGGTTTAAAATCCACTCTTTTCTTCTTTTTTTAAACCTTAAGAGGTTGACTACATGGGCTTTATGTGAAGCATAAACTCCCCACCACAAATTTTCCTTGATTTTCACTTCACACAATCCCAAGTTGCCAAGCCCAAACAATACAAAGAACATGTAGAAACAACATGAAAGGTTGGAAAATGGGATTTTATCAAAGGTATTACAATGTTTATTTGATATTTCAACCCCCTATCCCACCCTTTTGGAAATACGAAATGACTCCCTCAAGGTATTCAAGATATTAGTTGGGTGGTGGAATCACAATGGGATATTTTTTCTTCTTTGGCCTCTATTGACTATGCGCTATGACCACCATATATTTTATTTTTAACCAAGAAACATGCAAGTCCATCCAATATCACAAAAAAATATCCAAGTTATCATTGCCTCTCAAAGACCCATAGTTTTGAGAGTGTTCATGATTTCAAGGGTCTCATGTGTTTGTTTTTGGACTCTCTTGAGGGTAGAGCCACTGTAATTGCCTCTTATGAGTATTCAAGATTTGTGTGGGTGTGTGTTAGAAACATGTCCCCTCTACATTATGAAATATACATTGTTGTGTGCTATTTTCTGTCCACTTTGTAAGTTTTTTCCCATAGATATTCAAACATGGACCCCCATTAGGACTTGTATGTTGTCATTATCCAATACTCATGTTTAAGGAAGGTTTAACTATGATCTTTGTTTGCAAGATAGATAACATTTCGATGGAATGTACAAAGTGTTGTAAAAATTTGATGTAGGAGCCTACGCTAGGATATAAATCAATTATATGTATATCATGCACATGAAGTCTACATATCGCTCAAGAAATGTAAACATATTGCCGACACAATATACAACACTTGAAATTAAACAAACACACAATTTGAATTTAAACATAATGTAAACATGTTATGTAACACTTTAAAATACTCCTACTCACATAAATGTTTCACCTCCTATCTGAATTGTCTACTAGGGCTTTAGATTCGAATTAAACAATCCTATCATATGGAACTAATTTTAAACCATGACTAATGTGTCAATTTTTCTCTTTTCTCAATATGTTTATGTTTCAAGTCCTACTACAATATGTTATAGAAAATCATGCATGATGAAATTGCAGAAATAGATAGAACCCTTTCTACAGATTACAAATATGTAATTTTTAAGAAAACATTTTTTTTTAATATTTTCTAGTATATTTCTTGTGATGTAACTCCTTACCAGAAAAAAGCACCTTGTTGGTGTTTCAGCCGGAAGTTTTTCATTTCTCAATTATTTCATAAAAAATTATATGTTGCACTACTAGACAACCTATACATGCTATAAAACGTCCAATCCTTCATCATTACATTAAATCGTTCAAAATCTTCACCAACACTTGGTGAACTGAATTTGAGGTCTCTTCACTAAGATAATTATAAAAAAATATCAAAACACACTAATTTTATTTTGGAAAAATAAAACTTCACTAGTATTACTTGTTATCTACATGTTTACAAGTTTTCATATACTGATTCCTGCATCATTTAGGCACTAAAAGGCTCAACCAATAAGGACATATACCTTCTAATTTGTTAAAATAATATAATGTCAATGTTAAAAAAATCATAAATGAGGAAGCTTCTTTGCCTCCACAAAGATGAACAAGACATTAAACAACCAGAAGATACCTATAGAGGGGATATTTTGAGAACTCGCAATGGGTCTAAAGACAATTACCACGATAAATAGAGGGAACTAGGGCCTTGGTATCTTAATATTATAGGGCACAATGATCTCGAAGAGCAATTCAACCACTAAACAAGATTTCTCTACGGGATATTTGGTCTGTGAATTGGGATATGGGTGCCAATTGAAGGTTTTGGTCCCTAGGGAAGGTATTCATGGACTATACCAAATTTGGATGATGAACGTAAGGCCTTGTGCTCTAATGTAATATTCTACAGCTCAAGGTCCTTGAAGAAGGCCTAAAAGAAACATGCAAGACCTCTTTAGAGGATTGTTATTACACCCAATTAGATATTTACATGTCATTAGGAGGGTTTTCACTCTAAAGATGGTGCTTAGAGCCTTGAGCATGCTTGAGGAAAGAAATTTAGACCATGTATAAAATAAGGGGAAGCTTCTAGGGACCATGTGCCATGAATCAAGCCTCTAACAATGATGGTACTCTAGTTATGATGGTACAATGATAATTTTATAATCCCCATGTTTACTCACCCCCTATGCTAGATAATGTGATCTTAGGCCACTTACTTCATGGTTTCTCCATTTGTGATCCCTCCATGTTTTCTCCTTTCCATGCCTCCTCCACCCACAAACTCTTATATATATTCCTCCTTTACCACTCCTTCATATTTAGCCCCTCTCGACTCTCTACTCAACAGCCTATTGATATACCCACGCACCCCATCCATGATTAGTCTCTTTTCACTCTATCTCTACTCCACTTCCCTTTTCCTCCTCCACTTCAATCACATTAACCCTCTACTCTATCCACTCAACCTCTCATAGAACCTCTCACACCCCTTTCTTCCCCTCTCATTGTAGCCCCAATGTGGACAATCATGTTATGACTTTCCCTCTTTCCCTATTCCTCCTTTCCCTCCATTAGTTAATTACCTCCATGTAGGATATGGGACCCTCCTCCTAACTTGTAGGCTCTTTACAAGACACAACACTCATCTTATGGGCTCCTAGTATGATATGGCATGGAAAACAACAACTTTGAGTAGTTTAGGGTGGAAGAAAAAATAGTACTAGTACCCTAGATCATGGATAGTTTGATCACACAAACATAATATTTAAATTTGTAGGATGTGCCAAATATCATAGTGTATATTGAGATCCAAGATTTGTTTCAAAGAATAAAGAATGTGGAATTCATGAATACTAAATTAAAACCAAATGTGCAATGTCTTGCCCACATAGTCCTATAATTGGAATCCAAAATTTTAATTCTCAAACAATAGGTTCATGGCACCAAAATATTGGATATTCTTCATTCCCTCGGGGATTCTATCCACATGCCATCTTCTAAATAGAATAAATAAACACAAGGAAACATGTTGGCAATATGACTTATTCAAACAAGAGGAAGAGTCTAAGGAAAACCCCTCAATTCTTAGGTTTGTGTCATTAAGGAAAGAGACAAACTCATTTTGCATGGTGGTTGAAAAGATAGTTTAGGCCAAACTCATAGAGGATCACACCACATGATCTTGCAAACTAAACTTGAAGGTGAAAGGAATTCCACCTCTTCCTCTAACTACTTTAGACCCCATGTAGGCATGGGTTTTGTTACTTTAGGAATCCTTGTGTCTTTTTGACCTAAAATCAAAGAGTAAATGGTTTGGTTTAAAATCCCCTCTTTTCTTTTTATTTAGACCTTAAGAGGACCTCATGACCTTTAGGTGAAGCAGAAACTCCCCCCCACAGACATTCCTTGATTCTGACTTCACACAACCCTAAGTTGTCAAGTCCAAACAATACAAAGAACATGTCACAACAACATGAAAGGTTGCAAATTGGGTTCTTATCAAAGAACTTAGAGTGATTATTTGTGATTTCAACCCCCTTACCCCGCCCCTATGTGGAATCCTCTTGGAAATACCAAATGATGCCCTTGTAGTATTTAATAAATTAGTTGGGAGGTGGAATTGTAATGGGATATTTTTTCCTTCTTCGGCCTATATTTATTATGCATTTCAAACCACCATATATTTTATTTTTAACCAAGAACCATGCTAGTCCCTCCAATACAATAACAAAATACCCAATTTATCATTCCCTCCCAATTTATAGGCTAGAGACCTATAGTTTTTGGAGTGTTCATGATTCCAGGGGTGTCATGTGTTTGTTTTGGGACTCTCTTGAGGGTAGAGTCACCCTAATTTCCTCTTATGAGTATTCAAGATTCATGTGGGTGTGTGTTAGAAACATGTCCCCTCTACATTATGAAATCTACATTGGCGTATGTTATTTCATGCCCACTTTGTAAGTTTTCCCATATATATTCAAACATAGACCCCCACTAGGACTTGTATGTTGACATTATCCAACACTCATGTTTAAGGAAGGGTTAACTATGATCTTTGTTTGGAATATAGATAACATTTCCATAGAATGTACAAAGTAATTGTTGTAAAACATTGATGTATGAACACACTCTAGGATAAAAATCAATTGCATATATATTATGCAAGCGATGTAAACATATCACGGACGAAATGTACAACACTCGAAATGAAACAAACCACATAAGATTAAAAAATAAGAATTTCATATTTGATTAAAAACAAATTTCATTTTAAATATAAACATCATCATCAACAATTGTATTTTCTCTATTTTGAAATAAACTTGTTAAATAGAGTAAGTTAAACTAAGTTAGAATTAACAATAGTTTTTAATAAATTTAAATATAAAAAAAATAAAAATCTTATTTTTATAAAATATGACATATATAAAATTATATAGGATAAGTATAAATAACATTAAAATTAAAATTGAGTATTTTATAATGTTGATTTAATTAACCTTGAAAACAACTTGTATGAATTTTCTAATTAATGTTGTCATTTACTTATATACTTGTATGATAAATATAAAAAACATTAAAATTAAAATTGAGTCTTTTATAATGTTGACTAATTACACTTGATATTCTTACACCTTGAGGTAGCGTCATAACACACATCGGAACCGAAATGTCTCTCTTCGTGGCACTCTATGGTATCAATCCTCATCAATCACAACACCATTGAGAAGCAAGGTTCACCGAGTGGAGGAACATATCCAACACCAATAAAAGGTATTGCAACTTTTGGAGAACAACTTGTCCTTAACACAAAACAAGATGAAATAGCAAGTAATTCAACATCACAATGAAAACAACTCAAGGTAACAAATTGAGTCTCAAGGAAATCCTTAATGGATCTTCCTATCTTGAATGGATGAACAAGAATAGGAGGTCCAACTCTAAGATCCTACACACAAGATGAACAAAAAACGTTTCCTACTCTATAATAACAAAACCTAAGATCTCACTTGCAAAATTAAGTGGGCCCTTCTAGATCTACTTGATTAGTTCAATGAATAACAATGAAGCATTCTAGTAAAGAATAAACTAATGCAAAGAAATATGAGGAGGGAGGAAACAAAGGAGATTTTATCAACAAAAATAAACCAAGACTTATACCGTTGGTATGATGAGATGATTCTAATCCTTTCTCCTTTCTCCTTGGGTTTGATCTTCTTCAAGCTTCTCTAGTTCAAAGGTCTTCAATGTCTTCAACAAGTCCTTCGAAACCCTAACGAAAAATTCAACAAGTAAATATAATGGTGCAAATTAAGTATTCCTCTATATAAATTTAAAAAATGGTGCAAATTGAGCATTCATTTATATGAATAAAAAAAGTTATTTAAGAGTTTCTAACCCATCCAAGTTTTATATTTAATCCAATGTATCAATACCATTTGAAAAAGTTATTTTATAGAGATTTTAATAAGTTTTTACCTCAAAAACGGGTCTACTTTCTATAATGTTTCTTTTTTAAAGACATATTTCTCATTTGAGCAAGTAATCAAAATGAATGTAATCGAACGTTGAAAGAGTCATTTTATAGACTTTTTAATAAGTTTTTACCTTAAAAATCAGTCTACATTTTAAAATGTTTTTTGGGACATATTTAAAATAGGTCGACTTAGTTAGTTTTTTATTAATTTAATTTATTAAAGTAAATCATAATTTAAGGTTTTAATATAAAATATTATTTTAAGGTTTTTTAAACCTAAATTTATTCAAAGATGAAGGATGTTGTTTCTAAATTTGAATTAAAATTAATAATTATTAAGGATTTAATATGTATTATTTAAAGTTTCAAACCTAAACTTTTGGATATTATATTTGAAAACTTTTTTATTTTGTATTTCTAATATTAGAGTATTAATTTTTTTTTAATTTTTTAATTTATATTATTAATATTATAACTTATTAGATTTAGACCCTAAATTTTTAAAATGATTTTAGGTTTTAAAAATGATTTGATTTTAAATTAATTTAAGTTTTAATTTTTAATTTGTATTATTAATATTATAATTTATTAGATTTAGAACCTAAGTTTAAAGGTTTTTATTTCAATTTTTATTTTTACATGTTATTTAAATATAATCATTTCTTCTATCAAGTTCATTTAAATATAGTTGTTTTTTATAAATAAAGTGTTAGTTATTTTGATTATTATAATTAAATTGTTAGTTAGTTTGATTGTTGCTAATGATCCTAAGGTCATGTAGAAGGGGTTTCCATGTGTCGCTGAGTTTAGTATTGTCGTCTTTATTAAGGCTGTCTAGGGTGACTGTTTTCTCTCTAACTTTTTGTTTAGTTAGGTTCTCCTCTTTAGCGATGACTCTGGCTTTCTCAAGGCAGATTTGGTGTTTGGTAATGTGAGAATGTTCGGCCAGTGCTGATTTATTATGCCTGTCATGTCTTATATCAACACCGTGTTCCTTGAATCTCGTTCTCATGGATCGTCCAGTTTCATCGATGTATTCTTTCCCACATGAACATGGGATTGAGTAGACGCCTTTGTATGCACCTGGATCGATAGGGTCTTTTAATGAATCGACCATTTTTCTGAGTCTGTTGGGCGGAGTGACGATAACTCTAAAATTCTTTCTTTTTAGTGTTTTGGCTAGCTTGTCCGTGGTACCCTTAATGTAAGGGAGGAAAGTCTTCTTTCCTTCATAATTATCTTCCTTTTTTTTTTTTTTCCATGGCCTTCACGACGATTTTCTTGTATTGATTCTCATTGTAGCCATTTCTCAGAAACACGTCAGCTAAATGGTCAATTTCTTGTTTTAAATGAGCCTTGTCAGAGATCCTTATGGCCATGACTACCATGGTATTAATGACACCAGTTTTTTGAGGAGGGTAGTAATGAGACTTAGCGTGGAGATATCTATTAGTGTGGGTATTCTTCCTATAGACATGGTGTGATATTGACACGTCAACATTTTTGGATATTAACACATTAAGAAAGGGAAGACTCATGTTATTTTCAATTTCCATGGTAAACCTAATGTTGTTATTTTGGTTATTAAGATGCCCAAGGAATCTATCTAGTTCCTCTTTTCCATGAGGCCAAACCACATCTGTATCATCCACATAATGTTTCCATCTCTTCGGTTTAAGAGGAAAATCAAAACTCTCCATATAAAGATTTGCAATGATAGGAGAGAGTGGTGATCCCATAGTGACTCCTTCCACTTGTTCATAGAAGGCCTTTTGGAAGGTAAAAAATGTAGATCTTAAGCATACTTCCACCCGCTTTGCAGTATCATCATTGGTAAGACTTCTTATGGTTTCAATGACATCACTTACCGGAATCTAACTAACAATTTATTTATAAAAAACAACTATATTTAAATAAAGTTGATTAAAAAAAAATTATATTTAAATAACATGTAAAAAAAATTACATAAAAACCTTTAAACTAATTACCTTTAAACTTAGGTTCTAAACCTAATAAATTATAATATTCATAATACAAATTAAAAATTAAAACCTGATAATTTTGAAAACCTAAAATTAGAACGTAGGTTCTAAACCTAATAAGTTATAATATTAGTAATACAAATTAAAAAATTAAAAAATGCTTTAATGCTCTAATAATAGAAATACTAAATTAAAAAGTTTTCAAATATAATATCCAAAAGTTTAGGTTTGAAAATTTTAAATAATACATATTAAACTCTTAATAATTATTAACTTGAATTCAAATTTAGAAATAACATCCTTCAAATTTTAATAAATTTAGGTTTTAAAAACCTTAAAATAATATTTTATATTAAAACCTTAAATTATGATTTATCTTAATAAATTAAATTAATAAAAAACTAATCAAGCCAACCTATTTTAAAAAATTTTAATAATTTCTTTTATAAAACACATATATTTTATATTTAAAAATAAATTGAGCAATTGTTATTTTTCACCAAGTTTCTATTGGTCTCTTCAAAATGATCTCACAATAAAGATCAAAACGTCGAGAAAAAAATACCTAAACAGAGTTCTACACCCACCAAAATTAACACAAAAAATTAATATTATCTCCATAATCTTGAAACAATTAAGATTTTCCATATTCAATGAATCATGGCCATGCATTTCAAAGTGAAGACTCCTTGATAGATGCACAATAAAGTCCAACAATAATAACTAGCAATTGCATCTTTTAAGGTGCAATAAAATGCCGAAGGAAAAATTGAATTGATACATAAATTTAATTTAATTGAATAACAATATTGTGTCGTATAATAGATGCATACTTGATAAATGTCTAAGTTAAGGTATAGATCACGATGTTCCACGACCAACTCGTTTCCTGTTATGGAGCACACTTTTCTAGTTACTCCAACACTATAGCTGACTACCAATTGATTTGTCTATTCATCATTTGCTGGAAATTCGAATTCAAGATTTGGTTGTTAACAATCAGGTTACAAGTGTCATAAATATCTTGGAAAGTTACAACATATACATGCAATAATCTGTCAAAAAATATAGAATGGTGGAGGTGACACACTCATCATTTATGTTGAACAAAAAGAAAATAACAACTATGAACAATTGAGATGTTGCATGGAGGAATTGATTCTCTCATAGTTGAGAATGTCTCAGTTTCTGAGAATTTCAATGAGGCCACCAACATAACTGAAAGGCACGAAAATATCTAAAGAATTCCTAACAAATGACATGCAGAGTGATAACAAAGTCTTGCACTTAGTGTGGACAACTAGAAGGATGCATCAGTAGTGGCAAAAGATGTTCCTACTCCTTTGTTATTGTGGTGAGAGAGTTAGTTGAATTTTATATTGTTGCAACTAATTTTAAAATTGAACGCCAAAAGCTGCAAAAGAATGCATATTATTTTTTGTTGTTTCCTTGTAGGGTCATTTTTGCTATTTTTGTTTGTCTATGATACATTTGAATCCTGTGTGTTTTTATATTTGAGGCATCCTGCATGTGATATATACTATGAAATGCCATGTCTTATTGTGCAATAATGCACTAAAATATATGGCTTGAAAGTTATGTGTAATGTTTTATTGCAAAGAAAATCTAACATGGTGCCAAAGCTTGAATATATTATTCTCCATCAAATTCAAAACTTATAGCATTCCTTCAACTACAAACATGGGGAATGACCATTTGTTTATGTTGCACATCTAGACTAAGGATCACCCAAAAGCAAGGATCCAAGAATCCTTGTATTTATCCTTTACACTTACAATGAATAATTATTCAACCTTCTCATGTTTCAATGCACTGTTTATATGGTTTAATGCGTTGTTGATATGTTTCTTCCCTTTGTCTCGATAAGAATCCCTTTTCTCGTGCAAACAATCCTTAGCAATATATCTTACATCTTCACAAACTCCTTAGGATCCTTATTTTTCTCAATCTTCTTCCCTTATCCTTTTATTTTTGTAAAAATAATTTTTCTTCATTGCCATCTTTAAAATTTTGATTTTGATTATATTCTTACAACAACTTCCGATCTATTTAATTCTTCTCTTGCAACAATATCCCATCCATCTCTTAAGGCATAGCTCTCTATTATTGTAAGATATAAACAATAGTCACAAAATGTTTGTAGTCCTTTGGATGATTATTTGGTCTCACATGAGTCGTCTCATTATGTTGAATTATATTGTAATGCCCTTCGATATAGCAAGAGGGCTTGAAATGGGTCAATTTGGAAAAATTTCATGAAGACACTATTTTGGGTGTGTGTCTTTAAAGTTGATTTGAGCCTCATTTTCAGGTGATGAGGTGTGATCTTTATATGTTCTCTATGTCTATTTTTTGCACCCATTTGCACTTTTGAGCACATTTAAAGAAAAAAATTTGGCATCATCTAAGAACAAAATTATCATGGAAAAATAGTGCATAAATAATGTATGCAATTCAAAATGTTAAATGGTCAAAAGTATTATTTTTGGAATGAAATGTTATGAAATCAATTCTAATTATTTATGACAATTTATGGCAATACAAGATTCAAATTAGACATGATAGGATCATATTTACTCACTCAAATTTATTTCCTATCACACACTCAATTTGATTTCCTACTACTAATAAAAGTTGTGTTATATTGTAATTTAAGTATGGTTTTATCTAAAGTTTAAACATTTTCAAGCATCAAAAGGGAGATTTCAAGCATTATAACATGAGGACATAATGTTTTAGAGATAATTTTTAATAAGAGTTCATTCCCAATTCATTTCTATTACTTTTAGTGTGATATTGTCCAATGAATGTTAATGTTATCAAGCTATTTTTGCTTTAGAGATAGCAATGGAGATGAACATGGAGATAAGCATACTAACTTTAAATCTATTTTATTTTTATTACTTTTGGCATGTTCTTGTCTAATAGTTGTTGCTATAGTTATCAAGCCAATTTCTACTTTAAAGATACTAATGAGGATGCACATGGACATAAGAATATTAACTTGAAATCTATTTTAGCAAAGGGGATAGATGAACTTTTTATTATTGAAAACAAATATACAATGAATTCAAGGTCTATTGAATTCAATTTTAATTTTGGCATAGTTACTACTTGAAATCACTTAAAATAAATGGATGGACAAAATGTAAAAACATTTAAAATATTTAACATTTAAAATATTTGATTAGTTTTGGAGAAATGGATAGATGACTCCTTGTATTAAAGGGAAACACCAACACATTCACAAATCCAAACCCCTCTCCTCACCATAGCATGGGTGGGCATTCAAACAATAACCAATAAATAGTGAAGGGAATTATCTCCAATAACCAAGGAGTTTATTATGTTTCAATTTAATTTTCATGGAAGTGTTTTGAATATCAGTTTGCATCAAACTTTGTGTTTTAATAAGGTTTGAAAATCTAACATAGATAAAGTGATCTTATCAAGTAGGAGTGTGACCACTATAGAAATAGTTTAAAGGTTTGTCCTCAGTTATACAATCTTTACATAATTAAAGGTTTTAATTTGTTAAGATACTCACATAGTTATAAAATCCTTGCATCAAAGGTAGCATATATTATATGTGATGAATGCCAATATTAAAACATGTTCGTGGTTACTTACAATACTGGTTAGAAAATTCCAAATCTAAGAAAAAACTACAAATAAACTACACACACATAAATTCCACTTAAATTATTTGTTGAATCACAACCAATGAAATCATATATGAAATTAATATATGATATCATTTTTACATAAACTCATGATTAATAGCTACACTATAAAATCTAACTTTGGTTGAATCTCATATTTTAAGTGTTATAAAAACATGGACATTATTATACTTTTACATGGTAATAGCGTCATTTTTCATATATTATTATATTTAATGTCAATTGGCCAAAAACAACAAGGTATAGTTTTAAGAAAATAGAAAGATAGAGCCCACTAACTAAAATATCCTACATTTAGGTGTTTTTTTTCTACTTTTCAATACTTTTCTTTTTCACTTTTTAATAAAAATATTAACTCTACAATTTTATGAAAAACTATTTAATCATATTTATTTAGAAATATAATTTAAATGTTGTTAAAATCTAAACAAATAAATAAAATATTAACATAAGCAATTCTCTCAATGTACACTTATTCATAAAAGTATGTAATTTTTAACTCATCATTTCTCCTAATATAAACTTGGGTCCTTTAAATTGTAATTTAAAAACATAATATTTTTTCTTAAATACATGACAATTTTTCTACCAAGTTAAGTTCACGTTTAAATATATATATCTCAAAAATTTAATACAAATGGTTAAAAACACTTTCATAAACCAATGCAATTTAAAATCTATAATCTTGAAAAAAAGATTTGAAATTTTTAGATTAACTCAAAAAATTACTATATAAATAAAAATATATTTCAAAGGATATTGAGATAAATAAATTCATAAAATTGTTATATATATATAAATTAAAATAAATCCACTTTGAATTTGTAAAAAAAATTTATAGGTTACTATATAATGATTATCTAAATTTGATAACTATAAATGGTTTAAGTACAATATAGTTTTAATTTTTAAATTATAAATTTATGTATGTTTAGTTACATATAAAAGATTATAACAAGGAGGACTAGGCTATCCAAGCGAGTTGAACTATTGAAATTCAATAAGGTAGGACTAGGCTATACCAAATTATTTCACCCTTGAAGCAATATATTATATATATATAATAAGTAACGATTGATGAAAACACAATAAACTCGCCATGAAATACAAACCCAATATCCATTACTCTCAAGTGGGATGAAGCATGTTATTCTTAATGTATAAAATTTATTAAAATTTATTTGTTATCTTTAAATAATATTAAAAATTATTTTATTTTATTTTATCAAATCTATATAGCTATGTCTAAGATTACAATGTGCCGTGGTCATTGATATGTGGTCTTTTTTTTCTATTTTATCAAAATCATATACATTTGTTAGCTATGTCTAAGATTACAATGTGCCATGGTCATCGATATGACATTTACCAAATCGATCAAATAATATGTACTTACATGCTTTAGTCTTTGTTTTTTTGTTTTATATGTGTGTGGGTGGTTTTTAATATTTATTATTTTGGCTCTATGAAGTTTTTAAATAGGCTTCGACCTCATTGAATCATGTCTTTAAGTTATTATATTGTGCTAAGTTTTAAATATATAAGGCAAATATGTGGCAACGATGATCAGAAACATGTGGCAAGATGCTATTCGACAAAGGGACGAAAACATGCGGCATGTTGTTATTGGATAGAGGGACGACCAAATTTGAAAACTGTGTTCATAAATGGACCTCGGAGAAAGACGTCTTCGACGTAAATATATGCAATACCATGTCTAAATTTATATATAATAAATGTTTTAAAAAAATTGAATCTTTTTTTTCAGGAAGAAAAAAGCCTACCTTGATATTCACATTATGAATCAAAGGACATCATAACAATCACCCATTAATCGAGTTCCAGCAATATTTTCTAACTCAGAACGACCACATCAACCCAGAGTGTAATCGCCAGGGGGAAAGGCGTAACAGCAAAATAAACGATCCCATCAGAAAACTGTCTCATCATGTAAAGGGATCCATCCTCACATCCACATCTATCGAGCGCCAAAAGGTGGCTGTACAACTGTCCAAAAGAGGACTCTCTACTCAACAAACTATGAGGGGATAATAACATCCCTCAACCAAAATCAGAAGAGCTGAAAAGAATCTTGCGTAACCATATGATTCTCAAAAACTTCCTTAAAGAAACCTTTACCCTGAGGGTATGAGAGCGCTGATTTAGAGAGACGGTCAGCCAACCGATTGTGCTCTCGATAGATGTGGGAGAAAGACAAGTCCTTAAAGCTGCCAATGAGCTTTTTTGTTTCCCTACCCCAGTTCCTGAGGTCTGGTGGGGAGAGCACAGTCGATCCCTTCGCCCAATTGATGATAACTGTGGAATCACCAAATACATGGGCGAGAGGGATCCCCATCATTTGGGCAGAATGGAGAAAAGCCCATAAACTGAGCAATTCCGCTTTTGTGTTAGTACCATATCCGACCCCCAGCGAGAATTCTAGGTGATGTGTCTTATTTAAGAAAATACAAAATCCCACACTAGCAGTCATACATTTAGAGGCTCCATCCATAAAGCCACATGGAAATATCATACAGGGAGCACTTCCCAATAATCTAAATCGGACTTTCCTTGATGCAGACGACGTAGGGAGAGATTTGACAGTGTTGATGGTCTGCTTGATCAGGCTGTAGATATTCCTTTTAACCCCTTCAAATAAAGCCAGATTGCGAGCTTTCCAGAAGATCCACATCATGTGGTAAGGGAGCGTGAGAAAGGGCGAGTTATTTGGCATAATTTCATTCTAGATTCTGATCATCTCCCCAATCGAGGCCGCGGGAGCAAAAACTGTGAGATTAAAGATATCACATACATGAGTAACAAACATCCTCCAAATACTGCAATTATTGAATAAGTGCTCAACAGTCTCTTCATTTGCGCAACAAAAAACACAATATCCTGGACCATGAAAGCCCCTTTTCTGGAGATTCTCCCAAGTGAGAATCTTATTCCGAATGGACAGCCAAATAAAGCAAGAGATTTTGTTGGGAAGGGCACTGCTCCATAGGGAGGGAACATCGAGACAGGGAGCTGGAGGAGAGTGAGAAGAAACAACGCAATCATAAACCGCCTTCGCTGTGATAGAACCATCATTCTTTTTATAGGTCCAAACAAGATCATCTGAACTGTTTGAAAGGCGAATACCTGCTCCAATAAGACTATCAATATAATTATTCCATATAGTAGCATATGAACCACCAAGGTCCAAATCTTTTGCAGTATACCAGTAGCACCTCGAAGACAGAGAATTATGTGCCCGCCCGAGAGAGCAAATGCTCAGGTCCTCCAGACAAGACCGAAGATCTTCAGGGAGACTGAAGGAGGTCCGAGAACCCACAATAGGATCAATACCTATGAGAATATTTTCACCATTTCCCACCTGCCATGCCAAATGTGAGCCCATCCAAGGGAGAGTTTGAACAAAGCCTCTCCAAATAGCTGAAGCACAGCGCGTGCTAAAATTCTTATTTCTAAGACAATCAACCACAGTGGGGCATTTAATATATTTTGTGTGAAGGACCTGTGACCACAAACCATTGGATTGTAGAACCCTCCAAAAATTTTTGAGACGAAGGGAAATACTGAACCAATGTATATTTTTGATACCCCAGCCCCCACAATCCTTAGGCCATGACAGGTCATTCCAGCTTGCCAAGTGATACTTTTTGTTTTTATCAGATGACCCCCAGAGAAAGTTAAACATGATACTTCTGAGCTTCTGCAAAATGGAGGCACGGATAGGAGCAAGTCCCATCCAATAAACATGAATGCTGGATAGGACAGATTGAACTAGGACTAGTTTGCCTCCCAAAGAAAGATACTGGAAAGTCCAGTTACTAATTCGCTTTTCAAATTTTTGGAGAAGCCAAATCCAATCATTAACACGATACCCAAGAGGTTTAAGAAAATAACCCAGGTAAGTGAAACCCGAGTGAAGAGGAAGCATCCTGAATCTACAAGAGAGATGATGAATCCAATTAAATGTTATTGGGGCATCCGAAGGTACCATTAAGGAATCAGGATGTCTTGAGTAATGGACAAAGGGTCGATCTAATCATCGAAGCATTTACCAAAACTTTGATTCCCAATACTAACACGTTTCTACGGGTTCCTCGAAGTCTCTATATATAGTAGTAGGTGTGAATTCCTTGGATTAGGAAAGGGATTTGACTTTTATGACTAACATAAAATTTAATTAGTATTTGGTATAATCAAATTAAGAAAAATGATATCAAAGGTAAAATATGTCACACAACAAATAAATAAGCAATTTATCGTTTAAATCAAACATGACTATACTATGAATTATATATATATTGCACATGTTGGTCTAGGAAATCACCTTTCCCATATCCTAACTAGCATTTGCATCGAGAGGTGCAAAGGAATGCTGAGAGTGTAAAAATATTAAGTCTTTTCGCAACTGAACCTTTCTCACTTATCTTGGGAGACTGGAAATTACATTTTAATAATACTTTTGTGGGTACTACTAACCCGAGTTACAACTGAGGTTTTACCTCAAGATCCATCTTTGATTCTCATCTCTCTTTGTAAATTAAGTAAAAATATTGGTCAACAACATACACTTCAATATTGATCGCATGCAACTGTGAATGTATGAAATTGATTTTGCTCGAAAAGACAACAAAACATAGCTCAACAGTAATTTAAAGCCTATGCTAAGTACTGGATAATGTTAGAGAGAGAGTTAATTCATTAACAGAAACTAAATCTAGCTACTTGGAAATAAGTAAAGAATTGAAATATCCATTGGATAGCTCGAAAACTCTATTTATGTTTGGAAGATTGTTTTTTTTAAATAAATAAAAAAGAAAAAACATTTTTACAACATCAAAAGATTATTATTCTTCTTTTTTTTTTTTGTTAAAAAAAATGATGTAAATTTGATTCTCCTCCTGTGTTGTCGATTAGATCCTAAAATTGTTATGTTTTTGTGTATCTAATTAAGCATTTATTATTAAATGAACATTTATGCTTTGTGTTATGGTACACGGGAAAAACCTCTCAGTTTTCATCACTAGTTTTAGGTTAGCCAATGCAAATTGACTTATTATCTCAAATGTAAAATAAAACAAATTATCTCAATTTCAGATGTAAAAAAAACAAAAAATATTATTAATTTATTATTTAATTGGCCACGAATTTTGAAAAAAAATATAAAAGTTTGCAGGACCACACAACAAAATAAATCTATCAAACTACACCCGCATCCCGCATCCTGAAATTTCAGGATGCGGGTTGCAGGATGACACACAATACTTACAAAAATGCTCCCGCATCCCGCATCCTGAAATTTCAGGATGCGGGTTGCAGGATGACACACAATACTTACAAAAATGCTCCCGCATCCTACATCCTGAAATTTCGGGATGCGGGTTGTTGGAGCTTGAAATTTATTATTTGCAAGTTTTCCATCCCGCAACCCGCATCTCGAAATTTTGGGATGTGGGATGCAAGAGCATTTTTTTAAGTATTGTGTGTCATCCCGCAACCCGCATCCCGAAATTTCGGGATACGGGTTACGGGATGAAAAACTTGCAAATAATAAATTTCAAGCTCCCGCAACCTGCATTGCGGGATGCGACATTAAGATGAGAGTATATGATTAATATCATTTTATTGTGTTGAATTGATTGAACATGTGACTTCTGTCAAATATCAACAACAGTACTGGGCAAACAGAAGGAAAACGTACAGTTCTGTTCTAGTGAAGGAGTTTGCAGATGCATTCCAATCATTTCACATTGGTGTCGCATTGAATTCAGAGTTAACTATTCCATATGATAAGAAGAAATCCCATCCCGCGGCTCCAACAAAAGAGGAATATGGCTTGAATAAAATGGACCTTTTCAAAGCTTGCTTTGATAGAGAACTTTTGCTTATGAAGATAAGTTCGTTCGTCTACATCTTCAAAACTATTCAGGTTAAGCAACTTCATTGTTGGATTTTTATTTTCAAAACTGTTAGTTGTTTTGTTGGATATGTTTAGTAATTTCAAACTGGTAATATGTTTTAATGTAAACATTGTACTTTCAATTAAATACACCTAGTGTCATAAAATCGATTTTTATTTATTTACAACTATATTTTTTATAATCTTATGTAAACCGTCTATTAGATTATATTTACTATGTTTATTTGGCTGTATCTCAAGCAAATTATGATTTTACTCTTAGACAGATATTTGTCATTGCTTCTATTGCCATGAGCGTCTTTTTCCGTACCAATATGCATCACAAAAATCTGGGCGACGGAGCCATTTACTTTAGAGCTCTTTTCTGTGGTCTAGTGGTGGTGATGTTCAATGGCATGGCAGAATTGTTGATGACAATTGAAAAGCTTCCAGTGTTTTACAAGCAAAGATATTCAAGTTCTACCCAGCCTGGGCTTATTCGCTTTCGACATGGGTTATGAGAATTCCTCTTTCCCTGTTGGAGTCTGTGTTGTGGATCATTATCACATATTATACCATAGGTTTTGCGCCGAATCCTCAGAGGTATGGTTTGATGGCCCTTGAAGCCCCACTTTCCTCTTCTCTGACAATTGTGATTTTTAATGTTCAAATCTAATGCCAAGTTTCCTCGACATTCTCTTCCTTTGCAGTTTTTTCCGACAATTTGTGTTGTTCTTCACAGTCCAGATGTCTTTAGGGTTCTTTCGCTTTATAATTGTTGTGGGGCGCAATCGAATAGTGGCTAAATTTTTCAGTTCGTTTTCCCTCTTAATCATATTCATTCTCAGAGGATTCATAATATCCAGAGGTATACAAAATATCAAGCTCAAATCTAATATGCTAAGTTATGCAAGCCAGTTAATAGCTATATGTACTAATGTTTGGTGTTCATGATTGCCCATTGCAGAAGATATTATATCCACAGCTAAGTCTAAGCACGTTGGTCGTCTTATTGCCGCTTGGGTTTTTGATTTTGTCAAAGTTTTGAGCCAAATTTTTTTCAATTTTGTCATTTCAGTAGGTATTAGGGATTTGGATTTGCTTTTCTTTTCAACTATGGGAACGGATTCTCCGGACGGGCCACATTGGTTTGGTTATTTTCTTTGCTTGTTATTATATTGATGATGTGACCTATTTGTTTATTGAAAACAATGCTTTCACAGTTTATTTTAATTTTGTTCTCAACTATCACATTTTATTTTAATTATGTTATCTCCTATCATATGGTAGGGTTTTTTGTGAAAATATTATAGATATTGATCTGTGCAACAGTGCAATCTTTCTCTCTACCTTTTATTGGGATCTTGCTCCTCTTTTAAAGGTTTTTTGAGATTCTTAGAGGGTCGGCCATAACTAAATAAAATATGGTTGTTAATAGATACAACGACTGAAGAAGTTTACTTTTGGCATATCAAAACTCAAACGTAAGATGATATATGCTCAGGAACTTAATCTATTTACAGTCATACAGACTTATTTATATATAGCGTTTATGTAAATACGAACATTGAAAATTTCTCTATTTCTTGGTCACTTGTATAGTTTCAACTTCAGGTTAGCTTTAGATCGAACACGACAACGGTGTGGTAGGTTCTTGTGAATTGAATCTGGACATTTTGAACTGAACCATTTAGATTCATGTTTTTCACTTGTTTTTTGGTTACGTAATTGTAAGAATATGCCTTTATATCCCCTTCTCCCATTTCCTAAAGGTTAGTTGCCATGTCCAATCAACTTCTTCAAGCGCTAATAATTATTTTCTTGTAAACCATTTTGTTGTTCTCGTGTTATGTTTCCTTTCCGTATTTGGCTGTAGCCAAAAATTTCGGTAACGCAATCTACATTTGCACTGCCACCATCTGAATTGTGCTTTAGTCTTAAAATCTGTTGGTTTTGTTCTCGTCATTTCCAAGCACGCCATCACTTTTTCATATAATTTCTTTGCAGTTTCCTGTAACTTTTGTGTTACCTGTGCCTTATTTCATATAGGCCATACAAATTCTTTGACATCTCTACTGACACATCTCTACTAACACATACCAATAGATATAAGTTTTCGTCTTATTTATCTTTCGCTATCATGCTTGCTTAGAAAACAAAAGATAAATAATTATCTTTTGACTGAAAAAAGTGACTTTCATTTTTTTAGTTGAAAATGCAATTTTGTAATTTTGATTGTTTGATTGTAAAAATGGAGTCAACAATTTTGAAAAATGCAATTTTGGAGTCACATGTGGGTTTTAAGATTTATTTACCATCTCGCAACCCGCACTTCGCAATTGCGGGATCACAAAACCATCAAAAGTTTATTCAATCGTTTCCGCAATCCACATCCTGCAAATTGCGGTATGGGTTGCAAAAACACACACCAAAAATCATTTAAATAAATTGCTTCCCGTGGGACTTTGTCCTCACAAAATCACAAAGAATTATGTGGCTCTGGTTATTTTGATATGTTTGATCAACTGCACAAAGAGTTGAGTAAGATCTTAGTAGGCAGAGATTATGATAAGAAGCTCATATTTTTCAGGTCAGAGGTCAAATTTATTGGGGGTTATCATGTTGGTCATTTTATTTACAAGATTGAAGGACCCCAGACTGAAAGTGGGCTTGTTAGATATGGAAGAGAACTAATTTTTGAAATGTTCACATCCAAAGGAGACCTTGAAGGCCACGCTACTACAATTCAATAAAGAAACATATGTAGCGTCAAGGAAATATCTCTAAACTTTCGAGTCCATGTATCAACAATTAAAATGAAGGTCCTATCCATTTGGTTGCTTTGAGTAATTGACAGATTCTGAAATTTATGAAGAAACGAGATCCATTTTTTTCTTTGGACCAACGTTGATGAATTGGGTTTTAATCAGAATATTTAAAGTATATATCCTAATCAGAATACCAGAACAAAATGTTGATGAATTGGGTCTTAATCAAAATATCAGAACGTTGATGAATTGGGTCCTAAATTGAGGGCCTTTTACAATACATACCTCAGAATAAAATTCAAATGAAAATTGTTTGACACTGAATAAGTAATCTCCATGAGGACTGAACCAAACCAAAATGTTAGAAACTTTATTGCCCTTGTAAAATGCAGGTTTCACAAGCTTGAGGAATGCCCACGCAGTGTTCTTCTTGATTAGCAATATAGTTGTTTTTTAAAAATCTCATAATCCTCTGATACTACGACAATTGCAAAACATCATATTTAGAAAAATAACCGGCCTGTGATATTTGTTGATGCACTGCATAAAAAATAACTCCAATGCAAATCTATAGGATATACCATAGACATGTCACGACATTGCAACATATAAATCTGTCAAACAGTTTCTTTCAGACAACTGAAGGAATCGAAATAAGAAACAAATAAGTACTCAACAATACACAATAATAAAACTATAATAAACATTCTGACTTTTTGAATTGTAAAAGAAGAAAGTCTATTAGATGATTAAGACAACACACTAAAAGAAACATAAATTGCAACTTTTCATATCCAAAATAATTTGCCTCGCTGTTCTTCAACTAGTATACTAGGAGAAGTTTCAAATCGTAACAGATAAAACTTACAATATAATAACTTTGACACATTCAACAAGAATAAAACTGCACTTGCTGCAATAAAATCAAATCATTTAAGTCAAAATTTATGGTGCAAATGACTGAAAAGATGTGGTTTAAAACTATTTGGAGAAACCAATCTAATCCAATCTCGTTGCCAAGACAAAATCATGAAGAATTATGTGGCTCTGGTTCTATTGATAGGTTTGATCAGCTACACAAAGAGTTGAGTAAGATCTTAGCAGGCAAAAATTATGATAAGAAGCTCATCTTTTTCAGGTCGGAGGTCAAATTTACTGGGGGTTATCATGCTGGTCATGTTATTTACAAGATTGAAGGACCCCACATTGAAAGTGGGCCTGTTAGATATGGAAGAGAACTAATTTTTGAAATGTTCACATCCAAAGGAGACCTTGAAGGCCATGCTACTGCAATTCAACAAAGAAACATATGTACTGCCAAGGAAATATCTCTAAAATTTCGAGTCCGTGTATCAACAATTAAAATGAAGGTCCTATCCATTTGGTTGCTTTGAGTAATTGAAAAATTCTGAAATTTATGAAGAAACGAGATTCGTTTTTTTCTTTGGGACCAACGTTGATGAATTGGGTATTAATCAGAATATCTAAAGTATATATCCTAATCAGAATATCAAAACATAACATTGATGAATTGGGCCTTAATCAGAATATCAGAACGTTGATGAATTGGGTCTTAATAGGCTATCTTCCCCATATCTAAAGTATATATCATTTTGTTTTCTTGTATACCACATTAAATTGATGTCCATTAGTTGATAAACCAGTATAAACTAAACCTGGAAGCTAGGGATGAGCGTTGTTTTTATAAGCCTTGCAACAAAGATTAGAAATACTATTCAGTGGGTGGGCTTCTTATGACACCATTACAAAAACACCTATATGGATTAAACTATTACGTATATGAGACTACGTAGGATGTTATCTATGGATGGTTCCAATCGAGACAAATGGAACAACAACATTCGATTTGAAATCGCGGGATGTTATGTACCTGCTATTATAAAGTAATTTAAGATGGCATGCTTTAGTGTAGCCACACCAAATTATTCTATGATATGCTACGGAAAACATCGTTACTTCTCTCACATTATTATTATGTTGCTGATATGTTGCGAGTAAAAGGTTAACTACCTTTCATTCATAATTTAAGGAGTAGAGGACCGGGATAAAAAATCTCTTTTATATGTAGGTGAGTCTCATGATTAGAGCATTTCAACTTGGGTTAAAGCCTGAGGCTTTCCAGAGGTTCCTTATCTCTCCAGATATTAATGCTTGGGCAAAATTCCTTAGAGTTAGCAATATAAGAGATTGAATCCTTAATAGTTTCAGTTTAGCAAAGGCCGAATAGGAAATATGTATCATTTGACGTGATATAGTTCAAGTATGGTGGGAAATTCGTTTACTAACGTTTGAGATGATTGCAATTGGATTGTGAACAACAGTTTGCAGGTAGATTACTTGAATAAAACAGTTTCACAATGATAGAATGATAAGAGCATTTATCTATTATCATTCTCCAAATGTATTATGACAGCTTGGTTTGTTTTCAATGTCAATTACCTAGTAAATGCACATGAACATATATGTTATCAAGATATTTTTAAAAATAAGTGAGTGGCGGTGTACTTTGTATATGTGTGGAAACAAAGTACTTTTAAGGGTGTAGATTGTTGCATCTTATAAATTGTCTTGTATGTGGAATTTGCAGATCTCAGACCCATTGATTCAAAAAAGACTGATGGCATATGCAAAGCACGTACATATAATAGCAGTTATCCTAAACCTTATCCATTTGAAAGGATGGGGAAGAATCCTTAGGAAACTCACATAATATTTTCATTTCAAGTCATTGGGTATTGCACTCCACATTATATTAATGTACATGTAAATGCATATGGTATCTGAATATAAGCAAATAGTCCTGTACTCGATCCCATCTTTTCTTTTCATAGTTGGTATTCAATGGAGAAAGTTTGTGAAATCCGTGTGGAAGTTCGTCTTAGGTTCTGCCTTTTTATTCTATGTGCCCTTGTTCTCACCGCTACAATAGTAACACCCATGCATCCTTTGATAACAGGTCCAACTGAAGCTGTACCCGTAATGAGGAAGAGGCCCCAGAAGCTCTCCATGCTTAGTCGCAGGTTTGAATTTGCTTATGACCCTGCGTTGCTGCAGTATGTGTTACTGAAATATGCTTTCCGACTTCTCTGAGCTTCCAGGCTCTCTGAAATATCCAACAGGGACGTGGACATGTCTGATACCAGTGGATATCCCTTTGGAAATTCCTGTCCATAAATAAAATCAAACTCGATGTATATTTCCAACAGCAAAAACAACTACAATTTGTTACAAGTTAGCATTAAAAGAAAACTTCGTGAGCATGGCAGGAAGTATCGCAGAACAACACTTCAGGAGAACACCAGGAAGTACTGCAGGACATCATGGGATGAAAACTTAGTGAACCTGCAAACACCCGACACATGTTCAGTAGACAACACTTGTCCATCCATCATTTGCCAAGCTATGGGGCACGTGTCGAAATTTCAATGGCCAGGGAGATGAGGAATCTTCTGAGACTACGTCTCCATAGGGAAAACGCCTTCGGTGTAAAACATTATATAATTTTATAAGTATTTTTAAAAATGTTTATTTATTTTCATTTATTTTCTGAAATTATTTATGTTAGTGTAGTTAAGGCCATAGCACTGAAAGACGTGGAGGCATATGGACCCACACGTGTATTACTTTTAACTTTTTTCAGACTTTGATAATGATGGGACCAGGGCATCAAGCAACAAGGGTAACGAGCAACAAGGGGGGACCAGGGAACATCATGACAAGGATATATGAGTCACAGGGGACAAGGAAGGGCTTTCCACGAGAAGCGGCACTCCCGACGGCCTTTTGGTGGGGAGAGGGGCCCAGTCTCAATCTCAATCTCAACGAATATCTAAACAATCAACATGAAGCCACTACCCAACAAGATAAGGTGCAACCAATGTTTTCCCTCTTTTCCCTTTCCTTGTTTCTCATTTATGCTTTGTTTATTTACCCTGAGATGGTACAAATCAAGGGTGGGAAAAACAAAACTGTAAAAAAACCTAGCAAATCAAATATGGGAGTTATTATAGAGGGAATGTAAAACAATTTAGCTTTAGTGGGCCAGGCCCCCGTAGAAAGGGGAGCACAAACACCATTGCTCACTTACACATGAAACAAGTCTGCAAACTATACATTTACTGGGAAGGGGAGAGGATACATTGGGGGATCACAATACCAAGTGAATGGTCCATTACCATTACCATCACTAAACCACGTCCATCAAGAGGTTTTCAGTTTGGGTTGGAAACATAACCCTCAGTTTTCCAATGGATCTTCTCTTCACCAACCTACGGTAACAATGGATGATTTAACCAGAGCATGGGGCTCTTTTATGGAAGATTTCTTGCAGAATTATGTAGGCAACATAGAAGAAAGGCTGGTCTTCATAAACACAAAGCAGTACAAGGGGATTTTAAAGCGTAGGCAGATCCGCAAGGTAAGGCAATGACATAAGAAGAAATTGGCAATGATCCTACCAAAAATGAATAGCTTATCCAGTAAAGCGTCTCACACTAGGGTGAAGCAAATATAAAATTTTAAGGATTTGGAAGAAAGTTTGAACAAATCAGATGTTTCTGTGACAAACATAGAGGGCAGTAAATGTTAGATTTTTATCATTCAAGCTTGCATTATGATCTTAGGATCTTTAACTGAGAGAATAACATGCACAAAAATAAACACAAGAGACAAGACACACAAAGAATTTTCCTTGGGGAAACCATAAAGGAAAAAACCCTACAACTTCCTCAGAGATAGAATCAGCACCAAAAGTAAAACCCGAAAACATAAAGATGATCTCTCGATAGCAGTAGTCTCTCTCTTGTCCCAACAACTTCTCCTCTCACTCATGCGCCCCAATGAGTGAGTGTGTGTGTGATAAATAGAGAGTCTCACTCTTTATTTATATTCTTTTGTTCACTTGAAACCCACTCCAACATGTCGGCCTCACTTAAAAATTACTTACTAGAGCCGACATGTCTAGGAGTGTCTAATAACCCTAGTGCCCCACAACTTGTGGGGACTTTGCCTCCTCCAACCAACAAGGAGGGTTATCCTTAACACAATGGTGGGGACTATTGCCCCGACTTACAATGACTCACCTAGGGTTGACTTCTCTAGGATAGTCTAATAACCCTAGGGCCCCACAACTGCGGGGACTTTAACCCTTGACCAATAGGAGGGTTACCCACAATGACTTGACATGACTTGTTTACATTATAGAACCTCTCGATAAGAACATCGAGGCATGACATGACTCAAGTACATTACAGACACATCCTGGAATAAACATCGGGGTACAATACATAAGAAATACAAGTGAATACATTCCGAAGTTACAATTACATCAACACTCCCTCTTAACTAGGAAGGTATTCTCTCGACACAATTTATCAGCACAAGTATTCTTATCTGTATCATCTTGGACCATCATCGAGTCCTCATCATCTTCAAGTCATCTTCATCTTCAGGTCATCTTTCATCTTAAAGTCATCTTCATCTAGATCTGGGTCATCACTCAATCTGCATCATTATCACTGGATCTAGATCATCACTCGATCTGGATCATTTCTGCTGGATCAACATCACTGGGTTTGGATCATCACTCGATCTAGATCATCATTATTGGATCTGGATCATCACTCGATCTGGATCATCATCACTGGATCTAGATCATCACTCGATCTGGATCATTATCACTGGATCTAGATCATCACTCGATCTGGATCATCTCTGCTGGAACAACATCACTGGATATGGATCATCACTGCTAGATCTGGATCATCTCACAGACATCATAACTGGATCTAAATCATAGCTCGATCTAGATCATCACTGGGTCATCATCATATGTGCTATCTCATGATTCTTCTCGTAACAGGAAGTTCTACAGATCCAGCCATTTTTCATGCTGGTTGTAGGCCTACCTCCTCGTAGGTCTTTGGTAGCCCTTACATCTGACCCTAAGTCAGAATGGCCAGCACTCACATCTGACCTTGACTCATCAGAAAGGCACAGCACTTACATCTAACCTTGACTAGTCAGAAAGGCACAACACTTAGATCTGACCTTGACTTGTCAGAAAGGTGCTCAGTCATATACTGAGGGTTCCTAGTAACTGACCAGGTGCCTCCATTCAGAGAATGGCAGTAGCCCTTACATCTGACCTACTCGTCAGAATGGTCGGCACTCACATATGACCTACTCGTCAGAAAGGCGGTAGCCCTTACATCTGATCATGTAGGAATTATTCCTACAGTCACATTAGAACGGCCAGCACTCACATCTAACCTACTCGTCAGAAAGGTGGTATCCCTTACATCTATGTAGGATCTCATCCTACATCAGAATGGTCGGCACTCACATCTGACCTCCTCATCAGAAAGGTGGTAGCCCTTACATCTATGTAGGAACTAATCCTACATCAGAATGGTCGGCACTCACATCTGACATGGAAGGAAGCAATCCTCTCACCATGACAGAATGGCAACAACCCTTATATCTAATCAAGTGGGAACACATCCCTCAATCACATCAGAATGGCCATGCGCTCACATCTGATCATGTAAGACTACATCTTACAATTGTCTCAGAAAGGCCCTCAGTCCAAGACCAAGTATTCCTGGTAACTCACCAGGCAGCTCCATTCCAAGAATGGCAATAGCCCTTATATCTGATCATGTAGGAACCAATCCTACAGTCATATCAGAATGGATCAACACTCATATCTAACATGGAAGGAACCAATCCTCTCACCATGACAGAATGGTTCATCCCTTACATCTGACCTACTCATCAGAATGGATCTAGGTCTCATCATTTCCCCTTGGAGGGAACCTCAATATGGAGAACACCAAGCTTCTCCCTGAAGTACTCAAGCTTCACTTTGGCCATTTCTAGCGTAGAATCACATCAGGGCTGATTACATCCAAGGGTGAGATGTGAGCTTCACCAGGACTGATTACATCCAAGGGCAACCTACAGGTCTGTTTACATCTGAGCAACCTACGAGCTTCGCCAGGATTTATTCTCAGACAACCTGTCTCACCGACTATGCTAGAACTTCCTCTTTCCAGAGATATCGATCTAGGTCACATACTGGAGCTTCACTGCTCCTCTCTCCCAAATAGCAAGTGGCAACATCTTTTGCCTCAGTTGTACTCAACGCCATGCAGGACTCCATCCTGCCAAACCAAGAGACCACACTTGATCCCATACTGAAACAACATCCTGAAGTGCTCTTCCTATCGATGGCACTGCCTGCCCAATCTGAATCAACATAACCCTCCAGGTTAATCTTCTGATTCACCTCATACTTGAGCCCATCATCAACTGTACCCTTTAGGTACCTCACAGCATGCTTTGCAACCATCAGGTGAACATGTCTCAATGTGTTCACAGCAAAGCAAATATCTGGTCTCGTATTCGTCAGGTACATCAAGGAACCAATCATCTGACGAATATACATTGTAGCATCAACCATCTCTGGTGAAGCAACACTCAATAGCTTCATGTTCGATGCCATAGGTGTGGTCATGGCCTTATAGTCCATCATCCTGAACCTCTTCAAGATCTCCACTGCATACTTCCCTTGTTCGAGGAAGATTCCATCCGCATTCTGCCACACCTCCATGCCTAGAAAATAGTGCATCGACACATAACATGAGCGTCACTGGTCTTCCGATTTCAACCTTGAAGCAAAGGTTGGAATCCACTTTACTCTCAGTAAAACCTAGAGTCATCAGTAATCTGTCCATCTCGTCGTACCATGTCAAACCTCAAGATCTTCTGTAGTCACTCCCTCTGAAGCGGAGCATCATAGTCCCTCTATCTTCCGTACTCTATGCACTGAAACATTCTGTACCGGAGTGACAAGTAGCTTCCTATGCTACTAATATTCTATGTATCCATCTACTGTATAGACTTTCATCTTCAACCTTGTAGCAAAGGTTAAGATCTTTAGTAAGCTCATCATGTATGTGTTTCAACTCCCATTGGCTACAAATGTCTTTTCGTAGTCTATGCCTTCTTTTCATGAGAATCCTCGTGCTACAAATCTTGCCTTGTATCCCACGATGTTTCCATCTACTGCATGATGGAACTACGAACTTCCCTTCATTTATCAATACTGCATCCTAGACACCATTCTTCTTGAATTGGTCTTCCCTTTCTTCTTGGTTACTTCTTCATAGCTGGAAGGTTTTGCATCAATGATGTCGCTGCATTCGTCATATTATTCTTCATCTTGAATTGTCGTCACTTGTTCTTTGGAACAAGTATCATCCTTCTTTGTTGGTAGGTGATTATGTATGCGATCTTTCCTACAAGTCAAATGCATTTGTATGGTTAGAAACATTTCATAAGGAATATTCATACTGAAAAATTCTTATGCATAAATATATGATCATGCAACTACTTTAGCCACTACAACATTCATCCATATCTCACGGAAAATTTTCTAGATGCCTTCCATCTCCACCAGGACAACATTGAGATTGTGCACTAATCCAATATGTCAGCAAAGAGGTTTCATTCTAGATAAGTAGCAATGGAGAGTTGTATAGCACCATGAGCTACTTACCCATCACATGCATATTAGTAGTATACTGTCATTAATGCAAACATTCTATCATGCATAATACATCAACTGAATATAAACAAATGCATAACAAAACAATATCATGAAGACAATTTAATACTTATCTTTATTTGTTTCGTGGGCAGACTCCTTCTTGAGCCTTCAGCTTCATCGTCTTCTTCATTCATAATAGCATCATTTGTTATCCAAATGCTAGGATGGATAAGAGGTTCTTCAAGAGTTGATATCTTCATATTCCTCATCGCTTGAGGGATCTTCTTTGGATGGTGAGAGCTTGATCTTCAATTGCTCCCATCTTCTCTTCTCTTATTATGAGTCGAGCTTCTTCTTCTTCCCAGAGTATACTGAAAGTAATCACTTCCTTCTGACACACATTCCTTGAATGAATGAATCCCATGATCCCAGGAGGCCATTCAAGGTGGCTATCACCACTTCTTCTTCTACTGTTACAAGTTGTCCTTTGATTTGAGAGACCCTTGTAAAGTATGACTGCATGGTCTCTGCATTCTGGATCTTCACATTCTTCAACTGATTTCTTAAGGTCATATTCCGATTTATGTTCTTCCCTTCAAATAGCTTGGTCAAGGAATCAAACATCTTCGGTGTCTTTAGGGAAGATACTTGTGGTACAAGTTGATCCATGATTGAATCAACAATGATCTTCTTGGCCTTGACCAAGTTCTCCTTGTGTAAGGCTTCTAGCCTCATCTCCCTTTGGAACTGGAACCTCTCTACTCATGTAGGTGTCCAATTCATTTTCTTCAGAGAGATCAAATACTTCCATGCTTGGAAGTAGTCAACTTGAACAAGCTTATCATCAAGCTGATGTGATAGATCACTTTGAAATGAGAACCTCAAATGAAAATAGCAAAGGATTAGATCTTACCGATTTGAGGTGTCCGTCCTGGTTCTGGAGCTGGCTGATCTAGGGTTTGTCAGAGAAACCCCAATTTTCAAAACTTTAAATCTTTTAGATTTGATTGGACAGAAAGATAGATCTCTTCAAGGTGAGCTGTCCAATGTACTCATTTTCTGAAAACAGTGGAGGGAAGCTCCCGGAACAGGAAGCCCTAGTTTTTCAATTTCTTCGCAGAAATGTCTGTCACTGTTTCTGTGATATATCTGAAATTAATGCTCCTTTGTGTCTGAAACTTCACACTAAGGTAGCCTCGCATGTCCCTGTTCCAACACCATAGGTGTCATCAGAATTGGTTTCACCAATTGGGACTTATGATCATTTTCCCAAGGTGACATGTTACAGGACTGTTCAGAACAACGAAGTTGTATGGACTGCCACATGTCATTGGTTCATCTTTTGAGTTTGAAACTCGGACCACAGAAAGTGCTGTCCATGCCCGTTTTGGAACATCTTCAGAAATTTCATTTGGACCTTTGTAGCCCAAGATATAGCAATTCTCCCCAGGTGTCTTGTTTAGGGATGAATCCTGGAAGAGGCTGGAACCCTAACTTGGAGGGATCATATCTCCCAGAATATAGCGGATCTGAGGCTGAATTTTGGATACAGTGACTTGACATGACTTGACATGACTTGTTTACATTATAGAACCTCCCGATAGGAACATCGAGGCATGACATGACTCAAGTACATTACAGACACATCTCGGAATAAACATCGGGGTACAATACATAAGAAATACAAGTGAATACATTCCGAAGTTACAATTACATCAACAATAAAGCAGATAACCATGACAACAAGGATCTATACAGTCCCACATCAATTCCATTAATGTGATCATCTGAACTATACGTTAAAGAACTTACGAACATGAAAAGGAGACTCGAAATTTTAGAAGAGAAAAGATGGTATGAAGGCAACAAAGTAAACGAAATTGTTGAGTTCAAGAGCAAATTAGAGGGAGAAAATAAAACTCTTTAAGGAACAAATCTCAAGCATGCAGGGTAAAATAGAAATGGGACAACAAGAAGTGGCTAACTTGAAACAATAACTAGAACACTTGAGGATGTCCGGATTCGAGAAATCAGAAGTGATAAAAGAAGAAGAGGAAACAATACAATTACAGGGAATCCAGGTAGCGTTCGCTGACTTGGAAGTTAAAGAAAATCAGCTAAAAGATCGGATAGAAGAGGCGAAATCATGGTCACAAGTTGTAAGTGGGTCATCAAATAAACAAAGAGAAACCATTGAGAAACAAATCAGAATACAGATAAAGGAAGAACATGATAATCAAAGCAAGGCTACAAATATCATCATTAAAGGGTTGAGGGACTTTGGGGAAAAGGAGAGGACAGACACTCTAGCAAGAGACTTCCTCAAAGATAAACTAAAATGGTTGGGGAGTATTCATCAAGCAAGCATGATTGGAAGGAAGATAGAAGGAGGAAAATATAGACATGTGAGAGTCAGTTTAAGGAACATAGAGGATAAGAACATGATCCTCAGAAATAGAGGATTGCTTAGAGGGACACACATCTTCTTAGATGAGGATTTGACTTTTGCTCAACAAGAACAACAAAGAATGGAGTGGGAAAAGGTGAAATCAGCAAGAAGTGAGGGAAAATGGGCATGGTTGGTCAATGGGAAAGCTCAAATTGGTGATCGTTTTCAAATAAGAAATAGGAAATCGGGGCCCCACGGGACTGTTTACAGATGGTAAGTTGGAATTGCAAAGGTTACCCGTGGAGAAGAGGTCCGGGCTTGGGGCCCATAGCAGGAGGGAAAGATATTATAATTCTTACAGAAATGCATGAACACAATGGATGCAAGGTTCCATATATTGAGGGTTACAAGAAGATTTTAGTTTGGAACAAAGGAACTGGGACGAGCAAAGGACATAGGGGGGTCACAATGCTAACAAATGAAAAATGGGGTGGAATTGTAAAAGTGGAGAAAGAGGACCCAAACAAACAATACATTTGGTTGCAAATAAACGAGAAAGAGGTTACTTTTAGGTTGGTTGTGTGTTATTTCGCCCGCAAAAACTCAAAGATTTATAAAAGAAGCAATTTAGACAGTGAAGACCCGTATGCCTCTTCGAAAAGAGATATATCTCTCTTTAGTTCCCAGAGAGAAATAATGTTAATAGGTGATTTTAACGCAATGACAACTAACAACCAATCTCTCCAGCTCAACAATGAAGAAAGAGGGGAAAACAATCCCTTATGGTTGGAAGAAAGTGGAGACCAATCATGGGAAAGAGTTTCACAAGATGGTGATGGGGAAGTGACACACTTTGGGGCAGAGTTATAGGGACCGTGTAGCTTGTCTAACATATGAAGACAGCTTAAAGGCCGACAACTTGCACCATCTTTTTGAAGAAGATAAGATCAACCAAATTGCAAGTCTTCTAGTCAAGATTTACAGCATAAGATTTGACATAGAAAAGAGTATGAAGAGGAATTAGGAATATGATTCTTTTGGTCCCTTAGGCTGCTCAGCCTCGTGGACGTTATTAAAATTATTCATTCATTCATTTTAAAAGCGGTTTTGACCCACTAAAATGGAGAGTAAGCGGTATTGGATCCACTAGGATCGGACTTATGTTAGGGGTTTCAATTTTCCCAATGATATAATGTGAAATGTGAACTTTATTGATGTGAGTGGTTAAGGACATAGCACTGAATGCTGTGAAGGCATATGAACCCCACACACGGATCACTACTTTATCTTTGTTCCCTAAAAGCATTTTTGGACCAGCCAAGACGGGTCCACTATTACCTTAACTTTTTCCTTGTTCCGTGACGCCCGTTTGCTTTTCCACGCCCAAAATATTATGAAAAAGCCACGCACCCAACTTTTATTCACCACGTTACTTTTTTATATCGCTTGCATTTGGCCACGTGGACCAGCAAATGTTGACCATTAAAACTATGTAGGAAAAACCCAAGAATCCCACATCAAACAAAATATGTAAGTCCAAGTCCAATCAAAGATGAAAGCCGTCAAATTGGTGCAAATATAAAGATAAAAGGAAAAAGACAATCCAAGCTAAATATATATATTGTAAGAGCAACGGGAAATCATTTGCTTTGGAATTACGAAAAATGAAATATTATGTCTGTTTGAAGCGAATGCTTTATTTTGTAATGTCCACAGCCTTATCAATTTTAAGAAATGCGAGGTAGCTATAACACTCCCTCGTAATTTAGTTTTCTTTCATCTTTTGTTTGAGGCTCCCAAAGTGTCTTCCTTTATGGTATTGTTTGAGGCTCCCACAGTGTTGGTTTAGTGGTAATAGTTGGGTGTTAGGGAATTTTGAGGTTCATTCTATCGGCGAGGAGAGAGTTTGAGTCACGTTTGAATGATAGTGGTAATTGGAGAGGTTTTTTTTTTTTTAAATATATATTTTATGGTGGTGATGGATAGAGGTAAGCAAATTTGCTTAGATGGATAGTGTTGAATATTGAAGCTTATTGCCCTGTTTAAGCTAAGAGACTTATTTTTATAAAGGAAAACTAGTAAGTCTTGAATTCAGGAAAGCCAAAATTATGTGATAGGAGGAAGAGACTTGGAGATTAAAAAGTAGAATCACATGGCTTTCTTAGGGAGATAACACACCAAATTCTTCCACATGTTTGATAATCAAAGGAGGATCACAAACTCTATATGGGAAGTAATATCTGAAGAAGGATCTATTGTTTATGATCAAGCTTCTATTGAAAGAGAAGTTATCAGGTATTCCAAATATATTTATATGCAAAATAGACATTTTAATCTTAATGATCAGATGAATGTATTGAAACATTATCCTCAATTATTTACTGAAGATGAAGGAAGATTAGTAGGGGTTGAAGTGGGGAGGATGAGATCAAATCTGTGTTAAAAAAGTTCTCAAACACTAAGAGCTCGGGCCCTAACGGGTAGATAGTAAAGTTCTTCCTTCATTTTTTTTTTGTGTTTGGTTGGAAAAGATTTAATGGAGGCTATGGAGGAATCTAGGAAAAATGGCCATGTTCATGGTAACATGAATGCTACATTTATTTTTCTGATACCAAAGAAAGATAGACTTGAATCCTTCAATGATTATAGGTCTATATCTTTATGTAATTTGATCTACAAAGTTATAACTAAGGTAATTTCTAACGAGATCAATCTCAGGAGAAGTTTGTTTTTTTTATCGAAAAGGAAGATCCTTGATGCGGTGGGAGTAGAACAAGAGTGTCTTCACTCCATGAAGTCAAAGAACATTAACGTTTTTATCTTGAAAATGGATTTGATTAAAGCATACGATTGGGTTCACTAGTCTTTTCTAAGACTTGTTTTGCTACAAATTAGTCTCCCATATGAGGCTAACAAGTGGATTATGGCATGTATTACTTCAACAAACTTTGCCAATTTGGTGAATGGTTCTCCTTATTCATTCTTCAGTAGTAGCAGAGGACTTCGATAGGGTTGTTTGTTATCTCCACTCGTGTTCCTATTAATCATTGAGGGCCTAAGAAGGCTCATTCTTGCAACAAAAAAAGATAAGTGCTTCCAACGTATCAATATTTCTTAGTCTCTTTCTATGTCCCATCTATTTTTTGTTGATGATGTACTTATTTTTTGACAAGGGATTGGTGGATGATTGGAAGAATCTTTGAGATATTATGCACATAATTTGCTCAGTAGATGGGATGGCTATTATCCCACATAATTCTATGTTTTTTGTATTTTGTTTTAATCCAGGGATTAAGAATCAAATTGCTCAATTTTTTCCCTACAAAATGGAGCCTCTAGATGTTGGTTTTAAGTACCTTGGGTACTTTCTTAAGCCTAATTGTTATAAGAAGGAGGACTGGTCTTGGTTAATAAAAAAGATTGAGAATAGAATCTACTATTGGACTTTTAGATATCTTTCAATAGGTAGAAGATTGATCTTGGCTAAGACTATTATTGAAAGTATTCTGGTATACTGGTTCTCCTTAAATAATCCTTTCTAGCTTTGGTTATCAATATTATTATTATTTTTTATCACTCTGCTAGGGTTCTCTGAGCTCTGCTAGGGTTTCTCGCTGGTACCTATGGCCCATAGTCGTTGCCCCGATCCTCTCTAACATATCGTAGGATGTAATCCTTCTCATTTCCTCTGCTCTTTGCTGACTGTCATGGCATCCTCTAAGGGAGGGAAAGAAGCCCCTCCCACATGTCGTCTCCTCTGGACCCTCTTCCCTCTGAAACTGCTTTTGTTGCCTCTATAACAATAGGATTAGAAGAAATACTGCTCTGAGGAAACGAAAATTTAGCCCAGACACCAACAAGTAACATTGAAACTTGCTTGGCGAATGAACCCCAAGGAACCAAAACATGCATTACCAAAACTACAGAGAGTCCATGCATAACTTTTCCATCGGAAAGGATCAATGCTCGAGCACAAAAAATGAAGGATCGTGCCCTCATAGGAAAATTCATAGGCATCTGGCCTACTAAACAAGCTCTCAAAAGCTGGATTATGGAAAAATGGAAGCCAAACGCTCACTTTGATATCCAACTTAGCTCCAAAGTATTTTTCACCATTATTTTACACCAGCTAGAGGGAAAATCCAGGGTCGAGGATGGAGGCCCTTATTTCTTCAACTCAGTCGGCTTATACCTTATAAATTTGATGGAGAGATTCAACCCAGACAAGGAGGACTTTACATGGGATCCTATTTGGATCTGGATGTACTCTTTTCTACAGGAATATTAGGATGAAGAGACGCTAAGTGACATAGGGAATACCTTGGGCATCTACCTCAGATATGCAGAACATATGAGACTAAACAAGTACACCTCTTACGCTCACATTTGTGTTTACATGCATATAGCTAGGGCCTTACCTCACTCTGTCAGCCTCACCCATGAGGATGCAGAATGGGTACAACCCCTTCACTACGAGCATGTCCCCTTTAGATGCCGCAAATACCATGTGCACGGACATATGTATCGAGACTACCCCTTAAACCAAGTATCACTACCAAATCAATCGACAGAAGGAAAGAACAGAGATGGATTTCAGAAAGCAGGGAAGAAATGGAGATCCAGCCACAAGCCCTCCCAACGCTCCATCCACAATGGGGAGAATGCCAAGGAGGCACCTACAACCAGCAATGCCTTCGCGGCCCTGGCAGAACCTTCATAGCACCTAGGGAAGGAGGATGGGCAGGGAGAACCATATCCTAGAGGACAACACTATGACATCTCAAAGGACCAATCCCAGACACAAGACGTAACTACAACTCAAAACAAAAACTTGGAACCTCTGGGGAATCACCCAAAATCAAACAAGTCAGAAACCACAGCCAATGTTTAAAATCAAGAGGCAGGTCTAGAGATTTTTATGGATAAAGAAATGGGTGGATAAGGCTTCAGATGTCTGGACATTCTAGGATTGGAAGAGGCATGCTCCAAAAAATCCTACCATGCCATTCCTCCAAAGCAGATACAAATCCTAAAAGAGGCTCTCACCAAAGGTAAAGCGCAAAATAAGCTGGGTGTCTTCATCACGCCTCAGAAAGAAGAACAAAAAGTGGTTAAAGATAGCAAGAAAAGAGGACACAAGACGACTCTGCAAAGGGTAATTCTTCTAGGAACCAAGTTAGTGGAGTCAGGGAAATACGCCCAGTTAATGGAAATCTTTGATCCCCTCTCCACTAGTTACCAATGCAATTGATTTCTTGGAACATAATAGGTCTGAATGGACTATCTAAGCATAATCCTAAAGAAAAAAATCCTTCAAGATATGTCGACAGTCCTCTTCCTACAAGAAACGAAGTGCTACATCTACACTCTTCAATCCCTTATGTCCAAACTTTGGAAAATTAGTCAAAGCAAATCCATTGACACCACAGAAGAGTTTGGTGGTCTCGTGGTCATTTGGAACCCTTCCCTTATTTCCCTGGCAGACTTTTCCTCTATGACCCACTCTCTATCGGCCTCGTTTCATCTCCTCGGAACTAGCATTCAAGGCTTCCTATTAAATGTATATGGGCCCCAATCCCTGATTCTTAAATTGCATTTGATCTCTTATTTGCAATGGTATGCCTCCCAGCACCAAGACTCTCCTCTCATTCTTGGGGGGGATTTTATCCTAATCATCTCTTTGGAAGAGAAAAAAGGAGGTCGTAGAATCCTCTCCTCGGAAGATATCATCTTTAAAAGCTTCATTTAAGATTGTAAGTTGGTGTCTCCTGGATTCTTCACCTGGAACAACCGGCAAGGCAAAGAGAAACAAACTGCTAAATGCCTGGATCGCTTCTTGGTATAAAAAAGTGTCATGGACTCAGGTGGAGTTATCTCTGCGGTTGTTCTTCCTGTAGCAAGATCACACCACTGGCCTATTTCCCTTTAATGGCAATGAGCAGGTTCTAATATCCTTCGTCCCTTCCGTTGCGATAAATCTTGGCTCACTCACCCGGATTTCTAGAGTAACATTCGTCTTGATGGAAGGAAATGCCAATGGAAGGACGTTTTAAGATGGATAAAATGCAACAAAAACTCAATATCCTCAATTCCAAGCTTAGAGAATGGAACTATCACACCTTTGGTAACATCTTCACAACCAAGAGTGATCTGGAAAAAGAACTTGAGAGATACAACAAATGGCTATGTCACAAGGCCTCAATGATGTCTACAAATCCAAAGAAAAGGAAATTGTGGAGTAGCTAGACAGGCCCTGTGAACGAGAAGAAATTCTTTGGAGAGAAAAATACCGGGCACTTTGGCTTAAGGAGGGTGAGTCCAACACTACCTTCTTCCACCGCTCCACACTGCAACATCGCATGAACAACCGTATTTCTACTCTTAAAGCTAAATATGGGAGCACCCTAGAGGAACACAAAGAAATTGAACATGAGCTTGTTCATTTCTATAAATATCTCCTTTTAGAATCTTATCCTTCCCGCGAGCTAGATATCAACAAGCTAAAAGCCAAGATTAACAGAATTTTAAGCGAGTAGCATAATGTCTCTCTTATGAGACCCATCACCCTCCAGGAAGTTGAATCAGTGGTACAAGAAATGACTGAAGGAAAGGTTCCCAGACCTGACGGATTCACCATCAACTTCTTTCACAACTGTTGGGATCTTCTCAAGCAAGAGGTTCTAGATATTGTGGAGGAGTCTTGGAGAAAGCAATGGGTCCTTCTGGCACTCAATGCAACCTTTCTAGCCCTCATACCCAAAGAACCTGGAGCAGCTCACCCTAGTAAGTTTCGCCCCATTTTTCTTTGCAATGTCATTTACAAAATCATCACTAAAGTGATGGCAAATAGGCTAAAGCCTCTCTTTCCCATGTTGATCTCTCCTGAGCAAACTATTTATGTGGAAGGACACCAAATTTTGGATGGTATCATCACAACTCATGAACTCACCCACTCCCTGAAAGCCACAAAGACTCTAGGTATGCTTCTCAAGCTTGATCTTTCTAAGGCCTTTGATAATCTTAGCTGGGATTTTATTGAAAAAATGCTACTGTAATTCGGCTTTAGTCAATCCTGGAATCGTTGGGTTCTTTCTCTCACCTCCTATGCGTTCTTCTCCATCTTGGTCAACGGGTCCCCCTTGACCAACTTATCCCCCTCCAAAGGAATTTGTCAAGGAGATCCTCTCTCTCATTTCCTATTTATCCTCATAGCAGAAGGATTGGGATGGCTCATTCAAGCAGATGTGCAGAATAGAACACTCCGGGGTATTTCCATCCATGGTAGCCCAACCATTTCCTACCAGCAATTTGTGGATGACCACATTCCTTTTGGTCCCCTCTCCATCCAGGAATCCCATGCCTTCAATTGAATTCTTCAAACCTTTTCGGATGCCTTTGGCACCACTATCAATCTCAAAAATTCACAGATCTTTTTCTTCAACATTGATGCCACTACCCAGTGTAAGGTAGCATGTATTCTTGGTTTTTAGGCCTCCTCCCTCCCTTTCAAATACCTAGGGGTGCCTCTAACTGACTCTACCATCAAGCATTCTTCATGGAGGGACCTTATGGATAAATTGGAGGATAAAATCTCTTCATGGACTTTTCGCACTCTTAACCTTCCTAGTCGTCTAACGCTCCTCAAATTTGTTCTTTAGTCTATGCTTATTATCTCTTCTATGTCCTCCCAGCTCCAAAATGGGTCCTCAAATGCATTCAAAAAACTCAATTTGATTTCCTATGGGAAGGAGAAAATAATCATAAGAAATGGGCCCTCATAAAATGGCAGACAACCTGCCAACCAAACCGTGAGGGGGGCCTAGGAATTAGGGACCCGGAGACCAACAACGAGGTAATGTCACAAACATCTTGTGGACTTGGATCGTGAACAATGCCTCCCAATGGGTCAAGATCTGAAACATCAAATATTCCCTAGGTTGGCCTACTTCATAGCTCATCATGTTTGATCGAGACACCCCAGGATCCCTAATTTGAAGAGCAACAAACTGTCAGAGATCCCTTGTCCAACAACATGGCTTTTGGGAAATCAGAGAGGGAGACCAAGCCTTTTTTTGGCATGATTCCTGGAAACAAATGTCAATCTTGGATAGCATAACCAATGTTCCAAAAATCAAGACTTTCATGTAGGACAGAAGTCACCTCAAAATCTGGGACTTCTAGAAACAAGTGGAAAACTATCCATTCAGAAATTGGAAACATCCTATTGATTGGGGTTTCACAAGCCAGGAAAGAGACCTATGGGATGAATTACAGAAAATAAAGATTTGAATCAGGAAGGGATGGGATATCATTCACTGGGGTCATGGGACAAAAGGAATCTTGACAGTGAAGGAGGCCTATTTTCTTAGGACCCACCAGCAAATGATTGACTACGAACCTTTCTGGGTACGACTTTGGAGGTCTAATCTTTGGCCAAAGGTGTCAACATTCATATGGTTTCTCTACCACCTCAGCATCCTAACGTGGGATAACTTGGCCAAAATATGGATAGAGGTACCCTCCATCTGTTTCATGTGTGGAAGCCACATGGAAACCATAGACCATCTTTTGGACTCATGCAACATTGTAGGCAGTCTTTGGGACATGGTGGCAGCCAAATGTAGAAAAATTTCTCGAGTTCAAGGAAATGCGGTTCTTACCCTTTAACAGTGGGAGGAGAGTCCTTTAATTAGTGACATGGTCAATAGACAAATTAACCTCATTCCAGGGTTCTTAGTTTGGACTATCTGGTTGGAAAGAAACTAACACATCTTCGAGGGTACCTAGAGGACAAAGGATGGAATTTGGGACTTCCTGGTGGCGAGGCTAAAAGAAACTCTCTTTTCCAGGGCATGGGTTGTGTCATAAATCACATCCTCTCCTTCTAAACTCCTCATCCTCCAAAACTAGGTTATCACCACCGACTCTGCGTCTCTTATCCTTACCCCCAGAAGATCTCTCTCCCCCAGTCCGAACAGATGGAGCGCCCCTCCTAAAGGATTTGTCAAATTAACTTTGATGGAGCCTCTAAAGGAAATCCAGGTGAGGCTAGTTTTGGAGGTGCATTCAAAGACTCCTCTAGAACCATTCTAAGAATATACTTTGTCTCTTTGGGTTATGAAAGCAACAACACCGCAGATTTAGTCGGGTTATCATAAGTAATTGCCATAGCCCTTCAGGAAAGACTCTTTCCACTAATTTTCAAAGGGGATTCCCAAATCATCATTGCAATGGCCTTTCAATTCACAATGGCTCTCAGGTCTCCAAAATTTCCCCAAGATGGAGGCTGGAATCAGGATTGACCCATTTGGCCAGTCTACTCTCCCAAGCACGAGCCATCTCATTTCAGCATGTTCGAAGGTGTTGGCCCAGGAAAGGGGCATAAGGAGGAAGTTCGCGTGCGCGACAGAAGCAAAGGAAGATCACGAAGGACGTAAAGGGCCCACGAAGGCAGAACAGAGAGGCGTGCAGAAAAGGAAAGGCAAGTGTGGAAGTGCAAGAGTGTAGTATGCGAGATTTTCAACGATGATTAAGATTGAATACATTGAAACAAAATCAAAATCATGCTACTTGATACTTTGAGAATTTGGAGTATTCTAGTGCATGTTCTCACTGTTGGTTGTGGCATTGCAAGCAATTTTTTCAAGTATATATGAAGAAAATAATGTAAAGAAAGTAAAATTGAAAGTTCTGAGAAACAGAGAAGTAGAAAATAATGCGAAGTAAAACTAGGTAATGAAGGTATACCAAATACAATATCAATTTCAATTTTAGCATGAGAGTATGCCATTACAAGAAGGGAAAAAACAGTTGTTTCATGAATATGTGCGCTTGCAAGTGTTCTCATTTTGAACTTCAAGAGGCATTTAACCATATTGAATATGGGTCAACATCAAGAACTCCTTCGTATTGAACAACGTGAATTTTGAAATCATGGGATAATCTGATAGGAAACTTCTCGACAATCTTATTTTTTTGCACTGAAGAGGTGCATTTTACAGCCCAGTAGGGGAGAGATGTGTAACTCCTTCCGTGCTGATCTTAGAGTTGACACGTGTCTTTTATAAAAAATAATAAAAAATTATTAAAAATAACTTGTCGGCTTAAATTAAATTTAAATTATTTAGAATTTCATGTATATAAAACAACATAAATTAGATAAACCAAAAGTTAAAACCATAAAAATTAGATTACACATTTCCACTCTAAAAACTCTAAAAAAAGGTTTGCACCTTAGAGATTTGATCCCTCTCGGTGCTTGGTAGTAGGAAACTTCTCGAGGATCTTATTCTTCCAGCTCACAGTACTAACTACCTATTATTAGAGGGTTTGGAACTAGTGGATTGTTTGTGTACCAACAGTTGTGACAACAATGGATGTAGCTTCTTAAAGGACGTTGGTTCTATCCTGAGCAAGTAAAGGTCTTAGATTTCTACTTTTTGCAATAGTGATCTTTTATCTCTTCTAGTGCATCTCCAATTGACCATGGTTTGCATAGATAAATCACCCGAGTTATGGAATGCATTGTCTCTCATACACAACTCTTGTTGGAGCAGGAAAATAAAATTCTAAACCCTTTCTAATATATCGCTTAGGACTAACATCATGGATATTTCAACATATAATTTCATATAAAACATAGCATTGGGAAAACATATGCTCTTCAATTCTTTGCTTCCCATTGGCATAATTTACAGCTATGTTTATTCCATGTAATCTTGATTTAAACTCAAAGCTAATAAACTTGCAAGCGATGTTCTTCATTATGAAAATCGATGTTTTATAGTATGAAGTTACCTATGCAAGAGAAAGGCATATATAGTGAGGCATTTCAATAAATTCTTTAAAGACAAAAAAAACCAGTCAACATGAAAATCCCTAATTTGGAGGATTAAGAGGAACAAAGTTGTGGAAATGCCTTTGAAACACATCGCTCATACATCATACATGTAGTAGCACTCCTATTGTATAAGCGATCCAATATTTAAAGTGTTGGAGTTGTTAATTAATCCATTGCCGGATGCAACATTTCTTGAAGGGGCATCACTACCCAGATTGCAACCGCGAGAATGTTGAAGAGCCGCAAACCGCCTCACTGGCACACTACCAGACAAACACAAGATTATTTAAATTGTCAAAATTCATTTTGCTGCAACAGAATAGTGTCAGCAAAGCACATCCAAAAATATGAAGAGGCAACGCACTTCTCAAATCTGTCAGACTGTAACAGATAGTAAATTATTTACAGAGAATCTCGTTTTTGTATAAACGAAGGGCCAGTTTGTATTTAAAGACTGACTTAGCCATAATCCTATATATACCTAGTTTGTAAACCATATTTGGTATGATGAAAATACACAACAGAGAGTGAAATAGAAACACAGTTGAAACTCTGATATTTTCTGTGTAAATTTATTTTACTCTATTTCTAAGTGTAAAAACTCAGTTTTATTTTATGATAGTTTGTTGTAGCAGCTCGAGTTTTATTAGTGTGAATGTTATTTATTTATTCACTAGAATATTTCTGATAAGTTTATGGAAGCAGGGGTGATCAAATCAGTGTTAAATTGTGAGCTGTAACAGTGTTAAATTGTGAGCTGTAACAGAGCTGTGTGTGAGCTGTGAGTGACATCAGCAGTCGCAGCTAGTTGTAACAAGCGTATAAAGTGTTGTCGGCTGTGACAGCTAGGTGCAACACCTTATGTTGGGTACTGTTAGCAGTAGCAGCCGAGCTGCAACAGTCCTGTAGGAATATAATTGATTTTGTAAGCTCTGTTAGTGTGTTGCAGCCATCAAAGTACAACTTTCATGTAGGTTGTATTTTGAACTGTTAGTTAAGTTTTTAGTGCTATTGTTGAAGAGAGCGACACTCCCCTACCTTCCCCATAGTGGTATCAGAGCCTGGTTAAGTTTCATCTATTGGTTAAGAGCCTGGTTGAGTTTTATTGCTCATTTGTTTTTGAAATTAATTGAGATGGCTACTAACAGCAGTGTAGTGCAGCCACAAATTCCAGTGTTGTCTGAAAGAAATTACAATACCTAGTTTATTAAAATGAGAACTATCCTGCATGCTCAGTATCTTTGGGAGTTTGTTACGATTGGCTATCCTGAACCAGCTGATCAAGCGGGTGAGTTGGCTCTAACAAATGTTGAATGTGTTCTATTGAAGGAAAATCAGAAGAAAGATAATAAAGATCTTGGTCTTATTCAACAAGGCCTGAGTGAATCTATTTTTCCGAAGATATCAAGTGCTGAGTCTTCAAAGAAAGCTTGGGACACTCTTAGAATGTGCTATCAAGGTGTGACCAAGGTGAAGAATGTTAAGTTGCAGAATTTAAGAAAAGATTTTGAAAATCTGAAGATGAAGGACAGTGAGGCTGTTGATAATTTCATGACACAAGTCATGATTGTTGTAAACCAGCTACGATAGTACGGTGAAGACCTGCCAGATTAGCGTGTGATTGAAAAATTGCTGAGATTTTTGCCAAAGAAGTTTGAAGCAGTGGTTGTTCCAATTGAAGAATTTAAAAATATCAGTCAAATGCACATTGATGAGCTGACTGGCTCACCGCTTGCTCATGAATCTAGAATGAACAGGTATGATGATACTTCTTTAGAAAATGCTTTTAAATCTCAGTTAAATGTTACTAGAGGTAGAGGCAGAGGAAGAGCTAGTAACATAGGAAGAGGAGGATGAAGTGTTGGTCATAGTGACAGCAGAAATGATTCTGAAAATGAAGAGAAGTTACAGCAGAGCACTCCTAGTGTAAGGGGGAGTAGCAGCAGAGCAGGACAGTCAGGAAATTAGAGGTATGATAAATCTAAAGTTCAATGTTTTTATTGTAATAAATTTGGGCATTTTGCTAACAAGTGTTGGAAGAAACAAGCATATGCTAGTAAGTTGTCTACACACATGACAAAGGAGACTGAAAATAAAGAGCAGCCTATGTTTTTGACTTGTAATGTCACCCATGAAAGTTCAAAAGATATATGGTTTTTGGACAACGCATGCAGCAACCACATGACTGGAAATAAGGAATTATTTTCAAGTCTAGACACAAGCATTCAGTCTGAAGTAAAGTTGGGTAATGATTGTAAGGTAAAAGTTAACGGTAAAGGTGTGATTGTTGTGTATGCAAAAGATGGTAAAAGAAGAAAAATACATGATGTTTATTATGTTCATGTTTTAATGTGTAATTTATTGAGTGTTGGACAATTGCTGGAAAAAGAGTACAAAGTATTCTTTAAGAAAAAGGTATGCACTATTTATGATAAATATCCAAGTAAACAGTTGATTGCCAGAGTAGAGATGACAAAGAATAGAATGTTTCCGCTGACTATGAGAAATGATTTGACTAACTCTTTGAATGCTTATAAAACTAAGAGTTTAGATCAATCATGGTTATGGAATTTGAGATATGGCCGTTTACATTTTGGTGGTTTAGATTTGCTACAGAAGAAGCAGATGGTAAAAGGATTGTCGAGTATTGAGCAGCCATCAAGCTCATGTGAGAGCTGCATATTGGGAAAGCATTATAGAGAAAAATTTATTTCTGGAGTCTCTAATAGAGCAAAGGAACCATTGGAGTTGGTACACACTGATTTGTGTGGACCGATGCAAACACCTTCTTTGACTGGTAATGTTTATTTTATGACTTTCATTGATGATTACAGTAAAAAACTTGGGTGTATTTGTTAAAACAGAAATCTCAAGCATTTGATGTGTTTAAAAGTTTTAAAGCTATGGCTGAAAAGGAGAGTAATAGATTTATTAAAGTCTTGAGATTAGATGGAGGAGATGAGTATATGTCAAATGAATGTATGGATTTTTGTAAATATCATGGAATTAAAAGGCATTTTACTGCACGCTACACTCCATAGCAAAACGATGTAGCAGAAAGGAAGAATCGAACCATTATGAACATGGCTCGAAGTATGATGAAGGAGAAGCATATTTCAAATGAATATTGGGGAAACACTGTTACTTGTTCAGTGTACATCCTGAACAGAAGCCCCACAAAGAGCGTGAAGGATCGAGTTCCTCAGCAAGCTTGGAACGATAAGTGTAGTAGCATATCTCATTTAAGAACTTTTGGTTGTGTAGCTTATGCACATGTACCTGAAGAGTTGAGAAGAAAGCTAGATGACAGAAGTCATAAATGTATTTTTGTTGGATATAGTGAAGAATCTAAAGCATATAGACTTTATAATCCCATCACCAAGAAGTATGTAATTAGCAGAGATGTAGTTTTTAAAGAAGAAGAAGCATGGTATGGGAGCATTGATAAATTAGTTGGTGAGGAAGCTGTAACACCTCACGCAGAAGATGAAGAAGATGAACAGGGCACACATGGAGGACAGTTGAATTCACATACACCAGCAGCAAGGACACCTGCCAGAACACTCGGAGCTCATGAACATGGTGAACCATTAAGTGTTGGTGGCCGGCAAGGAACATGATTGGAGGTAAGCAATGAATCAAATCCTACATTGGCATCATTAAGAAACATAGTCAAAGGTCAGAAGACTAGAAGTTTAAGAGAACTGTATGATAAAAATGAAGAGGTAGATCAAGTTTCAAATTTTGTATTTATAGCATGTGATCCTGTAGATTTTGATGAAGCTGTTAAAAAGGATGTTTGGATAAAAGCAATGGATGAAGAAATTGATGCCATAGAAAGAAATAATACTTGGAATCTTGTAGATTTACTTGATGATAAAAATTGTATTGGTGTCAAATGGATTTACAAAACTAAGTTAAATGCTAATGGTGATGTTGAAAAATATAAAGCAAGACTTGTTGCTCAGGGGTTTAGTCAACAACCTGGAATTGATTATAATGAGACATTTGCACCTATAGCACTACAACAAAAACCTATGATTAGCATCTCTTTTAGCTTCCTTTTTAGCATCCACTATCACTTTTAGTGTATTTTTCATCATTTTTTGGACAAAGTGGACGCTTTTCCATGGGATGGCGCTTTTAATGGTGTTATTTGCATCCATTTTTAAAATTTTTCACCATTTTGGATGCCAATTAGCATCCCAATTAGCGTCCCAATAAGCGTCCCAATTAGCATCCCAATTAGCATCCCAATTAGCGTCCATTTTTAAAAGTTGACTGTATTTTGGACGCTAATTAGCATCCCAATTAGCGTCCCAATTAGCATCACAATTAGCATTCCAATTAGCATCCAAGTTAATGTCCTAATTATAGTCCAAAAAAACATCCCATATAACGCTAAGAATAGCCTCCAAAAAAACGTTTTGAATAGCATAGCACCATATATTAATCCAGGGTTAGCGACAGGAATTGTGCCATGAATTTTGGCAAGAAAAACATCCAACATAGCGCCAAGTATAGAGCCAGGAAATGCACCTAGAAAACATCCAGCATAGTGCCAGGTATAGATCCAGGTATAGCGCCTAGAATAATGCTAGAACTTTTGAAAGGAACTGCGCGAGGAATTGCACGAGGTTTAGAGCTAGGAATTGTGTTCGAAAAATGTACAACATAACATCATATATATTAATTTCAATGTCAATGATCATGATTCATGTGATAGTACTTTTGGATCTTGATTGATCATAGTGGCACGTAAATGATTGTAATCATGGCACATAAAGGAACCCTACATGTTGACTATAACAAACATCATCTTTTATCCATGCATGTGCTCCCTAACTATTGTGTAAGTGCAAATATTACCTAGTCTTAATCACTATCTTTCTCTAATTTTATCACATTAGCATGAACATGTTAAAACTACACTGTTTTGACTGATCGAGATCCTAGATTTGAAGGGGATTTGAACATGACTTGTTGACATACAACCACCAACTATAAGGTGCCCCTTTTGCAAGTGTATGATTCAAACTAAGGAAAAATATGCTACAAGAACTACAACTTGAAATCCTAGAGATCCACTAGAGAAACCAGGCCCTGCATATTAATTATTAGACATATACTATAGGAATTACACTCTGTATTTGATTGATTTACCCTGCTGAGTGCACTGTAAAAGATAATGTAACCAGACCAATCTTTGAGGAAAACTTGAGGCAGAGATATTTACTACTGTCTTTCTCTGTGATTCAAATGACAAAAAGTAATCTCAAGGTTTCTTCAAATTGCTTATTAAACTCTTTTTGATCATTAGTTGGACATTTACTGTCAACGAATCTGCTAGACACCCATTCCTCTAGAACTATGTTGTTGGGAGCGGGGAGTGGGAGGGGAGCGAAAAGTGAAATTTTCAAAAGCTCCCGTTTTGGGAGCGTTTTTTGTATAGTATATATTTTAATATATTTTGATGGATTTATATCTAAAAAACATGTAGGATGTTGATTAGCTATAGAATGCATGGATTAAACCATGTAACATCAATCATCTAGTAGTTACTACTTATAACATTATCATCAATTGATCAAGCATAAAAACCTTTGTAGGAGTTTGGCAAAGAAGGGAGGTACCATAACATTGTCATCAAACGATCAAGCTAGTATAGGAGCTTTTAGTATAGGAAAGGAAGGGAGCGCCTCGGAAGCGTGCTCCCAAAACTGGGAGCTCACTTTCAAAGGGAGCGAGCTTTAGGAATGGGAGCGAGGGGGTGGGGGGCGATCCCATGCATCATAACTCTAGATGACCTTTCTGATTAAAATCAACCATCTTCAGGATAGTAGGAATCACCTGACATTCCTTAACATCAATGGATGTGTTGCTCACCATTGTTTCATTGAAACTTTAGGTGTCTTTGTGTTGTAATGTCATGTGGCCACTATGGTTGTAACCTTAGATTCTAGAGAATCAGAAGCTTCAGTGACCAAGGCATCTGTTGAAGTGTTTTCTTCCTTTTCTTTTATGTCATGATCAAGTGAAGAGTCCTCCAAAGAGCATGCATTTGCATAAGTCAAAATACTAGGATATACATGTACTCCCTGAATTATAATAGCTTTTATGTCCTTTATATTGCCTTTTCAAAGATCTAGCCAAACCATCTTGATAATTCGACACAGTACCAAATTCTGTGACAAGCTCTTCTACGGAACTGAATCTCTATCCCAAATAGGGTTTGAATCCAAAAATTAGACCCCATGGATTTGAAGTACCTATATATTGCTTCAGGGACCACAATTATTATCAAATCATTCCCAACATTGCTTCACTGATGTCTCCACCAAGCGTTCCAGAAATGATGATTGAAATCATCCTGAATCTGCGTTGATTTGATAAACAAGCCAACAACATGAACTGTCAATTAAGATGATGTTACCACTCATTATGTCCTTGTTATCATCATTCTTTGTATGCCAGTGCCTCATGTATTGAAGATGAACCAATAAAATCTATACATCAATTCCTGTATGTCATGCTAGGCTTGCATAATAGTGGTAACATTATATTTGTTGTAATGTCTCTTCATGTTTTCTATTAGAGGTTTGTTACTGTTTCCTTACTGCTTTATTTACTGCACATATAGACTATGTATTTGGATCAAATTCATCAGAACATTCAAGAGCAACCTCCTTGTAAGAGATGGTACCTCATCAGCAAAGTATGGACATATACACACTGAGAAATTCTTAAATCTCATCAATCTAAATGAACGCCTCATTAGCAAATACACATTGGGGAAAATGTTGTGTTAACAGGTCCATGGTTGGAGCAGAATTAATTCTACTCACACTATGTGATATGACAGATAGCAAATAATGTGCCCAGCTTATTGAAGAGATTGTTCACCGTTCATAAAAATAAATCACCAAATATATTTTACTCAAAATCACTCTCACAGCCTCATAAATGCAGGCTGCTCTAGAAAACTTAGATTTATGTGTTTTAGTCTTGAACCACTTGAAAACTCAAGTGGCAATTGTTCGTGAGAACTGATTTGATTAGTCCCTTAACTGCCACTATAGCTAATTCCTAAATGCAGTTCAAACCTAGCATGCATACCTTTCAAATACTAATCACCTTAACTAAAAGTAGGAAAACCATTTAATTAGTTCTCTGCTTTCTTAAATAAGCCTACAACTACTACTGTAGCTAATCCTTAAATGCTTGTTTAGTTAACTAAAGGTGTGCAGCTCTGAGACTAAATTAGGAGTGTTCCCTCTCTTTCTTTGCATAGCACTGAAACACAACTGCACTTGAACTCTCTGAGTTTGATCCTAAAATAGCATAGTTAGTTTGACTAAGCAAAGGCGCCCTGCATGTTGACTATAAAAAATATCATCTTTTCTCCATGCATATGCTCCCTAACTGTTGTGTAAGTGTGAATATTACCTAGCCTTAATCACTATCTTTCTCTAATTTTATCACATTAGCATGCACATGTTAAAACTACATTGTTTTGATTGATCGAGCTCTCATATTTGAAGGGGATTTGCACGTGACTTGATGGCATACAACCACCAAATATAAGGTGCCCCTTTTGCAAGTGTATGATTCAACCTAAGGGGAAATCTGCTACAAGAACTACACCTTTCATTCAAAGATATGCGCCCTCCTATTGTAGCTGCAACAATTTCCCAAAATTCAAAAAATTTTAGGACCCTCCTTTGCTTATATTAGCTTGTTTTTCTTTTTTGATTTGGTCGAAGAACTTCTCAGAAGCACTTTTCTAATGCTTGGGTTGATCTACTGCTCATTTTGGATCTTTTTCTAATGTTTGATCCACTGCTCATGTTTGATCAGACTTTATTGCTCCCTTTAGATGCATGTTCAGCATGTTTGAATCGGAAAAATGTTTGGTTAAAGCTTCCACTGTTGCGGCTGAATAGCCAGTCTTAACTTTGGTTTTGCTCCCAATACATTGGTTTTAATCGGCTGCCTTTTGGTTTTGCATCGGAGCCATTGTGACTTCTTCTCCCGCCGTTGCGGATGGATATTCGGTTTGACTTCGATTATTTTTTCAGATTTCTTTGTTTTATGTCGGATGCTTTTTGGTTTTGCATCGGAAGTTTTTATGATTATTTCCTCTGTCGTTGCGGACAGCAAACCGTTAACTCTTCCGATTCCCGCTTATGTATCCTCGTTGGCCCCGTGAGTCTCGGGCTCCCGCCATTGCGGCTGCGAAAGCTGTTTCGCTTCCGCCGTTGCGGCTGCCGAGGTCTAATGCCTTCCGATGTCTAGCCGTTTGTCTCCCGATTCAAACTTTTCATCCCCGCAGACGATTTTATGTTTTGGCCTGCCGCCGTTGCTGACGGAGTTATACTTTCAAACTCCGATTAGAAAACTCTCCGACGCCTGATCTTTTGAACTTTTACCCGCCACGCGTTTTTCTGCGGATGGCTTAGCCCTTTGACCATCCGCCATTGCAGAAGAAAGTACATTTTCAACTTCCAATTCAAAGCTGGCTCCCGTTCGATATGTTACCCGTCACATGTGTTGACCATTTGTATATATGGGGTCCGGGTGCATTGGATTATTCTATCATTTTTCGTTCGAACTGTCGTGATCATTCGTTCCAAGTGCGCTGTTGACCTCTCGAGCTTGCAAGGACCATAGAGTCGGTACCCACGTCCAAGTGGCAACTATGGAAGCCCAACTGTCATCGTCCCGCCAAGCACGCCGATTACAAATCGGTGCCAGGTAGGTTTCCTTTTCCTTTCCCTTTACGTTGAACGTTTGATGGTTATGCTTGCTACGGTGGGTTGTTTTCCCGGTCGTTTACTCGACCCCGTAATTCCATATTTATTTTGAGGATTGCGTATCATAGTAGGCCATGGGGTGGGGCATTTTAGCCGCGGAGTAATATTCTGACCGCGGTTGTTTGTGTGCAACCTCACGCGTAGTGGAAGGGGGTTTGGTGCAGGCCGCCGTTACGCTGTCTGCACCAAGCTACCCTGTGTGTGATGATTGGTTTGCAGGGGGAGAGTTTTGTGGTTTTTCTGTAGCATTTGGTGGTTGCCCCTTCTTGTTGAGGTTTTCATATTACCCGTATCCTCGAACCCTAGCTATTTTTTCCTACGCAATCCCGCGCAACCCAATTCATGATCAGTGTCGAACCTGGGCTGGGGAAGAGGGTGTACCACTGCTCTTAACTTGTTGACCCTAAGTGCGTAAGCGTGGCATCGTTGATAAAACCCGCGTAGCTACTGTCTTTCCCGCACAACGAAACGACCACGGTGTGCGCAGAGGGCTGAGACTTGTTACACATTAATGTAGATTTATTGCCGTCTTGAATATGATTGTTAGAATTGTTTAATATCCTACAGCAGTGGTAGATTGCACGTTTTACTGTATATAACTTGTTTTCCATCATGCTAAATATAAACAAAGTTTCTGAACACTGCCCATTGGGTTTAATAACTTTGTTAGTCAGGCCTTTTCAGTCTATACATGCATATACTTGCTTCATTGATTGATTGCTCTCATGTTAAAACATAGAAGAAACCGCACATTGTACATTGATGTATACAGGTTTGCCACTCAGCCAAAAGGGCTTAATGTTACAATTTTATGGTAGGAAGAGCTCACCATGTCAAAGAGACAAAAGAAGAAGGACCCTGTGGTCGAGGAAGAGCCAGAAGTAGAAGTTGTAACTAAGACAGAACACATATACGAGGACATGAAGTGCATTTCTGGCATTGAACCTGAATACCAGTGGGGGGAAATCTATAGACTGATCACCCGAATAGAGGTTCCCGATATGGGATTAGAAGAAGAGTCCATATATGCAAACATAGAAAGATATTCACTGATGAGGATCGCCACCAGACCTGAGTTATTCCCGTGAGCTGAAGTAATCGGTTGGATTCTGCCCCGAGTAGATGTCACAAAAATGATCTTGGAGGATGTTAACAAATAGGGTTATGTTGCATACAGCCCCGGATATGTTGCCCTGGCCTACCATTTTCTAGAAGCCCAAGTGTTCTTATCTAATGACTGGTTAAACAACATTAGAATGGACTTGGTAGAAACCATGAAAAGAATGATGTTGACGGGAAAACATTTCAGGACCAGAGTGACAGGAGAATATGATACTGCAAGTTTAAGAGCTCCATACAGATTCATAGCCTTGATGCTCAACAAAATATTTGGAAGAGCTCATGGCAAGTTTTTCAAACTAGAATGGATACCTATCATTTTTTATGTTGCAACCCAGGGGACAATTTTCAACTGGGCCAACCTTGTCTCAAACAGTCTTTCTTCTTGCTTGGCCTCAGCCTTGGGAGGAGAGGCCCAAAAAAGGTCTGAATTTTATATGAGTTCAATACTTATAGACTGTATATTATGCAACCAGCCTTTCCCTGGTCTCAGGTGCATCTGGGACAGGGAAAGATTGCCTGTCTATGCTGCTTACAAACCATTGTGGGCACATGAATATCACAACCATTACAGAGAAGTCTGTGAGCACTTCCTTATGCCTCTATACACACTCATTTTCCTGAAGGAGTGTGATTGTATGTCGGAGGAGGCCTTGCAAGTAATAGGGGAGTATGCGGAATACTATTTGAATGAAAATGGCCTGTACTTCAGAATGTTTGGAGGATCGAAAGCACCTTCCCTGCTTCCCAAATATGCAACTGATTACATTATCCACAAGGAGGCGGTCAGACAAGTGTTCCTGGATGGAATAGGCAGTTTTCTATTTGAGCACAAGAAGACCGCTTATCCCCCTTTACCCTTCAGGTTAGGAAGCTACAAGTTCACCAAAGTGAAGAAAGCCGATGAATTCATAGAAGAACTAGAAAGATTTCATTTTGGTGAAATGCCCTTCTGTAGGAATGATACTCAAGGCAAAGTGGCTGAACACTGTAAGGAGCACAATGTGCATTTTGAGTATACCCACCATTTTGATAGGGAAGAATCTGTCTTCCGAAATGCCCCGAACATGACAACATTGGGGAGAAGATTCAAAAAGAAGATTACCACAAAAGGTGGGAAGGGGGATGAACAGGCTAAGGCTGAGGAAGAAGCAAAAAGGAGAAATGAAGAAGCTCAGAGGTTAGCACAAGAAGTTGCAGGATGGCTGCATACAGAAGAAGAGGTAAAAAGAAGAGCTGCTCAAGAAGCAGCTAAGAAAGCAAAAGAAGCAGCTAAAGAAGCAGAGGAAGCCGCTAGAAAAGAAGCAGAAGAAGCGAAGAGAAAGCTCGACGAGGAGATACAAAAGCAGGAAGCAGAAAGGCTGAAACTGACACAAACAGGGACAGAACAGTCAACCATTGGTGCAGCCGCAGGGCAGACCCAGGATGTGGAGAACCTAGAAGTCCGGGACCCATAAGTGCCTGCTGCCAGCACACCTGTGGTCTCCACACTCAAGCTGTTCCTTTTGTTCTGAAAAAGGGAGAAGAAATCCCTGATTTCAACACTGTCTATTATGATAGGGAAACAAAAAGAATAATGAAGAGAATAGAAAAGAGGGTTGAAACAGGAGATATGCCTGGTAAAATGATCACGGATACGGCTGTTATGTTGGGAATAGACCAAGATCCAAGATTCACCCTGAGAGCTGGGGCTTCACTAATCAACACCTCAGAAGATAACATAGATAAGGTGATGACCGACTTAGAACAGTCCAAGAAATCCTCCGCTCAGTTGAAAGACACCTTGAGGAAAGAGAGGGAGGAAGGCAATAGGCTAAAGTGGAGATATGAGGACATGCAGAAAGAGATGAAGGCTTCTAAGGCTGAATTGCAGGTCCTCCACGAAGAGAGACAGGCTAGGGAGACTACCCAAGAATGCTTGGAGAAAGTACAGAACGAATATCAAGAGCTGAAGGCGGAGAAAGATCGGCTGCTGGAAAAGATAGAAGAACTAGAGGAGCAGCAAAAGATCATCTTACAGGCTAGTGAGCTGCACACCCAGGAACAGAGAGAGAAACATCAAGAGCATATTTATTCTCTGAACACTACTCTGGAGGAAGCAAGAGAATAGCAGGTTAACCTCCAGCCATTCAAAGAGCATGTCTTGTCCCAAAAAAGCCAAGATGCTGCAGCTACAGACTGCTGTTGAAGAGGAGAGATGTAGAGTGTTGTAGATCGATGGCCAATTGGAAGAGATCTTAGAAACTGCATCTTACTTTGTGGACAGATCTCAGGATGTCCTCGAGGTCCTGACTGCAAGAATGGTGAGGCTAGAAAACAATGAAGAAACTCCAGCAGAGCTGCCATCAAAAGATAAACAAGCCCTTAAGCAGGATTATAACTTAATAGAATTTGCTATTAACACCGCGGAGGATTTCAAGAAAGCAGTCAAGAAGACAAAGGGAGCCTGCACAAATTTTTTTAGGAGAGTCCTCATTACATACAACCGGTGCCAGGTAGAAGCCGAGCAAAGGCTAGATGATTTCCCAGACCACAATTCATTTGTGGAAATGTTGCAGAAAAGACATCAGGAAGAAGAAGCAAGAATGCAACACATTAAGGCCATTGATGACCAGATTATGAGAAACGAAGTAGGCCATTCAGCAGTTAGTGTGCATCTTTTGGAAGACCAGCTTCGGTTGAGCGCAGCCAGAGTGGAGGCTATAAAGAACCAGGCTGAAAAATTTGAAATCAACATTCAGTTTTTGTAACCCTGCGCATTTGAGGGCACTGCCTCTGAAGCTGTGAAATGGAAGAAGTTTTTGGATGACCAAGTGGGACCCTCCTCGTAAAGGAGTGGTCACTTTTTGCAATTTGTAACGATTGTGTAAATCTTTGAGGAAGAGTAAAGTTTTGGGAGGCGAAGAGTTGGGAAGCCCAAAAGGTACTTTTGGGCAACCCAACAGTTTCACCCTTTTTGTATAAATGTAATAGACTTAGAGGAAAGGAGGGCTTTTTCCCAGTTAGACATAGAAACGATATTGTAAGAAGAACTATTTCTCTTTGCAATAAAGAAGTACTATTTGCCTGTTGGAGAAAGATTGGTGGCACTTTCAAATGTTATGTTGTGGATGGATGAAAGATGAACTATTTTGTTTTTCCAGCATTTTGTCCATTAACCGTGAGATCGTTCTAACTCTTTGAACCTATGTTCTTGTTTGAATGATTTCTTGTTTATTTTGTGGAATGACCACCATGGGTGATGTATGCTGTTCATAAAACAATTGGCTATTTGGTTGTTGGAATATCTTTCATCGTTCATGCGTTATGGAAAGAAATATCAGCTAACTGTAGTTTCTCTTTATATTGCATGTACAATACACACCACTCATAAATAATTTGTAATCTGGCTCCCCGGGGATAGATAGATAGTTAGGCATATAGTTAGTTTATCACAATTTTGCACATGTGATTTAGATGCTTGTGAGCCTAAGACGAGAGGTAAGAACCCGCGCATCACATTGTGAACACTCCTTGTATCTTTATCATCCTGCATGGTTAATTAGGCATCTGCACATCATATTTAAGTAAAAAAAAAATACAAAAATATACACGGTGGATCGGGCTGCAATCGGTAAAGCCTTTGTTTTTGTTACTTTGACCTACGGTAGCCAGACCGCAAACCGGACGGATTCCCTATACCAAATAGTCAATGGGCTAGTTGGGAACGTTGACTGGGGAGAATCCCTTTCTGCTATTGCCTGCGAATTTCCAGGCCTCAACACCTCCATTAATTCACCAAGTGTTAACTCCTTTAACTAAATGTGAACGAATTAACGAACAACTTGACCATTAGTTAGGAGTTTAACTGAATGTATTTAGTGCTTCAGAATTAGTACGATCCACTCAAGCAAGTTTACAAGAAAGAGAATAATAAGTGTGCCAGAAAGAAGAGAGAAGTAGTTGTCTTGGGTTTTACATTGTTTTGGTTGAGTTCTATAATGAGGAAGTTTTGTTGGGATTTCTCCCCCATGAGGGTTTCCCAGGATAAATATTTTTTTCTCTTGTGTGACTGTACTTGTTATTATTTTAGTGATCCTATCATCTTAAATTGTTTTAGAATATCATCTAAGGAATAAGAAAACTTAACAGATGTTGTACATTTAACAACAATAATAGTCTCCCTTATCTTTGTGCAATGGTGAAAGAAGTGTTGTGACTGCACCTGCTGGTGCCTTTAGTACTCCCACAAAATAACATACACCCATGTAATTTTGAACTATGGGTCACAACAAGGGACTCTATGATATTGAAAGAATAACAACAAGATCATAACTTGCATCCTAAAATCAAGAGCACCAATATTTGCGAGATAATATCCAATACAACCCAACTTCAAAAAAGAATGTTGCTCCTTTCGTCGTCCCATTCTACAATATATCCACTCTGATTCTGTTTTGCATTTCCTTACCCAATTTTAGAGTATGCTTGGTGTACGAAAACTTGGTTGTTGAGAAGCAAAGGGAAAAGGAAGAGTAATCCCATATATTTAAGATAAGCAAGGATTTGAAAAAGCAATAATGAATATCCACTGTAACCCAACTTGGAAAAATAATGTTGCACCTCGTTGTCCCTTTTAAAAATATATCCACTGATTCCCTCATGCATTTCTATACCTTATTTGTTAAAAAAAATTCTTCCTTGAATCAAGGAATCTAAGAAACCACTCAGCTAGCACTGTAGTCGCACGACACACCAATAAACCATGTGATAGGGCCATCCTAAATGTTGGATGTAAAAACGATCTATCCAACAACATGTAAAACTCTCACCATAGTCACATGAAGTTTTGAAGGGTTTTCCACTTCATGGTCGAGTGTGGGTTTCCATGGAAAACAAAGGGAAAAGAAAAAGTAACCCCATATATTTAAGGGAAGTAGGGATTTGAAAAACAATAACGTTGTCGATTTATGAGTAGTAATTTTTTTATGATGATTTATGTTTTTGTCTGTTGTATTTCACTATATAATTAGTCTCTGAACTTGGTCAAGGAAGAGGTGGACTTAGAAATAGCGCATCTAAATGAATGTTTCATTTGGATTTGGTTTATCTTCCGTACAATGTTATTCACTGATCTTGCTTATTTGTATTATTTTGTTAATCTTTTAACCTCCTTTGTTTGTAGTGGAGTTAAGAAACATATTCATGAAATGTCACTGCTATTTGTCCCTTTTTCAGAAGTTTGAAATTTTAAAAGAGCTTTGTAGTCTTAGTCAACAGTACGAGAATGAAAGTGCATGAGGAGGGAAATCCACTATAGGTGGTTTGAACACGGGCCACACATCAAATAAAACCAGTGAGAGCCGCTGCATGCATGTGTGTCTCCATGAAAAATACATGCAGAGATCAAAGCAAAGCGAAGTGAAGCAAAAAGTTGTGCAGGTCAACATTATTTGATGAAATGAAAATATATGGTACTAGCATACCCTCAAAGCCAGGGAAATGAAACACCAAAAAGAACTTCAGTATGTCTAAAATGAATGAAAGGTATGTTTCATTTCCCCACTTTGGGAGTGTTTTGTAAATATGATTCTATTTTTTTTATAATTAGAATTTATGTTAATATAATATAATATAAGTAATTCTAAGGGGTGGCAAGTGTAGGGTTTTTTTGGATATTGGTGGAAAGGAAGAAATGGAATTTTCATGGGTATAGGTGTGGCGACAAGTAACTAGGCTGAAATGTACACCTTCCTTCTATGTAGAAAAATTGTGAAGAGTCTTCAACTACAACAGATTATAATTTTTAGAAATTCGTTTCTTTTCATAAAGCATATAAAGGGGAAAAAACTTAAGGAAGGGAATATACAATGTAATAATTATGAGTGTATTAATTGGAACCTTCAAAGCCTTGACGACGTGAAACTTATGCACCTCACGCATCTCAACAATTCAGTTGCAGATCAACTTGCCAATGATGCAATCAAGTTAGACAAGGGAATTATAGTGTAAAATAAGGACCCCACAAAAAGAAGATGGTTGCCTTAGAAAGTTCAATTTAGATTGCAAATGTTTGAAGTTAAAATTTTGTTTGGTGATAAATTAGGCATGTGCTCCATCTGACATCTTCAGCCATTCCAATGCACAACAAGTCTTGTCTCATTAATCCCAAGTGAGGGAGCCATTGCACTCACGCATGGCTTCCTCTTCTCATTTCTTCCATCTGTGCTCACTTCAAACCTTATGGCCCTTGGTTTAGATTTGTGTAATGTTAGTGGGATCTATCTAACAAGAATTTTTTATTTGTTCAGGTGATGCCTCCCACAATGAAGGATCGCAAGGTGACCACTTCCATCTTGAAACAGAAGATAGATACCACATTTGCTTCTCATTTTTGGCCTTTTAAAAATGTTGCACTTGCTCTACTTACCATAGAATTTATGTTAATTCAGTAATTTCACATAATGTTGTCCTTTTACTCCTAAGAAGTCATATTAGCATTTCATATGACAACGATATTTGTGTACAACTCTTGAAACGTAAAAAAAAAACTTATTTTCTTAATTGGTGAAAGCCAATTGTTCAATTTCTCTTTAAGTGATATATTTATTACAAAATAATAGTATACGATATATTCTTTCGTTTCAAACTATATATATTCAAAGTAAACCAAATACATACAAATTTACACATTATCATTTGTATTCTATGCCATGATTTGTATTCTATTGCATGAATCAACTTACTGAATCATAATTTTGAAAAATAATTTCGTTCATTTCGTGAAAAATTCGGTGTTTCATTTCCCCGCTTTGGGGGTAAGGCTAGTATTTATCTCCTATGTTACACATGCAGAGATTTTAGTATTTGCTCATAGATTCTATTGCTTCTCTTTAGCGCATTCTATTCCTTATTATTTCGTTCATTTCATGAAAAATTCAGTGTTTCATTTCCCCCTCTTTTACACATGCAGAGATTTTAGTATTTGCTCGCGGATTCTTTTCCTTCTCTTTCACACATTCTATTACTTCTCTTTGATCATTTCCACCCCTTATGTTATCTCCCAAAATAAATTTATTTTGAATTTAACTCATGCAATGAAGGATATGAAGATCACTAACAGTTTGAAAGCCTCTGTTTTGATTTGGATGAAAATTTCACAAGTTGTAGCTTTCAGTGGCTTGGGTGAGGATCAAAACATCTCATTAGCCACTGAAAGATGGAAGATAAATAGCAGGTGGAAGACCCCTTCGGCAGATAGGCGTATTGTGTTATCAATGGCCTTGTAGTTGCCTGTGTGAGGTGGATCCAGGATGGATGGTAGAGGGGCAAGCAACTAAGGGGTGGAACCACGACTGCCTAGACTCCCAAATGGATGGTTATCACGCTAATCAAGGCAGCCTTCACTTTATGTTATCCTAGTCCAAGACAACAATGGGGGAGACCCAGATCTACTCCCGACAGGAGAGACCGGACCTAGACACCAGAAGAAGATCAGATGGGGCTTCAGGGTACTAAAGGTGCAAGGTAAATGGAAACCCTAGCTCTAGCGTTTAGGTACTAGCAACTGATGGAGATGACCGCCATCTTAGGAAATGTAACTTGTGATAGGGTGAGCAAGAACAGAGTTGGGACTGTTTAGTACCAATGGGACAAAAACAATGAAGGATAGGTGACTTGAGTTATTGGTAGGTGTTAGCGAAAGGAGTAAGAATGAGGTCAAGATGGGGCTAGAGCTATCTAGGAGATTAGTTCCTTGTGTGCATTGGGCAATGGAGTTAGCAATAAACCAATGTTTCAGAGAACCCACCTGGGAGACACCTTGATCTACGAACCCAGAAAGTAGTTGGTCCGGAAAAGCTAAGGTACAGGAAACCCAGCTCAATGGATGGCTAGTGCTAGGGCTTAGGAGGGCTTAGGGAAACCTAGAGAGAACTAGCTCAGCATTGGGGGTGTTCTGGAATTCTTGGGACCTGATTTATCTGTCTATCTTTTCAGATTCAGAAAAACTCACTTCCGGAAAAGTCCAATTTTCAGTGAGGGCGCTAGGGCAGTTTTAGTCCACTTTTCAGATCTAGGTCAAATGGTCAAGCAATTGGATAGTGTTGGGGTTGATTTAGGCTGTGTGGGATCTGATCTATCCATATGTGAAGTCAGAATTCACAAAAACTCAAAACCCTAGTAGGTCAATTTTTCAGTGGGGGGTTATGTAGTTTTCTGCTTAAAAATCAGATCTCAGTCAAACTGTGAGGAATTTGACCAGCGTTTCAGTTGATTTGACGAAGGGGAGGCTCGATCTATGAAAAATAGAAATGGTTTTGCAAAATATCGGACTATTCCCAAGTTTATTGATTTTTAGGGTTTTTAGTGCTTTAGGAGTTTTCAGAAAAGTTTGAAGAAAAGCAAGGTACAACGGAATAAGATTTGAAAAAGAAGAGACTTACCTATTGGATATTACCTGGAAAAGCTTGTAGAAGTCTGTAACAGTGACGATCTTTTCTATCCCGATCAATTATAGAAGATCCCCATGATTTCTACGGCATATGCAAGCTCCAAGCCACCAATGCGCCCCCTACCCTGCATGAGCAAACGTCAACCATATCAGATTTGCTAATACAAGATAAAGAAATTGAATGCTACAAGACAGTAAAATGAAGTAATCATATATCACAATGAAACTAATGAAAACCCCTTGATCCAAGACGAAGAGAACCGAGCGAGTTGAGGTCCCCCTACAAAAACACTCCAGCCAAAACGCCCTCCTGTAGACAAAACAATGATAGCCACAAAAATATAGATCTCACGAGAATTTCCACAATTCTAGGAAGCTAAAGACTAGCTAATCACCATTTGAGCACATTAGATGCAAAGCAGATCCAGAAAAATTTCCACAAAAAAATCTTTCTATTATTCAGATCCAAGAGCCAAAGACCCGCTACAAATGAGAAGCTCAGGCTCCTTTAAATAGGAATGAGAGAACCTCAATCATAACCAAATCCTAACCACTTTCAAAATGAGTGGCTAAGATTAAAAGATGAAATGTTCTAATCAATGGTTGAGATGAGCTCAACATACAACACATGGATCAATATAACCATAATTTACCAAAGTGGACTAAACCACCCAAAAAAAGGTAACCCACTCAACAAGAAATAAATGTAAGCACATGGTGGGTCCAAGGAGTGTTTGACTAACTCCCTTTGGGTGTCCCCATGGCACAATAAATAATATAAAAATTTAATTCTTTGACTTTTGTGCCTCCTTGAGGAAATCGTGAGCCTCCAAAAAGAGCTCCAGAAAATAATAAAAAATGCCCAAAAAATAGATGTGGGCCCAATCAAGAGCTGCAACTGCTGGAGAAGGTGTGGAGGACATAAATCTCGTCATTAAGACTCATCCCATGTCATTTCCTTTCCTTAGTATCCCAAATCGATTTCTTCAATAGCCATTTAATCATTTTTTAATCTGCCTCGAGAAATGTGAACCTGCCAAAACAGCCTCCTAGGGTTCCTGCGTTGTCAAACTGAGCCCACCAAGCTCTCTGGGATGGGCGTAATATGGTACAAAAAAGTGGCTGCACCCCCCTATGCCCCTACAAAGCCCTAGGAGATCCAACTGAAACATTTCCCTGCTCAAATATATCAATCTGTGAAGAAAAACTGCATCAGAAAGGAAGAATGAGCCTGATCATATCTGTAAGTGCCTGGAACTGGAAATAAACTGTCTCGTTGGACTTAGAGAGTCCAAATACATCTAGGGTGTATACTCATACCCCTCATAGGTCTCTATCTGACCATCAATCACATCAAATAAACAATATAACCATCTATAACTGATCAGATACCCATAATAACGCAGAATACATCCATTTGCTGCAAGTGTTAAAAGGTTAAGCCATGCTCTACAACTCATTCAAGTAACAATCACAACAAGTAGCATTCATTTCACTGGTGGTACATCAACCACTACATATATAAGGCTTTATTTATTAATACTTAGACTTAGACTTTCAAGACTATACTCACTTCATGGTTGTAGCCAATTTGCTAGTGAAGGGTGAAAGGTGAAAATGACAAGGCTAAGGCAAAGGATGACTTCCTACTCAACATCATGACACTTTGGATAAGGAAAGGGAAAACTCACTATAACCAATGTCGGACAAACAACAACACAAGGAATGACAGTGCCTCATAGATGGATGAGTTGTTTAGAGACTACTTATTCAACTTAGGCATCATGTCTACATCAAGCTTGATCCAAGTTCATTAGGATCACATTTTATTCCATGGCCTTTTTTGCCTATATGACCCTTTTGGGACTTCACCAGTGCTTAAAAGCACAGCTAATCGCAGCTTTCATCCATGACATATTTATTTTAATAAGGTCAGCAATTTTTGGATATAGCACATTTTAAACCATTGCTTTTTTGGACTTTTTCTTATACTCTTCAAGGAGTATTTTAGCATTTCACTGCTCTTGGCATTTTTACATATGTTAAGAAACACAATTTTACAATTTTCATTTTCCATGGGCGCATATTTAATATTTCAATACAAGTAGTAGATGAGCTTTCAGTTTTAGCCAACAACATCTCAAGTGACTAGGGGGAGTTCTGCACAATGCCAAACATTGGGACAATCGACCAGAATGATTTAGGCATACAATCCAACTTACCAAGGCAAGTTCTGTCACCAACTCAGAGCCAGGACACAGTATAAACAGGGAGGCTTGTCCAACAAAGGTTCTAGCGGGGAAAATGATCCTCCATGCCATAAGTCAAGAAGTCAGTCGGGTTGAAAATTAAACTGGAAGGTAATGGATGGGTGAAGACAATGAATGATGAATCCAACACTATCAAGCCAAAACAATGGTGGGAATGACTACCTCTATTCTCCCTAAGGAGGGTAAAACCAATGAGTATAGATAAAGAACTTCCACTTCTAAGTAAGGACATCAATACATAATACATGATACAACCAAGTCCATATAATATGACCACCAGATCATGATACCACAAGTTAATACATGTCACAAAAATCAGTATAAGAGCAATGATAACCATAACACAATATAACAAGCTGAGTCATAATCATGCAATATAACAAGCTGAGACACCTTCTGTCCAATGAGAAAGAACTGATATAACACTGGGCATCAATGACTGCTCTGTAATGACATAAATGGCTACATTAGTCCTCAAATCTGAGTGTCCTGAGACTCAGTCCTGACATGGGAGAGTACAATAGTCCACTAGTATAATAATGATCCATCAAAACTGCTCATCTTAGCATCTCATATGTAAAAGATCTTGCTGAAAAATGTACTGTGTCTGAAAAATAGAATATGGTAGCCTGGCTACTATATATGTGATAACATATGGCTTCAGCTGGGACAAGTGCTTTGCTGAAAAGAGCGCTTGAGAACCTCAGAATCTCTGGTCCTCGCACTTGCTTCTCGCATCCTCGATCAATCCATCCAGCTCTTCAAGTGCTACCAAGAATGTACCTGACTACCTGCAGCATGTCCAGATTTGTACCAAACTCACAGACAGGTCGTCAGAAACATATGTGGATAATATATAAAATACTGAAAATAAAGATGCATGAAACTGAAAAGCAAAAAATAAATCTAATCTATAACCACAACTTTCAATAAAAGTTTGATTCTTTATTTTGCAAGATAACAAAATTATACTAAGAGCTTCAAAGGTGAGCTTCAGACAACAAAGAAAAGTTCTACACTACTGCCTGGAAAGGCTTATTTAATCCTACCTAACCTACTTTAACTAGTTTAGACAAGTGTTAGGTAAAATCATAAATCCAATGCAACCACTTGTTGAACGAACCTATTGAGCTTTCTTTACAGTTAATGATACAACAAATCAAAGATGGCTTGTGAGCAATGTGAATGAAAATTGAAGCCATTATAACTTGTTGTTTGAAAATTAAAGAAAGACATGGATGAAAAGAAATGAAATCATGCCAGGGATGAGATTGATTGTTGCAAACTTCTTCTACCCATAGATCGATAGGATCATAAAATTTATGCAAGTTTAAATTTGATGAAAAAGAATACGATACATGATTCATACACCCTAGGCCATCATTTCTTCCCTCCTCTTTCTGGTTAACACACTCAATCATATTCATATCATGATCAATGGTGAAACAAAATAGGGACAAATTAGAAATCTTTAAACCAGAAATTGAGATTAACCCCATTTGTTGTTTATAAAATGAGAAAATATGGAATTGGTCTTTATAGAGCTTTTCATTCACCCAATCAAAGAAATTAGAAAAGTTGAAAACATTATGCACCAAGGATAAAAGGAGATAAAATGCTTTACCATTGACCAGTTGGCACTTTCTAGAATCTGTACTGCATGATACCAAAGAGAAGGACATCAAGAGCTGGGATGGGAGGGTGGATTGACAAATTAAGACTTGATTTGTATCACCTAAAGATGTTAACACCAATCTTGCATGTGATATGGGACATTTTCTAGAGAAATCGGCAATATTGAAACTAACCTCCCAAGAACTAGACTCACTATGATTAATCTCCTCTACCAAATCACTTTGATCAAAGGAATGACGGGGAACAGCAGCAACATTACAAGAATCATTCCTTGGAGGCTCTTGATGATTATTCGGACACAGATTCCAGTTTGAAAGATGTGACAAAGAAGGTTCTAGGTCAAGCTCGCTCACTAGTATATCATCATCATGTGGTTGTTCTTCTTGAGATTGTTCGTTACATTCAACTGAGGATAAATTATCATCATCATTCATTTGATAAGGAAAAACATCACCATGTTCATTTATATCCTCACAAGCTTGGTCTTCAACTACAATATGACCACATGATTGCTCTTCAACGGAAGTTTTATTAATTTCAAAATTTTCTTCTTCTGCAGTGATATGATCAAGGTCAAACCAGGGTAGGCCTCTACCTTCCGCGGCAATGGTGCCAAAATGTTATCACCCACCTTGTAGTTGCCTGTGTGAGGTGGATTTAGGATGGATGGTAGAGGGGAAAGCAACTAAGGGGTGGAACCATGACTGCCTAGACTCCCAAATGGATGGTTGTCATGCCAATCAAGGCAGCCTTCACTTTATGTTATCCTAGTCTAAGACAACAATGGGGGAGACCTAGATCTACTCCCGACAGGAGAGACCGGACCTAGACACCAGAAGAAGATCAGATCGGGCTTCAGGGTACTAAAGGTGCAAGGTAAATGGAAACCCTAGCTCTAGGGTTTAGGTACTAGCAACTGATGGATATGATCGCTGTCTTGTGAAATGTAACTTGTGACAGGGTGAGCAAGAACAGAGTTGGGAATGTCTAGTACCAATGAGACAAAAACAATGAAGGATAGGTGACTTGAGTTATCAGTAGGTGTTGGCGAAAGGAGTAAGAATGAGGTCAAGATGGGACTAGCGCTAGCTAGGAGATCAATTCCTTGTGTGCATTAGGCAATGGAGTCAACAATAAACCAATGTTTCAGAGAACCCACCTAGGAGACACCTTGATCTACAAACCGAGAAAGTAGTTGGTATGGAAAAGCTAAGGTACAGGAAACCCAACTCAATGGATGGCTAGCGCTAGGGCTTAGGAGGACAGATCTATAGTTCTAGGGTTACCTGGAGGCTAATGGCTTAGTGTTGAAGGAGAGAGGAGGTCAAGGTGACCTGATCTACAAGCCCAAATCAGAAAATCAGTAGAAAAATCAGATCTAGAAAAGTCAAAATCTGATGAGGGGGGCTAGGAGGCTGAAAACCAATTTTTCAGATCTAGAGAAACTCGGAGAGAACTAGCTCAGCATTGGGGGTGTTTTGGAATTCTTGGGACCCAATCTGTCTGTTTATCTTGTCAGATTTTAGAAAAAACTCACTTCTGGAAAAGTCCAATTTTCAGTGAGGGCGCTAGGGCAGTTTCAGTCCATTTTTCAGATCTAGGTCAAATGGTCAAGCAATTGGACAACATTGGGGTTGATTTAGGCTGTCTAGGACCTGATATATCCATTTGTGAAGTCAGAATTCAGAAAAACTCAAAACCCTAGCAGGTCAATTTTTTAGTGGGGGGTTATGTAGTTTTCTGCTTAAAAATAAGATCTAGGTCAAACTATGAGGAATTTGACCAGCGTTTTAGTTGATTTGATGAAGGGGAGGCCCAATCTCTCAAACACAAAAATGGTTTGGCAAAAGATCAGACTATTCCCAAGTTTATTGATTTTTAGGGTTTTTAGTGCTTTAGGAGTTTTCAGAAAAGTTTGAAGAAAAGCAAGGTACAATGGAATAAGATCTGAAAAAGAAGAGACTTACCTATTGGATCATACCTGGAAAAGCTTGTAGAAGTCTGTAACAGTGACGATCTTTGCTATCTCGATCAATTCTGGAAGATCCCCATGATTTCTATGGCATATGCAAGCTCCAAGCCACCAATGCGCCCCCTACCCTGCATGAGCAAACACCAACCATATCAGATTTGCTAATACAAGATAAAGAAACTGAATGCTATAAGATAGTAAAATGAAGTAATCATTGATCACAATGAAACTAATGAAAACCCCTGTTGGCAGCCAGCAACAACCCCTTCATATTCCATTATGATGAAGGGAGATCAGCTCTATTTTATGTTTTACTCAAAAATTATAATAGAGTGCCTTCAGAATCTTGGATTCTGAAGGTACTCTCAATTTGAGAAAAGTAAAATGATATGTTAGAAGTTGGTGAAAACATGTTCGTAAATTTGGCAGTTAGCAGCTATCAGTTTAATAAGTCAGTTCATAAGATCCTATATAATCAATTCAATCATTAAGATAAATGTATACGATTATATATGATAATATGCCAAAGGGAAATCAATGAAATACAGTCTGAGTTGGATATGGGTAAAGTATTATGAGTTCTAAACTCTTAGAACTAAAGGTAACTCATTCAATTAAACCTCTTATTAAAACCTAAGGTTCATATTACATATATAATGCCTAACCATTACCTTGTGAGAAATTGTATATATATAGTTACTAATAAAATGACTATCATATGGGAATTTTCTTATATTATAGTTTTACCACTTAGTTTCCTATCAAAATTGATTTCAAATATTAATCGATGGGATTTTCAAAAATTCAAAACTATAATCTATGAAATTTAATGTATATACATGATAGTCATGTCAAAGCAAGTTATTAGCTAGTTGACATACGAAATATTAGGGTATATGATTTCATTATTATATCACCTTGAATGCTACCACCTTTCACACTAAAACTAGAGGAGACCGTTAAATTGACAGAGTTTACGAGAGCCATGTGTCGAATTGGTAACGCTTGTCACTCGGATCACTGAGTTGGCATAAAGATGTGGCTTGAGCTTCATGATAAACTTACAGCTGTAACTATATCGGTGCATCGTATTAACAAGAGTTAATGTTGATTGTCATTCCATTTCCTAACAATGTACGTGCTCATTATGATCACTCTGTGTAATCAATATTTTGGTTTATAGCCTGTGAATCAAACGATCACCGATATGTCGATTTGGTTAAATATCACTGCTAGTCGTGGCTAAGTCATGGTTAAACATGTATAAATCATAATATAACATTGGTTGCAGTACTCATTATTGCCAGGATTCGGCTAAAATGGCCAAGTCTAGAGATCTCCTGTCTGTCAGATCCAAAGCATGTGAAGTTTGCACATCATGTCATACGTTTGGGTACCTATTCCCTCTCTATTCACCTTTTCGTTCATTCCAGTCCGAAACCAGGAGAGCATGGAGGAAACTATGGCTCCATTGAACCATTTCGAAATCTCCGGTTCTGAGCTCATAGAAGCAAACGAGGAGGTAGCCTTGCGATTCGAGAAAATTGGGTGGGGGAAATTCTTTAAGAGTTTCGATGGCCATCATGCAGAAGTAACTAAAATGTTTTCTATGAATTTAAAAGACGACATTGTGCAGATAGGGGGTTTTAAATTCGTTATCAACGAGGACAAGATAGCTGAAGTGACACAGCTCCTGCAAGTTGGAGAACACTGGTTCAAGGGCAGCAAGGTTAATAAGAAAAAGTGTTTATCTCTGTTGCTACCATTGCCAGATAATACTAAACTGAAGATAGGTGTCCCTGTCAGATTTCTGAAGCACGAATGGAAAGCTTATTACGAAATTCTGGTCAGGTATGTGTCCTGGGATGGACGTTTCTCCCATTTACACTATTACCATTTAAGACTGCTATTAGCACTGCAGGGCTGTAGAATTAATTTACCATTCTACTTGTGGCAAAGTTTGAAGAAGATGTCACAGGATGTTAGAAGTTTTAATAACCCTGACAGAAGTCTTTTTCACCACGGATTAATCAAAATTATACTGCAACATCAATTGTCTTTAAATGGCAAGTCATGGGATGGGTTTTTAACTGACTGTCGTTTGGGGCCGACCCAATATTGGTCGAACCCCTTTCCAAGAACCCGCAGGAAATGAAAGGCTGATAAGCCTGAGGTTAATAATGTTCCTGAGACTGAGGTAGAAGAGACTGGGTTAGAAGGTAAAAGGATTGAAGAAGCCGAGCTACCAGTGAACTTCGGTATCAATAATGAAAATGTTGATAATACAGTTCCAGGTGGCTCTAAAACAGTCTTGGATAAGCCCTCATTTGATAGAGGTCATAGTGCTCCTGCAAAAACAGATAAAGGGTTAATCGAAAACAAAGATGTTAACACTATTCATTGTAAAAATGTATCCGAGTCAAGTAATCCTTATGAACATTGCAGGGAATCTATGCATAAGCTAGATCATCTTGCTCAGATATGCTGCAATAAAGGAGGGTTTGAGTCAGATAGTATTGTGTTTTCCAGGAGGGTTACCAGAAGTATGAACCATATCCCTATTGTTGCGATTCCTATGGCTAATCGACAGGATAATTAGCCTGCAGTCGTCCATATTGAAGATGACATTCCATCATCGATCCCTGATACTATTCATGTAAATAATCCTACTTTTGTAAAGGTTAATGGTGCAAAATTGGGCAAGGTCGAGGTCACTCAACCCTGTATGGACACTTGCCATTGTAGAACCTGAACCATCCTTTATCAGTCCCCAGTCATCTAGTCAGAACATTGATAACCCTAATTCGCCTTAGGTAGCTAATGAAGAAGAAACTCTTTAGCATGTACTAGATAGTGTACACCTGACCAAGATTACAGAGTTGAAGGACAAACTTAAGCATTGCCTATCTAGTGCAGCATTGTTAGAAGATGAAAATAAAACATTTAGAGAGGAGTTGCTGGATTGGATTAGCATATGGAAAGAAATGAATGCTAAAAAGAATCAGTATAAAAAAGCAAAGAAGTCAATAATAGGTATGAATCAGCACCTACTTGAACGAATTGAAAAACAAAACATAAATATTATCAGGTTAAAGGCCAAATTAGCTGAAGCACGAAGAGTAGTAGCTCTTCAAAGTAGAATTTGATGGTTACTCTCATTTCTTGTGTCGTTGTCAAATAGGTAATAAATATTTTTTGTTATGCATGCCTGTAAAATCGTAGATTTTACAGGCATACATTTAAACTTTAGTTTATTTTGTTACCTCTGTTTTTAATTGGTTTTAATGAGATGCTTCGTTTGATTAAATGCAGGTGGATTTGTCATCACCCCTCTGCAGAGTTTCAGGACGTTGTTTATGCGTTGGCTGGGAGGTGTGGCTGTTTGTTGAAGGCTGGAATTTCAACAATGGCCACGAATTTACCAAGTACCTACAAATCAGCAGACATTCAGGCTAGTCGTTTTCTGTTTATAGTGACAGGTGTTTGTTAAAAGAGATTCGATTCTCTTTATAGTTATAAGAACCCTATAATGTTGCATGTAACATTAATAGGGAAAACTGAATCATAGTATTATATAAGGTAGGAATTTTGATGAACTGGGGATGGAGTGTTGGAAGAAAACATACTTGAAATATATTTTGCTGCTGGTGTTGTTTCATTCCTGAAGTTGAATCTTTGGATATGAGATACAACTGGACATCTACAGACTGATATCATTACTGGTATTATTGTTTTGGATATATTATATATTTCAGCATCTTATCTTCTATCTTAATATTAACACAGTATGCTTTGTTATATTTGTGTTTAATTACAATTTTTAGTTTATCAATCCAATATCGCATTTTGAACAAATATATCGTTATGATTGTGTTTATTAGTATTTTTACTATTAACTTAAGCTATAATGATATATATTTCTGTCTGCTAAAAATATCATTTGTATTTTTACAGTGATTTTATTAGACATCATCTTTGGGTTCAAATAGCTATATTGATAATTAATTATTAATTAATTTCAGAGAACTAAAATAATTGCTTGTTTTGAGTTTTTCTGTCCAGTTATTATATAACAGAGTGACTTATTATGTATAATTTAAATGTTTCTATTTAAATTGTGCACTTTGTCTTTATGTTTATCTATTATTAATTAATAATTAGTCTAGTATTTAGAACTGCTCTCAGCTGAGATAGAATATATAGGAAAGGTAGAATAGTTCAGATTAAGTTTTATTTTAATTAACAGCTGTTAAATCAACTAGTATAATTTTAGCATTCTTTTGACAAGTCTTTATATTCAGAAAACTTTTCAAAACCTGAAGTATTTCCTTAAGAAAGCAACCATAAAACAGTTTAGATAGTTTAGAGCTAATTATAGAAATCATTTAGATAGTAATAACATTAGGATAGGTTAAATTTTGCTGATTTTAATTTTTCTCCTTAAGAGAAAAATCAGCTGGTCGCAGGACCACAACCTGCGAGGTTTTGCTAATCCAAACGCACCACCCCCTGGGGCACCTTCATGTATGCTAAAATGCCATTTGGGATAATGAATGCTGGGGCTACTTTTTAGAGAGCTATGGACCTAGATTTTGTAGTGTTGAAAGATAAATTTGTGCTGATATATTTGAATGACTTAATAGTTTACTCTCACAGCCATCATGACCACTTGCAGCATTTAAGGAAGGTATTTCTGAAGTGCAGAAGGTATGTAATATCAATGAACCCCAAGAAGTCCCAGTTTGCACTCAATGAAGGAAAGCTCCTAGGCCACATAGTCTCAGCTGAAGGTGTAAAGATTAATCCGGTAAGAGTGTAGGCAATTCAACAGCTATCAATACCAAGGTCAAAAAGAGACATTTAGTCCTTTTTAGGCAAGATAAACTTTGTCAGGAGATTCATTCCAAATTTCTTCGAGCTAGTAAAGCACATAACAACTATGCTGAAAAAGAATGCAGAAATCAAGTGGACCGACCAGACAAGAAATTATTTTGAAGACATTAAGAAAGCCATCATGGAGGCCCCAACCTTGATTAGTCCAAACTACACCAAGGGTTTTTACATTTTCACTTTTTCATGTTATAAAACAGTGGCAGCTGTACTATTACAAAAGAATGATGAAGGTCTTGAGCATCTAATTGCTTTCTTCAGTAGAACCTTGAGAGATGCTGAGCTGAAGTATGGCCAAATTGAGAAGCAGGCTTATGCTCTCATAAAATCTTTGAAGACTTTCAGAATCTACATTCTCCATGCAAAGTTCATTGTGTATGTCCCTTTAGCTGCTGTGAAGGATGTTTTGACTCAACCTGACATTGATGGGAAGAGAGCTAAGTGGATTGCCAAAATCATTGAATTTGATGTAGAGGTGAAACCCACCAAGCTGGAAAAGGGACTAGGTTTGGCCAAACTCATGGCCAAAAAAAACTATGAACTGATAGGAATAAATTTCACATGTGTCAGATCAGTAGAGGTGCAGACTATGGTAGTAGCTGAAACAGAAGTAAATCAGGATCAGAATAACAGTCCATCAGTAGCAGAGAACATATCTTCATGTGAGTGGTACTCAGATATCATTCAATTTTTTCAAAATTTAGAAGTTCCTCATGATCTCACTCCTAACCAAGCAAGAGCCCTTAAATTGAAATCTGTTAAGTTTTGCATAATTGACAAAATGCTATACTGGAGGGATCGGTCTAGAATTTTGTTAAGGTGTCTAGATAAAGAGGAAGCACAGTAGGTCATGCATCACTTTCATTCCAGTACATGTGGAGGCCACCACTATTGGAAAACCACAGCCCACAAGATCTTAAAGGAAGGATACTATTGGCCAGCCCTTTTTGCTGATGTATGCACTTTTGTAAGGGCTTGTGACCAATGTCAAAGATTTATAGGGAAGCAACAGCTCGAATCCTTGCCCCTTAGGCCTGTTACAGTGAATGGGACTTTCCAGCAATGGGGTTTGGATTTCATAGGTGAAATAAATCCATCTTCCAGTGGACAACATAAATGGATCTTAGTAGCCACTGACTACTTTACCAAATGGATAGAAGCAGTACTCACCAGAAATGCCACTCACCAAGTCATCATGAGATTTTTATATGAGAACATCTTCAGCAGGTTTGGTTGCCCAGTAAAGTTAGTGACCTATAATGCACCAACTTTTAAGGCTGGGGCATTAGTTAAAATGTGTGAATCAATGGGTATTCAACTGGTGCACTCCACATCCTATTACCCACAAGGCAATGGCCTGGCTGAGTCCTCCAACAAAAGCTTAGTTAGAATCATCAGGAAACTGCCAGAGACAAATCAGAAAAGCTGGGATTCAAAACTTAAGTTTGCTTTAGGGGCTGATAGGGTAACAGACAAAAGATCCATAGGGACGTCTCGATTCAAACTAGTTTATGGCACTGAGGCCATCTTTCCCATCCAGCTCATCCTTCTAGTGGTAAAGTTCTTTCAGGAAGAGGAAGATGAACCAAATGATATGATGAGAAGGATGATGGATTTGGTGGAGTTACAACAGATCAGGGAGCAAGCTACCGAAAAATCAGAGGCTCATCAACAGAGGATAAAGGGCATGTTTGACAAAAGAGCAAAGGCAGATAACTTCTAGGTCGGAGATTGGGTCCTCAAGTGGGATGCTCTTTGTGGATCGACCCTTTTGTTATAGACCAGGTATGTGAGAATAACACCTTCAAATTGAAGAATTTGGAAGGTGAAGAGGTATTTGATGCCCCAGTAAATGGGTGGTTCCTGAAACTCTATTTAATTTGAGGTTCTGAGGCCTTATGATTGTAAATTAGTAGATAGTAGGTTGTTTTGCTTTCAGAATAGGACTCCATGCCCAATGGAACAATAAAGAATAGTGTTAAGTTACTTGCTTTTAGGGAAAGGAATTTTGGTCTGGGGTTCTTAGGACCTCACAGGGAGGTTCCCATCCCCGAGTAGGAGCCAGATGTTATCTACCAAAATAAATTTATTTTGAATTTAAATCATGCAATGAGGGATATGAAGATCACTGACAGTTTGAAAGCCTTTGTTTTGATTTGGATGAAAATTTCACAAGTTGTAGCTTTCGGTGGCTTGGGTGAGGATCAAAACATCTCATTAGCCACCGAAAGATGGAAGATAAATAGCAGGTGGAAGACCCCTTCAGCAGATAGGCATATTGATGTAACTTTTTTACACCATCGGAGTGTTTTTTAACGGCAATCAAAAGTTTTAAAGACTACAGATCGGCGAGATTATGCTAAAGGTTTCCATAGTGTCGGCGTCGAAACTTTAAAGGAATAACGATCGGCGAGCTAGTTCCCTAGGGAGCCACAATAGTGGGAAACAAACTAACTACGGCTTTCGCCATAACAGAAAATCACTATTGATCGGAGGAACTAAAGACTATGAGTTCCGATCGATGACAAGAATCATTCCGATAGCGTGACAATAGATGAACTCTTCAGCGATTGGAAGAACTAAAGACAACGCAGTGGCGGGGCAAGGATGAAAAGTTCCGAAATGCTAATGACGGGAAGAACTAAATACCGCCGAAGTCAAGAATAAAAAATCGGAACTTGAAAACACTAACCGTCGACGATTTAGTCTACTAAAGATCCGCAACGACAGAAGAATGAATAATGAAGCTCCAATAGATGACAAGAATCATTCCGATAGTGCAACAATATAAGACCATCAATGATCAGAAGACATACAGACTACTGAACGACGAGTTTACAATGAAGCATCTCCGCAGTGTCGGCGGCGCAGGGGACTAAAAGCTTCCAATCAGCGACTGCGGTGGTAAACTACGGAAACATTGGGACTTGGAGCAATGAAACTGTGGTAATATTTAGATTTGGGGCGCCGATGTGATAGAATAAAAGGCTTTTGATTGGTGACTATTGCAACAAAGTAAAAGTTTCAGGCAGATTGAACAAGACAGGGCACTTCAGTTAAACGCTGATACACTGGATGTTGGCGGCAATTCCACAGCAAACCAACAGTGGTGGTTATCAGTGACCACTCCAGTCATTAAAAGATCACTCAATGAACTAGATATTCATAGTAGATAAAAAAGTAGTTAGCAAGGGTTTGAAGCCCTAATAAGGAAAAACTATCACTTTCAATTATTTTTTGTGAAAACAGACTGGATTTTCAGGATCTGTAAATTTTGTAAAAGGCTATAAAGCCCATGATTATTTTATTAATGAAGGTTCAATTCCGGGGATTTGTAAGCCTGTTCTGTTATCAAGCGTCTCATCTGGTTTAGTCTAAATATAATCTCTTTTGTTGTGATTTGTTCAACCATCTTCTTCATCTTTGCTGTACTTATGCCTGAATGTGCATTTAGGTGAATTTCAAGTCGATTAATAGCTAATAGCTGTTATCCTATTGGTGAGTTAAGGTGATTTGATTTATAAGTACCATCCTTGTCAGGATTTAGCCATTTATATGCATGTGTTATGTGTGTAAGTCTGCTAGCCTGGTGAGTTCTTTATCCCTGCACCTTTTTGTTAAACTACTGAACAAGTTGTAACTAAAAGCCTTGTAATTGAGTGAGATTCATGCATGTCTTGAGAGTGATAGGTTATATAGGTTATCCGGCTTGATCCATATCAGAAAACCCAAAAACATTTCGAGTTATCAGGCATCCTCGAGCTACAACCTAGAGGAGTTTCCTGGAGTGATAACACCTTACATCATTCTTTCTATGGGGATCATCAAGCTACGAGCCCTAAATCTATTTTTTTATCGTTACCTTTGGGTTTGAAGGGTCTGTCTTTAAAACCTGTAAGAAGCTTTGTGGCAGTAATCATTTATTTGAATCCACCATGGTCGCCACCTCGACAAATTATTTTATCATTAACCCTTGTGCCGATTCCTTCCTGTCACTCCAAACTCTTCAACTTCGTAACGCAGTGTTGTATCCATACAAATCCTTAATCTTGTCTGTAAAATTTTCCCATACTCTTTGCGGACACATTGAATTTTATTGGCCCAAAATTGCTTAAAAATCTATGGGTTTTAGCGGTTTGAAGCTCAAATGCCTCTGGTCTCTGCTTCTTTCGGTATTGTTATTGGAGCCAAACTGTATTGGATGTTGAGGCAACTCACTCACCTTTAAAATATTCCTTGTAGGGTTTTTGGCTGCGAAGGTTTTAACAAGGGTTTTATAGAAGGTGGGCACACTTCTGAACCGTTTGTGGCCCCAAGTTTGCTTATATGGTGTATATTTTAATTGGTTTTGGTAGTATTTTGTTGAAGTTGCGGAGATGTTTCAAGTTCACAGACTCAGTTCCGTGGACTGGAAGCCGACAGCTGTGGTAGCACTTGCAGCGAGCATTGACCAATATCAAGTTGCAGTCACCTGTGAGGATGCTTCCATTGAAATTTGGAATGTTTCCCCTAGCTTCGTAGGATGGCACTGCGATCTGGAAATTCCAGGTAGAGACGGGTCTGTAATTTCGTCCTTTTCTGGTGTCAGTTAATCTCAAGTTCCTATCCATCTGATCGTTTATTCTCAGCTAGTTTATATGGATCCATTTCAAAATGGGACCTTGGTTCTTTACAACAGAAGATGGTTGTAGATGCCATTGGAGGATCTATCTGGAAAATGGTAGCTGAGCCCTTACAAAGAGAAAGAGATCCTCGGATTGAATCCAGCTGGCATAATGATGGTGGTGATGAAGATGGAATAAAGAAGACTGCTCGTGGATCTGATAGTGAAGAAGAATAACTTGTGGTGCAACGAGTGGAAATTGGTTGTGATGATGATGTTGTTCGCATCTATGTTGTTCAAGAGGAAGGCATGGAATATTACAGGCCGTTTCCAAGAGTTAAAAGGAAATTTTTTTAGCGTTGTTTGGAGTTTGGATGCAAAGAAAAATTTTGCGGGAGGTTTTGATGGTTGCATTAGGTGTTGGGATCTCAATACAACGCACGAGGTATACATGATAACAGCTGGTTTTGGAGGTTTGAAGACTGGGGCAGACATCTGTATTTGGTCTCAAGGTTCCAGAGTTTTTAACCTGCAAAGGGATATTTTCCTCTCATCTATTGCCACTGTCAGGTGAGTTTTCATATTCATCCATTATTTTTCCCATCAAATTTCTGATACAATTCGTGGCTTGTGTTTTCCTAGGTACTGGTTTATTCATTATTCTCATTGATATATATTTGTTAAGTTTTATGTGAGGGCTTGTGATATTTTCTCAACTCACTACTTTTTCATCCAAGGTTTGAGTTTGCGTAAGCCCTCTTTCTTCTATGGTTATTTTTTATGTATAGATATTAAATCTCTATGTTTAAATCAGGGTTTCTGCAATTTTTGGCCGGATACCATTCCTCAAAGGCCACATATTATTCCAATTAGTACAATAAGAAATCTTAATCTCAAATTAATACATAATACATAATAAAAATGCATAGAGGCAACAATTTGTCATAATTCCAGAATCCATACTCAGGTACGCTTTAATAATGATTTGCATCTGGAACAAGAACATTCTTTATTTTATCTTTTGCCTAGGTGATGTCCCCACTGCATGCATTTCATGCACATAGGATACCTCCCAACAAGTAGGTGTTTCCCACAAATGCCTCAGGCATCCCCTTAATGCTGTGTGCGCTTCAAACAAAATGCCCTGACATGATACCAAGTAATCATATTTAGTAAAACTTAAGGGTTACTTGGATTTTAAGAGATGTTATATCGACCAGTGGGTTACTTGGCTTTTAAGAGATGCTATATCGACCAGTCCACTAATAACATTCATGCATTGTAAATCCTATTTAAATCACATGTACTTAGACTAAATCAAAGCGAATACAAGAACATCACAAAATTGGGGAATACGTTTAAATAACATCCAAAATTTAATTTAATTCACAATTTAAACAAGTAATGAAAGACAAATAAAAACATTAATTGTGAAAGCCATATCAATTCAAGTCTGGCACTAACCTGGTGGCTCTATCTTATATTGTCACTTGAGGACTGAAGATAAACTGGTTAATTTTTAGTAACTTGATACATTCGACTTGCAACAAAATTTTTAGGTATCAAATAGATTTGGAGGAAGAAGTTAGTACTCAACTCACTTCAAATACATTCTTCAATTTGGCATTGAAAAAAAGATTTAGAGAAAAATGTTAACTCCGTACACCATCCATTCTCTGAATCTGGACAATATGTCATGTTTATAGTCATTTGATGATAAAAAATACAAGATCAGGACATAGAAAATAAGCCTATAATATTGAATGGTTCAATCATCTAAAACCCTTCAGAAAGCCATAATATCTCTCTATCAGAAATAATGTACCTAGTTCATCTGCAAATGCTGATAGAGGCACAAAGTACAATATGTACAGTTATTAAGAATGTCTTCTTGTCCAACAGACATATTGATATCCTTGCTAACTTGTAGTCAACCTTAAGAATTTTCCACAACTTATAATCTTCTCTAACACAATTGAGAAATATACATCCCAAAGGCACAACTCGCTTGCTCCAACCTAAATATTCAAGAGAAAACATGTAAATAAAAAATGTAGACTACATAATAAATAGAAATGCATAACATGGCAATTCAAGTTTGAAGTTTGAAGTTGAAGTTGAACTCTGAAGCTTGAATATGTAAGGTTGATAACTTGATGTTATGGATAATGGACCTATGTAACACATCTACTTACTAGTTGCTAGATATAATTCATTGTAGAAGTTTCTTGTGATGGAAGATCGTAGTTTGCTCTCATTAATTACCCCATATATCATAATCCACCACTGAAATGATTAGCATCCATGGAAATTTCTCTGGCTGACGACATCGGAACTGAATAGAATTGAAATGCATTCAGTATGCATGTTGAAGTTGTTCATGACCTATGTAGATGTAGAGGTATGTTTTATTAAGCCAAAAAAATGAGCAACATGCCTCTCTGAGTTTAAGTATGTCTTTCTATGCCTAGATATGTAGGGTAAAATTTGTATCAGGCACTTCTCTGCTTCTCGTTTGGCCAGTAAAGCTCTTGAATACCACAAATTTTTCTCTACATGAGGGTGTAATCTGTCTACTCCAAAGAATGAGTGACTATCACTAAAATGAATTTTATCATTGTTTTAACATGTCTTGCTGATCAACAACGATGTTTTAGAGCAATCTTAGACCCTGTATTTTTTAAATACTAAAGTAGGAAAGCTTCCCGATGCAAATTTGTTTCAGGCACTTCTCTACTTCCCGTTTGGCCAATAAATCTCTTGAATACTGCAAATTTTTCTCTACTTGAGGGTGTAATCTGCCTACTCCAAAGAATGAGTGACTATCACTAAAATGAATTTTATCATTGTTTTAACATCTCTTGCTCATCAGCAACGATGTTTTAGAGAAATCTTAGACCCTGTATTTTTTAAATACTAAAGTAAGAAGGCTTCCCGATGCACATTTTCTACATCAATATTGAACTCGATTCTACATATAAAACATCAGTCACCCCATGCAGAAGTAGAATCTAAGGTTGATGGTGAATTGTGCCTCATCAAGACATCATGCAGGGTGAAGCTCACATTTCTCTCATTTTATTTAGCATCACTAGTAATCCCCACAAGAACACAATCCATCCCTGAAATAATGAAAACGTTTTGTATCTCGCAGAATTATTTCTTGCCTGACTATCCTTGAGATGAACTTCGTAGCAATGTGGTAGTCACCACAAACTCATAGATTCTTGGTGATTTGGATGGGCATTCTAGGACTTGTATTAATAATCCCAAAAGCAATGGCTAGCTTCTCACTATGGATTAAAACAAGGGATTTCTTTTCCTCCTCTGACACATCATGTAGGACAAAACTCGTGTCAGGCACATACCCTGCCACCTTCATCTGCTTGGCCAAGCTCGCTAAAACCATGTATATTTTTTCAGACTGTGGGTGTGATCTATCTGCTGCAACAAATGAGTGGACCCTCTTATTTATCTCAATCCAACTACACCCTGAAGTCTCTTTTAACCCCTTGTTTTTCAACATCATTCTCACTTTGGCTACATCATCCCATTTTCCAGCTGCAACATAGAGGTTTGAGAACAATACAAAGTTTCTTGCATTCTTGGAACCTGAATCAAAAAGTCGTTCTGATGCCCATTCTCCTAGTTCTATGTTGCAATGAATTTTGCAAGCACCAAGTAAGGAATTCCATATACTAGAATCAGGCTCTATGGGCATCATCTTGATAAAATTTTGAGCCTCATCAAGATTTCCAGCATGACCAAGAATATCAACCATGCATGCATAGTGCTACATCCTATGGGTAATGCCATAATATTGACTTAAGGAATTAAAGCATTTCCTGCCCAAATCCACGAAGCCCGCATGACTGACTACATGCAGACAAAAGGCACGTAAAAGTGATATGATCTGGTTTAACTCCCATCTATTGCATTTGGCAAAAACAACAAAGGCATCCTTACTAGAACCATGCATTCCATACCCATCAATCATTGTGTTCCATGAGACCAAATCTCTTTCAAACATATTGTCAAATATCTGACGAGCTAAATCTATGTTTCCACACTTGCAAATTATGTTTGACGAAGTCACTAGTATATGATAATTGATTGAATCATAAATGGTTGATGAATTATGTTATATGGTATTATGATTTATCATGTTATGGTTTTGTTGCAATTGCAACGATTTCCCAAATTTCTAAAAATTGGGACCCTCCTTTTAATTTTATCTTGCTTAGTTTTGTTGAGATTGCTTGATTTACTGCATTTTTGGTGATTGTTGAATGAATATCTTTATGCTGATACTACCTTTTATGACTTACGATAATTTCTTATCTTGTTGTAGGAATTTTTTAAAGTTATGGATCGGAACCATAGTCAACTATGCTTCCGCCATTGCGGAGATTCAGTGGAATAACGACCTAATCCAAAGCTCTATCTTCCGCCGATGTGCTCTCGTTTCTATTTTATTGTCGTTGTTTTGTTTGAAAACCATTGGAGCACCAGTGCTTTTTTTTTCCACCATTTCGGATGAGAAATTGCGAACACCACGACGGAGGTTTTGATGTTTCCCGATCGCCGTCAGTCTTGTTTCGAAACCTTTTGTTTTTACAGCTTTCGCCGTTGCGGTGTTCTAACAAACTTATAGTCCGAGGCTATAGTCTATTTGAGCTCCGATGTTGAGTTATTGTTCTTAGTGATTTTTTTGCCGACGTTTCTCTTTGCACTGCGGAGCTCACAATTGTTACGTTTTCCATCGTTGCGGCCCATTAACAGTTTGGACGTCGATACCTTAGTGGTTCCACCGACTGATCGGTTTTGTTTTCCCGCCGAATGTTTTATTTCTCACCGGGACACACATATATATATATATGGGATTTGGGGTTTATTTTTCTATTATTTTTCCTACGAACCCGTGCCTGCACTGTCATTGTCGTTTCGAACTGGGTGTTGTATGTTAGCTGTCGGGAGCTCGTGCGAGGGTGGCGTCGTGGTGGAAGTTTTCAGTTTTTTCTTGTTGACTGCACAGCTCATTGCCAGGTAGGCCAACCTTTGATTCTACCCCTTCAGTTGAGTTTTGAACTAGGGTTTTCATCCTTGGTTGGGTTTTTTTTTTTCTCCCGCTGTGGTCTTTGGGCATGTTTATGGGCGTTTTTGTAGTTCATTTTGACAGTTAGCGGATGGGGGGGGGGGGTTCTCGTTTTCCTTAATGATTGCCATGGAACCATTATGAGTTTGTGAACCCTTTCCGACTATTTAGGAAGTTGGTGCAGACGAGTGTTACGCTGTCTGCACCGATTTTTTCTGGTTTGCGTATGGCCGTTTGGGGGGGGAGGGAATTTTCCTTCTTTTTATAGTTGGTGGGAGTTTACCCTGGTTTTGTTCGAAATGACGAAGGGTTTGTTTTTCTGATGCTTTGGTTGCTCGCGTGTTTGGAACTAGGGTCGCAGTTTTGAGGATATGCCTCATTTTGATGAGATTCATTTTGAGCAGGGAGTTGGGACATATTATTCTGAAGTCGATAACGCCGAGGATGTATTTTGATTAGACTGGTTTCTTTACCGGTAGAATTTTTACCATGTTAACGAAGCATTTTGTTGATCATGTTAAGTTTAGTCATGGGCAGGATCTAAGATTTGTGGCATACCTATCTTTTGCAGAAGTATTTGATAATTAGCCCTGGTTATGTATTTTACATAGATTTAGCTATGGCAAACATGGCCGAGGTAAATGATTATATAGTTTTCTTTGTTCTCTGAATATTGGTTGAACAGCTCAAAAGGGTCTAAAAGACATTTTGTTGTATGACAGGGCAGCTTTTCCAAAGATGAGATGTCAAAGAGGCAGAAAAAGAAAGCTCCTGCAATTGAAGAGGAACCTGAGGTGGAGGTTCTCACAAAGGTTGAGCACATTTACGAAGACACTAGATGCACCACTAGGGTAGAACCTGAATACAAGTGGGGCAAAATTTATAGATTGATTTCACACTAGGAAGTGCCTGACACCAGTTTTGAAGAAGTAACAATATATGCTAATATTGAAAAATCTGCCTTAATGAAGATAGCTACCAGGCCTGAAATTTTCCCATGCTTAGAAGTAATTGGATGGATTCTACCTACGGCAGATGTGACTACCATGATTCTGGCCAATACTGCCAAATAGGGCTATGTTTCTTATAGCCCTGGTTATGTATCATTATCTTACCACTTACCAGAAGCCCAGGTTTACCTAACTGAAGGTTGGCTGAGGAGATTAACCTAGACCTGGTTGAAACTGTAAAAGGAATGATGGTACCTGGTAAGAATTTCTAAACCAAACCATCAGGGGAATATGACACAACTACTTTAAGAACCCCTTATAGGTTTATTGCGTTAATGCTGAACAGAATCTTTGGGAGAGCCCACAGAAGAAGTTTTAAGTTAGGATGGGTTCCTATCATCTTGTATGTAGCCACCGAAGGGACTGTGTTCAACTGGGAAAACATTGTGTCTAACAGTCTCTCAACTTGTATTGCTTCAGCTCTGGGAGGAGTATCTCAGAAAAAGTCTGAGTTCTACATGAGCTCCATATTGATTAATTGTATACTGTGCACTCAGCCATTTCCTAACCTAAGGTGCATATGGGACAAGGACAGAACCCCTGTGTACACGGCCTACAAGCCATTATGGGCACATAAATACTATAATCATTATAGAGAAGTTTGTGAACAATTTATCATACCCTTGTATACATTGATTTTCTTGAAAGAATGCAATTGCATGTCTGAAGAAGCACTGAAAGTCATTGAGGAGTTTGCAAATTACTACTTGACTGAGGAAGGGATGTATATTGGAATGCATGGTTGTTCCAGGGCACCTTTGTTGCATCCCAAATATGCCACTGACTATGTGGTACACAAAGAGGTAGTCAGGCAAGTTTTCTTGGACAGTATAGGGAGTTTTTCGTTCGAGCACAAGAAGGCAACTTATCCTCCCATACCGTTCAGATTGGGAAGTTATAAGTTTTCAAAAATTTAAAACAGCTGATGATTTTGTACAAGAACTGGAGAAATGAGCTTCCATAGGAATGATTCTCAGAGCAAAGTGGTGGAGCACTGCAAGGAAGCCAATGTGCATTTTGAATATACGAACCACTGGGATAAGGATGAGGAAACTTTCAGAAATGTAGAAAATATGACTGCATTAAAAAGAATATTTAAAAAGAAGATCACCACCAAAGGTGGCAAGGGCCAGGCTGAGCAGAAGAAAGCAGATAAAGAGGAGGCCAGGAAAAGAGAAGAAGATGCTAGGAGACTAGCAGAGGAGGCCGAAAGTTGGCTTAGAAGTGAGGAAGAAGAAAAGAAGAAAGCTTAACAAGAAGCAGCTAAGAGTGCAGAGGAAGCTGCCAAGAGGGAAGAAGAAGAAAGAGCATGAAGAGCTTAAGAAGCATGAAGCTGAAAGGCTGAAACTGACAGGATCCACGACAGAGCAACAAACTTCTGACCTTGTAGACACTCAAGTGCAAGATCAGGATAATCTTGATTCTCAAGACCCTACTGCAACTACTGGCAACACTTTAGGGCAGGTTGTTGTTTCTGGCTTAAGATTGATTCCTTTTGAACAAAGGAAAGGGGAAGAAGTTCCGGACTTCAGTACCATTTTTTATGACAGAGAAAAGAAAAGAATTGTGAGGAGGACTGAGAAGAAAGTTGAAATTGGGGGCAGTCAGGGAGGATGATAAATGATAAAACCATGGTCCATGGGACAGACAAGGACCCGAGACTGACAATCCGACTTGGAGCAGCATTGATCCACGCCTTTGAAGATAATGTGGATCGAATAATGACATACCTTGAGCAATCAAGGAAAATTGCTGCCCAATTAAGAGATACTCTGAAAAAGGAGAGAGATGAAGGCAAAAAATTAGAGAGGAAGTTTGAAGACATGCAAAATGAAGCAAAGTCCTCAAAGGCAGAACTTCAGTCCCTCCAAGTAGACAAGATGTCTTTGGAAGTTGCTCAGGATAGCTTAGCAAAATTTTAACAGGAATATCAGGAGCTAAAGACAGAAAAGGATGGGCTTAAAACAACATATGGAAATATTCATGCAGAAAGAGACCAACTGCAAAGTAAAATTGGGTAGCTGGAAACAAAAAAGGCTACCTTGGAGGAAACAGAGAAACAATTTTAGGTGCAAGCAGCAGAGTTTAAAGAGCAAATTGCTTCACTAGCAACATCTTTGAAAGAGGCCAAGGAACAACAAACCAGTATTCAGCCTTTCAACGAGCATGTATTAACACACAGAAGCAAAATGCATAGGCTGCGGGTGTCCATAGAAGAAGAGAGATGCAAGGTTTTGCAAGTAGATAATAGAATAGAAGACATTTTGGAGACTTCTTCATATTTCGTAGATAGGTCTCATGAAATTTTAAAAGTCCCGACAGGAAGAATAGCAAGGTTGGAGGCCAATGAGGAGATCCCTGCAGACTTACCAGCAAAGGATGAACAAGGTTTAAAACAAGATTATGACTTATTGGAGTTTGCCATAAACACGGCTAAAGAATTTAAGAAGGTTGTAAAGAAAACGAAAGGGGCTTGCATCGAGTTTTTTAGGAGACTGTTGATCACTTACAACCGATGTTAGGTGGATGCTGAGCAGAGAATAGATGCATTTCCAGAACACGACCTGTTCATAGAGATGTTACAGAACATATATCAAGAGGATGAATAGAGAATTCAACAGGTCAAGGTCCTAGACGAACAGATCTTGAAAGATGAAGTAGCTCATTCTGAGGTCAGTGTACAATTACTGGAAGATCAACTACGCTTGAGCTCAGCTAGGATTGAAGTGATAAAAAATTAGGCTACAAATTTTGAAATCAATATTCGTTTTCTCGAGCCTTCTGAGTTCGAGAACATTGCATCAGAAGCCATAGCATGGAAAAAGTTCCTAAACAATCAAGCGGAGCAGTCCACTTAAGTGATTTATTAGTTTGTTTAAATGTAATATATTGTAATTTGTATAAGCACTTAGTATAAGACAATGTTGGGAGATGAAACGTTGGGGAAGCCCAGGGGTCACCGAGGGCAATCCAAAAGTTTTGCCTTTTGTATAAGTATAGGAGAGTTAGGTTGTAGGAGGGAATTTTTCCCAGTTAGACTTGTGAGAACACATTGTAAGAGGAACTATTTCGTTTTGCAATAATATAATTGCAATTTTGCCAGTTGGAGAAAGTTTTGGGTGGAATGTTCAAATGTTATGAAATGAACGATGTTGAAGGGGAACTATTTCGTTTTCAGCTATGATTCATTAACTGTGAGATCGTTCTAACTTTTTGAACCTATGTTCTTGTGTGAATGTTCTCTGTTTTATTTTATGATAATTTCCACTATGAGTAATGAATGTTTTCACAGACAATGAGCTATCTTGTTGTTCATCCATTTATTCATGTTTATGTGTTTTGAATAAAAGAACAGCTATCTGTGATTTTTCTTAATGCATGAACGTAATACATTACTCATTAAATGATAATCTCACTCCCTAGGGACAACTTACTTAGTTTTATTTCTTGTTGTGTGTGGTTTAGATGCGAGAGAGTCTAAGACGAAAGGTAAGAACCTGCGCATCACATTGTGACCGCTCCTCGTATTCTTTATCAATCTGCATTTTAGATAGGCACTTGCATATCATAATTAAAGTTAAAAACACAAAAATATATACGGTGGACCGGGCCGCAACCGGTAAAACCTTTTAATTTTTGTTACTTGACCTACGGTAGCCGGACCGCAAACTAGACAGATTCCCCATACCAAACAGTCACGGGCTAGTTGGGAACGTTGACTGGGGAGAATCCCTTGCTGTTGTTGCCTGCGATTTTCCAGGCCTCAACAATTTCTGGCACTAAAAGGAGGGCCACCAGTGCATGGCTGGTCGAGGAAACCCATTTCCTCGAAATTACTCCACGTGATAGTTTTGAAAGCATTTTATTTCCCAATCCGAATCCTGAAGAGAAGTGGAAAGAACATTTGTATTCTATAGAAAATGAAGTTGTTAATGATCTGAGGAGACACACTAGAGCATATGTGAAGAGTATTGGAGGATTACCCACTATCTCTGATTTACCTCGAAGAGAATACAAGAAGAAAGACCGTCCCATCTTGGAAGATTCAGTGTTGGTTGGAGATTTGGAAGAATTAGTAGAAGTAGCATTACAGGAAGTTGTTTAGCCTTTGAATCAAGTAGGACCAGATACACCTAATGGTTCACCTGTCCATACTCCTGCTCACTGACCTCCTCACTCTCCACCCAGACTCATGGCAGGTGTAAATTCAAATCAGCCACCTAACCCACCAAATCCACCACCTGCTTGGAAATCCAGATCACCTCTAAACTCAGCACCTCCGTTGCATGACTTACCTCAAGCTTTTGAGAAGATGCTACCCAAGTTTGACCCAAATGAGAAGATTTTAGTAGATGACCATTTGCAAATCTTCTACTTGGCCATAGAAGGACTAAAAGCTGGAGAACACGAGGATGTAGTATGTAGAATTTTTTCGCATACCCTTAAAGGAGTTGCAGCTCATGGTATTTCGGTTTGCCTACAAATTCAATTCCAGATTGGGACACTTTTGAAAGGATTTTCAGAAGCAAATATGCAGCCCAAAAGACCCATGCAACACTAATGAAAGTTTTAGGCGCTTTGAAGAAAGAAAGAAAAGAAAAGGTACATAATTTTACTCAAAAGTTTTCTTCTTATCTTAAGAATTTCTCTGCAACTGATAAGCCCTCTGATAAGGTTCTGATTGAGTATTGTACCTCAGCTCTAGGGCCTGACTTGGCCATCTTTGCAAAAGCCCAAGTTAAACCTACGTTATCAGAGACTTATGAAGAAGTTGAAAGAGTAGAGGCTGAAAAGGAAAGTATAGAAGATTATCCTGAGCAATCTAGAGAAAAACCTTTTGGGAAGAAAGCCATATTACTGTCCAAACCTAAAGAGGAGCAATCACATGATTTTGAGGGGATGTTAAAAATGATGTAGAATATTTCCAACAGAATAATAGATTTGGAAAAAGAAAAGGAAGCTCATAAAGCATATAAGCCGTATTACAAGAGAAGAGAGGATAACAATCAATCCAAACCTCCTCCATACAGTTCTGCATCAATGAACTTAACTAAGGTTGGTATGGATAATTTTTGCACTTTTCACCAAAAGCCTCATTCTGAAAAAAGTTGTCCTCAATGGATAAACTCAATGACATTAGTTATGAATCAGCTGCTGGATTCCAAATTAACAGAGGACAATGAGGAAGAAGAAAAGGGCGGTAAAGCCACAGAAAAACAAGAAAATGACACCATGGTTTTATGGGACTGTGTTTTGCTTTTTGATACATAAGAAAATACTCTGAACCATGAGGAGATATCAGAAACAATTATGTTAGCAAGAATCCTGGATTTGGTGAACAAAGACAATTCAATACTCTCAAAGATCAAGAAATTGCAAGAAAATGTAAAGAAACAATCGAAGAACAACATAGATGACAAGACACCTAAAATTATTAGTCAAGATCTGAAACAGGTAAACATGCCTGCTAAGCCTATTGAAGAAGAAAATATCAAAACCCCTGAAGAACTAGGGAAGAAGATACCCATAGAAAACCAACCTATAGAAGAAGTTGTTGAAGCAAGTGTGGGAGGAATGACTAGGTTTAAAACCCCACCTTTCCTATTGACTTTGGAAATTTTGAATCATAAGGTGCATAACTGTTTGGTAGATTTTGGGTCATCAGTTAATGTTATGCCACTTGAAGTTTGCAGAAAGATTAATGGACAGCCTAAACCTATTGCTTGGGAGGTTACTCAATTAGACAGGACTAATGTGAAAGTAGTCGGGGAGATGGAGGATATTCTGATTCGTTTATCTGTAAATGAAAATATATGTCAATATATTGATATTGTGGTAGCAGACATACCTGATGGTTATGGACTTATTTTAAATCAAGATTGGTCAGCAAGATTAAAAGGGTATTTTGCTTCGGATTGGTCACATTTGTGGTTGCCTCATAAAGGAAGCCCAAATCATATCAAAATATTAAGAGAGCCCTACATGAAACACACTGTCACTAAATTAGAAGGTAAGAATGAACCAGTGAATTCTGTATTGGGGAACTATCTAATTGAGCTTAAACTAAGACATTTTGCATTAGAAGAATCCAGCAACATAGTAGACACCTAGCCCGATCTTCTTCCATGTTCACGGGCTGATAAGATTGATTGTCAATTAGTAGATGCAGTTTTTGTTTCAAGAACAATAGAATTAGATAATGGTTAGGTATTTCTCATTTGCATTCAAACCTAGCCCCTTAACTTACAAGTTGCTAGATCTATAGGGGTGGGTAGAGAACAATTTTTTTTTTCATTTTCTTGGTTTTTATTTTAATGACCTTGTACATAAATAATTTGATTTGTTTTTTCACTTTGATTTACTGCTGTTGTTTCTAGTTAATTTTGTTTTGGTTTAAATAAAAGAGGCAAAATTTTGGTTGCATGGAAATCATCAGATTTTTGGATTAACTGAAATCCCTGGGTAGAAGACTGTGTTCTTTTGTTTGAGCTGATAGAATTTCTTCTAGTAAGTAGTTTTCCTAGATGGCTATGAACACATTCATGAAGTCCTGCTTGATCCCTGAAAACAACTCAGGATCAAAAGGTCTGGAATACTATTTCGAGGCTCCATCCATTTCACATCTAAAAAATGTCCTAGGGAGTGACAACAAAAGACCCACGGAAAGGAAGCAAGGTAAATAGTATATTATATATAAATGATCCCATGCCAAGAATTGAAAGCCTAAAGGCTAATAAGAGTCAAAACTCCTAAAGAAGAAATACATATCAAAGCAAAGTACCAAATCATATGAGTACAAATTTGCCAAAAGTTCTTCTCCATTCGTGAGCTAAAAATCAAATACATCTCTCACACAAAAGGACACTATGGATAGAGGAGCCTGAATAAAATTCAGAAAGAAAGGCATAAGGAGGACTCAAAAGAACAAAAAGTTCAAGAAGCACAAAAGTGTAAAATGGCATGGGAATGAGGAACAAATGAATATTTCTGTTTACCATATGTTACAATCCAATGGTGTCCAAGCTGGAAGCTACCCAAAGACAGAGGTAAAAGAAACTCATCTACTTGGCCTTGAAAGAGTTATCCTGACTTTGTGATTTTGGGGTTTCCATTTCCAAAAAATTGGACTGTCATCAATGATTAAAGTACATATGTTTTCCATAGAAGGAATACATACATCTAGAAGAATTCAACATATTATTGGTTTAATTGTTGAACAATCTATTGCTTAGGGAAGAGTTGATTTAGAGTTGATCTTAGGTAGTCGCCAATTGTTGCAACTGCAACGATTTCCCAAATTTCTAAAAATTGGGACCCTCCTTTTAATTTTGTCTTGCTCAGTTTTGTTGGGATTGCTTGATTTACTGCATTTTTGGTGATTGTTGAATGAATATCTTTATGCTGATGCTACCTTTTATGACTTACGGTAATTTCTTATCTCACTGTCGGAATTTGTTAAAGTTATGGATCGAAACCATAGTCAACTAAGCTTCCGGCATTGCAGAGATTCAGTGGAATAACGACCCGATCCAAAGCTCTATCTTCCACCGATGCGCTCTCGTTTCTATTTTATTGTCGATGTTTTGTTTGAAAATTGTCGGAGCACTAGTGCTTTTTTTTTTTCGCCGTTTCAGATGAGAAATTCCGAACACCACGACGGAGGTTTTGACCTTTCCCGATCGCCATCAGTCTTGTTTTGGAACCTTTTGTTTTTACAGCTTCCACCGTTGCGGCGTTCTAACAAACTTATAGTTTGAGGCTATAGTCTATTTGAGCTCTGATGTTGAGTTATTGTTCTTAGTGATTTTTTCACCGACGTTTCTCTTTGCACTGCGAAGCTCACAATTGTTACGTTTTTCGCCGTTGCGGCCCATTAAGAGTTTGGACACCGATACCTTAGTGTTTCCGCCGGCCGATCGGTTTTGTTTTCCCGCCGAATGTTTTATTTCTCACCGGGATATATATATATATATATATATGGGATTTGGGGTTTCTTTTTCTATTATTTTTCCTACGAACCTGTGCCTGCACTGTCATTGTTGTTTCGAACTGGGTGTTGTATCTTAGTTGTCGGGAGCTCGTGCGTGGGTGGCATTGCCGTGGAAGTTTTCAGTTTTTTCTTGTCGACTGCACAGCGCATTGCCAGGTAGGCCAACCTTTGATTCTACCCCTTTAGTTGAGTTTTGAACTAGGGTTTTCGTCCTTGGTTGGATTTTTTTTTTTTTCTCCCGCCGTGGTCATTGGGCATGTTTATGGGAATTTTTGTAGTTCATTTAAACAGTTAGCGGATGGGGGGGGGGGGGGGGGGGTTTTTTTTTTTTTTTTTTTGGAGGGGGGGGGGGGGGGGGGGGGGAGTTCTCGTTTTCCTTAATTATTGTCGCAGAATTGTTATGAGTTTGCGAACCCTTTCCGACTGTTTAGGAAGATGGTGTAGATGAGCGTTACGCTGTCCGCATCGGTTTTTTCTGGTTTGCATATGGCCGTCCGGGGGGGTTGGGGGGGGATTTTTCTTCTTTTTACAGTTGGCGGGTGTTTACCCTAGTTTTGTTTGAAATGATGAAGGGTTTGTTTTTCTGATGATTTGGTTCCTCGCGTGTTTGGAACTAGGGTCGCAGTTTTGAGGATATGCCTCATTTTGAGCAGGGAGTTGGGACATATTATTCTGAAGTCAATAATGCTGAGGATGTATTTTGATTAGACTGGTTTATTTGCTGAAAGTTGGCTTAGAAGTGAGGAAGAAGAAAAGAAGAAAGTTGAACAAGAAGCAGCTAAGAGTGCAGAGGAAGCTGCCAAGAGGGAAGAAGAAGAAAGAAAAAATAAAGAGGATGAAGAGCTTAAGAAGCAGGAAGTTGAAAGGCTGAAAGCGACAGGATCCATGAAAGAGCAACAAAGTTCTAACCCTACAGACACTCAAGTGCAAGATCAGGATAATCCTGATTCTCAAGACCCTGCTGCAACTGCTAGCAGCACTTTAGGGCAGATTGTTGTTTCTAGCTTAAGACTGATTCCTTTTGAACAAAAGAAAGGGGAAGAAGTTCCAGACTTTAGTACCATTTTTTATGACGGAGAAAAGAAAATAATTGTGAAGAGGACTAAGAAGAAAGTTGAAACTGGGGGGCAGTCAGGGAGGATGATAAATGATAAAGCCGTGGTCCATGGGATAGACAAGGACCCGAGACTGATAATCCGAGCTGGAGCAACATTGATCCATGCCTCTAAAGATAATGTGGATCGAATAATGACAAACCTTGAGCAATCAAGGAAAATTGCTGCCCAATTAAGAGATACTCTGAAAAAGGAGAGAGATGAAGGAAACAAATTAAAGAGGAAGTTTGAAGACATGCAAAATGAAGCAAAGTCCTCAAAGGCAGAACTTCAGTCCCTCCAAGTAGACAAGATGTCTTTGGAAGTTGCTCAGGGTAGCTTAGCAAATTTGCAGCAGGAATATCAGGAGCTAAAGACAGAAAAGGATGGGCTTAAAACATCATATGAAAATATTCATGTAGAAAGAGACCAATTGCAAAGTAAAATTGGGGAGCTGGAAATATAAAAGGCTACCTTGGAGGAAACAGAGAAACAATTTCAGGTGCAAGTAGCAGAGTTTAAAGAGCAAATTGCTTCACTAACAGCATCTTTGGAAGATGCCAAAGAATAGAAAACCAGTATTCAACCTTTTAAAGAGCATGTATTAACACACAGAAGCAAAATGCATAGGCTGCAGGTGTCCATAGAAGAAGAGAGATGCAAGGTTTTCCAGGTAGATAATATATTAGAATAAATTTTGGAGACTTCTTCATATTTCGTAGATAGGTCTCAGGACATTTTAGAAGTCCTGACGGGAAGAATAGCAAGGTTGGAGGCCAATGAGGAGATCCCTACAGACTTACCAACAAAGGATCAACAAGGTTTAAAACAAGATTATGACTTATTGGAGTTTTCCATAAACTCTGCTGAAGAATTTAAGAAGGTTGTAAAGAAAACGAAAGGGGCTTGCACTGAGTTTTGTAGGAGACTGTTGATCACTTACAACCGATGTCAGGTGGCTACTGAGCAGAGAATAGATGCATTTCCAGAACATGACCTATTTATAGAGATGTTATAGAACAGATATCAAGAGAATGAACAGAGAATTCAACAGGTCAAGGTCCTGGACGAACAGATCTTGAAAGATGAAGTAGCTCATTTCGCGGTCAGTGTACAGTTACTGGAAGATCAACTACGCTTGAGCTTAGCCATGATTGATGTAATAAAAAATCAGGCTGCAAAGTTTGAAATCAATATTCATTTTCTCGAGCCTTCTGAGTTTGAGAACATTGCATCAGAATCCATAGCATGGAAAAAGTTCCTAAACAATCAAGCCGGGCCCTCCACTTAAGTGCTTTATTAGTTTGTTTAAATGTAATATATTGTAATTTGTATAAGCACTCAGTATAAGACAATGTTGGGAGATGAAACATTGGGGAAGCCCAGGGGTCACGGGGGGCAGTCCAAAAGTTTTGCCTTTTGTATAAGTATAGGAGAGTTAGGTTGTAGGAGGGACTTTTTCCCAGTTAGACTTGTGAGAACACATTGTAAGAGGAACTATTTCGTTTTGCAATAATATAATTACAATTTTGCTTGTTGGAGAAAGTTTTGGGTGGAATGTTCAAATGTTATGAAATGAACGATGTTGAAGGGGAACGATTTCGTTTTCAGCTGTGATTCATTAATTGTGAGATCGTTCTAACTTTTTGAACCTATGTTCTTGTGTGAATGTTCTCTGGTTTATTTTATGATAATTTCCACTATGAGTAATGAATGTTTTCACAGACAATGAGCTATCTTGTTGTTCATCCATTTATTCATGTTTATGTGTTTTGAATCAAAGAAGAACTATCTGTGATTTTTCTTAATGCATGAACAGTAATACATTACTCATTAAATGATAATCTCACTCCCTAGGGACAACTTACTTAGTTTTATTTCTTGTTGTGTGTGGTTTAGATGCGAGAGAGTCTAAGACGAGAGGTAAGAACCTATGCATCACATTGTGACCACTCCTTGTATTCTTTATCAATCCGCATTTTAGATAGGCACTTGCATATCATACTTAAAGTTAAAAACACAAAAATATATACGGTGGACCGGGCCGCAACCGGTAAAACCTTTTAATTTTTGTTACTTGACCTACGGTAGCCGGACCGCAAACTGGACGGATTCCCCATACCAAACAGTCACAGGCTAGTCGGGAATGTTGACTGGGGAGAATCCCTTGTTGTTGTTGCCTGCGATTTTGGCATGCCTCAATAGGTTTATTTCATGTTTTTATTCTTTCCATGACTAATTCAACATTCTACAAGAATTTGTTGGCATATATGCATCAGAATATATTAAAAATATATATTATATAAAAAACGCTCTCAAAACGCTTCCAACCAGAAGCTTCTGAAAATGTCGCTTCTCGCTCCCGCTACCGCTCCCACTCCCAAGTATCCTTGGTTTATTCATCACTAAAACAACTGCCTTTCATCCCAAACAAAATCGTCAAACTCTAGGCTCTTGGTCGCTGCCAACTATAATAGTAAGATAGTTTTCTGTAGCTATACACTTTCCTTCTAAAAAATGTATCAAAAGTGTGTTGTTTATATTGCAGACTAGCTGCTTGTGATGGGTCAACCAAATCCAACATGTGATTAGCAAGTGCTTCAAACTCCAAGTGATGATTGATGACTTCATTTGTATGTGCGTGGGGGCTTCTTCATTATCAAGGTTTAAGTTACCAACTGCAAGATCATCGCCATGACGAGGTTCAAGTTACCACTTGACAAGATCATCGTCAAGATGTCCTTTTAAGCTCATATTTTACACCCTTGTATCCTTCAGATTCACAAGGATATTGTAACCCACAAATCTGAACTATAACAGTTCTAATTCAACTTTTTGAGTAGTAGATACACAATCTTTAGGATTGTCAAACTTTGGCCTGTTGAAAGTTAGAGTCTCGGTCCTCATTCTCATTTGTCAGACAAATAATAGAGGTCACAGTGATAGTCTAAAACCCATCCACTAATCATTAAAATAGAGACTTCCTATAGGAAATAACCCTTGTCCATATCAAACCAAAATTAGAAGTACTAGATTTGCATACCATAGGATCTGATCCATGGTTAGAGAAAAATTTACGTGTATACTACTGCAAATCATAATCTGAACTTCAATTGTCTACTATGTTTTCTGCGTTCTGCTACAGTCTGTTATTTTACCCAAAATATCTTGTATCTTATCTTTTGAAATGTGCTTCTTCTCGGTCTTTGAATACATAAGCCTTTACGAAAATGATTAGAATTTTGTCTTCAGAAATGTATCTTAGATCTTTCCGTGATGTCTATGTGGAGTGACACTTTTTTTTGAATGATAGCCATGTGTCTTTGTGTTTATGTTATCAAATCAGAATTCTACTAGTAGAATCTTCATTGCATACTTACATCATAGTATTAATTGGTATATGCCAAACAAATTGACTAGGGTAGACTTATGACAGTCTTTCCCTGTAGTTAGTGAGTCTCATAATTTGATATTAAGTGACAATATTCAAATACAATACTATATTTACATACCTTGACTGCCTTTCTTGACTTGATGAAGAATCAGAGTTAGAAAAATTGATAATTACTTTATTTTTCTTAAGACTACACATGTACCTTGTACTTGGACAATATTCTCCTTATTTCACCAAATTTAGAACACCACACTTCTTGACTGTAGATATTTTGCTATTATCTTAGTCTTCTCAAGTATCTCTTGATATGCACCCATCGAATACATAGGAAACAAATCCCCATATGCTTAACAACATCGAAATAATTTTTAGAGCATTCATTCTGTCATTGAAGAAACCCACTGATAATATGAGAAAAATGGGGAGGGACAGAGTGCTAATGAAATTTGAGAGTAAGGAAGACACCAAAAATATCAAACCCACTACACCCACAACAAAAACCTGCTATCCCATTCTAAGCCATATCAATGTCATGTAGTAGAAAACTATCCCTATTGTGAAACTCTCATCCTCTTCTTTCATATCTCTGAACTCCCCACCAACAAACAATCCAATTATGCACACCACAGTGGCAACTATGGATGTGAAAATTTGTATCTCCAGAACTACTGCAAAAGTCTCCTTCTTTAAAACCCTATTGAATACAAGCTGCATCGATGGAAGAATCAGTCCATACATTGCAGAAGCTGCAACAGTGAAAATGAATCCTATTATGTACTTGGAAGTATTCACTCCCTCAGGCCTATCACTGTCTGAATGAATCCCAAGCATTATTGCACTCAAAGAAAACAAAACAAGAAAATTCAGGATAAATGGGGTAATATTTTGTCTGTTAAAGATGAATGCAAATACAACATTAAAGGCCAATTGACTTGAACAAAGAAGAGAATAGGTTGAAACAGGCATATAAGAGATACCCCAAGAGTAAAGCAGATTGTCTCCAGCTACAATCAATCCCAGGGAAACATAAATAAGCATCAATCTAGGTGTTAGGTGTGTAATATTAGATACTTGCTTTCCTTGATAAAATACCAAAGGTATGAAAAAAATTGGACATCCTACTGATTTCACAATGGTTGAAAGAGAAATTGACTGTGTGTGACTGCTTGGCATGATTGTGTCTCTGCTGGGAATAACTGAGTGTCTCTGCTAGTGTGACTTTGTGTCACTCCTGGGCATAATTTAGTGTGTTTGATAGTATTATTGTGTGTCACTACTAGGCATGATTGTGTCTCTTCTAGGAATAACTGACTGTCACTTCTAGTGTGACCATGTGTCAGTGCTAGCTGCGACCTTATGAACCTAAGCTGTGACCTTATGAACTGAGTGCAATCTATAATTTTAACTTCTCTACTAGTATTCATCAACATTAAATAAGAAAATGGCATTATTCTCTATGCTTGAAAGAGCAAATACATATAGCTATGATAAAATGGTCAAAATGTTTTACAAGATGAGTTTATATATTTTTATTTCACTTCCCAATCATAGATCTGGGATATGTGGTTGTTGTAGAAGGATTACATAACCAATTGGACTTGAGTTTCTACCCATTCCCATAGACGTGCCAATGTTGAGTTAACAATGAACTTTGTGTACTTTTATTTTAGGGTGCATACAAAACACTTTAACTCAATGGTTCTTTTCATAAATTGGAAAATGTAGTAGAAGAAATAATTTCAGAATCGTCTTATTTATAGTTGAAACAACATTTCAAGTGTCTTGGTCCAGAATTATGCTTTATGGCAGTTTGTATGACCCATTATTATTTGTTGAGTGATCCTCTTGGTCCTAATTTGGAGTGGGATGAAGTTGTCTCTGCTGAGCATAACTGAGTGTCTATGCTAGGAAGCGTTGTGATCTCTATGGGAGGCTTGGATAGAGCTATGATTCTTGCGGGCTCAGTTGTTTCTATCTGGAGGCAAAATGGCTTGGCAATGCTATTTTACGGCATCCTATGCATGTTTAAACATTCCATTTGGGAACAAAATTGAGATCTTGTTAATTTCGTGAATCCTTCTTTAGTTGGATCTTCAAACATAATCATCCTCACTACCTATTGGGAATTCAATCCATATATTTTGCAGCAACAAGGATCTCCACAAAGAATAATCCCACTAGCAAGGCTAAGAAGTGAACATACTTGCAAAAATACTTTGACTTCTGTTGCAAACCTTCTTAACAAACTGACACCTCCAAAAGCATGTTCAACGTTAGCTTGTTTCTCCTAACAACTATGATTTCCATCTTTGAAGCCCTTGTTACGAAATATTCTTTTAGTCAGGTGAGGTATATAGAATGAAGCACACACCGAGCTTCATATTGAAGGAAACCCTTGCATTGTAAAAAGATTATACCCATTTGAGACATTTATATTTTTATATTTGAGTCCACCTTTTATTAAGTTTGGTTTCAATAGAAAATTTGGGGATCATCTTCTTCTACAATTCTACCAAATCCTATATCAAGAATTTATCAAATATTTATTTCATCTATTATTTGTTTGCTGGAATTTCTGAACCATAACTTAAAACGTACTTTACGTCTTTTTACAATCTTACTTCTTTTCTTGAATCTCTAGAGAAGCTTTGTGACTGAGTTGTTCTCTTTTACAATAACTTAAATCTATTATGTTTTTTTTTTTACAAAAATGGTTATGAGACTTTTAGTATTTAAATCTGGCTAAATGGCTGCCAGCGGCCTTACAACAACAATTCCAGGTCCATCTACAACAATTATCCAGTAGAACAGAGCTAGAGTCTCCCTTTGCAAAATTCCTATAATTAACTAAGCTTGGACAGAGATTCAACATGCTGCAAACAGAATATAAACTAGCACATCATGTTGGATCAATCCATTCTGGTCTAGCCGCTCCCTTTGCAATATTCCTTAAAATAACTAAGCATAGACAGAGAATACAAAGAGCTGCAAACAGCATAAAAATTGGGACAGCATGCTGGTAAATGCTGTAAATGGAACAGCATGCTGGAACAGTCCTTTCTAGTCTTGATTTGATCGTGGGCTTCTTCCAGGTTGAGTTCTCCTTCAGGCTTAATCCAGATCGTAATCATCTTCCAGCTCGAGGACTTCATCCAGGTCTTTGCTGGCTCTTCATTTTCTGCCAATCAAGGTTCTGTGGGCACGTTGCTTACTGAAACAATTTAGTACAGGAACGAGCTTCCTTCCCCTTCTACTGCGTTGAAGATACTCTGTATAATCTTCATCATGCGAGAGCTGGGATCTATCCTCCCTGGTGGACTGCAATTGGAGCCAATCTGCAGCTTCATAACTGATAATTAGAGACAAGAGAAGGCCTGAAAGAAATGAGCTCTTGAAAGAAGGATTTTCAGTCAGTTTTTGGCTTTATTAACCCACTCTACCACCCTAAAAAAAAAACCAGTGATCATAAAGACATCATTCCTTTTAGAATTAACTGGACAAATGGTGATCCTTAACCTATCAGCCATCGAGCTAAGGAATTGGTTCATGATGCTCAATACCGTTGATGAGGAGAGATCCCCTGTTCAGGGAGGTACCAATATTAGCTTCATGGTCCGCCCCTTGATTGAAGGTTCTGAGAACGTGATAAAACTTAATTTCATCGAAGTCTTTAAGAAGATTTGAAATTTTTCGGAAGTAACGGGCCAGAACCATATTTTTAGGGGCCTTTTTCAGGTTTAACGCTTGGATAATGATGCTAGAATCCCCAATGACAATCATGTTCTTGATGTCAAGCCTTCTAGCCTGAGACAGCCCCTGCCAGATGTCTAAAATTTCTGCAATGTTGTTGGTATTCTGGCCCAGCCCCCAAGAAAATTTGAGAACAGTTTTTCCTGAGCTGTCAAATAAGACACCTCCACTTCCCGAATTTCCGGGATTCCCTTTCGATGCCCCATCCACATGCAGCACATGATTTTCCAGTGAGGATCTCCACTTTATGAACTCTAGCTCTTCCAGCCTTACTTCCCAGGGAGTATGCTGCTTAGAATTTTTCTTGGTTCTGGAAAGAAGGGAAGAGTCAAGATTATGAAACCAACTATACTCATCTTTGTCAGCAATTACTTCATTGTTGATGTTGGATTTTGAAGTTTCCAGATCTCCCAAGAGCGCTTTCACCTTGAGGGCAACTTGGTGCGGAGACCTCGCCGTGTCCCTAAAAATCCTGTTGTTTCTTTCCAGCCACAGCTTCCAGCAAAGGATTTTTGGAACCCACATCCAACACTGTTTTAAGAGCTTCAGCTTGGTGAAGGAGAAAGGGGCTGCCTCAAGCCAATATGTGAACATCATAGAAAGAGCAGGGGGAGGGGCCATGTTCAGCTGCCCAAGAATGACAGTCCAGAGCTCTAAAGAAAAAGTGCAACTTAGGAAAATATGGTCATAGGATTCCTCGTGATAGGCACATAACGGGCATCTTGAAGGCCCTTCCCATCCTCTTTTTTTTAAAGTATCCCAGGTAAGGATGCTATTGTGCAGAAGAGACCAGCAGAAAATATCTATTTTAGGAAGGGAGGGGTGATTCCAAAGGTTTCTCCAGACAGAGGGGTCAGGGGCTGCCCAAGGGATAGCCAACAAAGTTGAGTAACCAGCGGCCACTGAATAGTGACCGACCAAGGAGCCCCAGCCAAGTTTATCCTTCTTTTTGGCCGAAAGAGGGGTGAAACCTTGAAGAGCTTCCATAAGAGACCACGCTTCATTTTCCAAGTTTTGAGGGTAAGCCCCCAGGTCCCATTTCTTCCAAGAATCATCAGTATTCCAAACTGAAAGGTGCCATATAGTGGTTTTACTTACTGAGTGAAGCCAATTTTTAATGTTGGCCAACCCCTCCCGGTTATGAAGAGAGGGTTGTCCTAAAAGAGAGTCATCCCAGAACTTGATTTTTTTCCCATTCCCAGGAATCCAGGTGAGATTGGAGGATATCAGGTTAATGGCTTTCATGCAAAGAGAGAGGATGGGGGATCCTTTCCTGGTTTGGGGGGGCCGTTCCAGGCATCTTTCCTTATGACCAAAGAAGTATTTGGTCCGAAGAGATTTGGAGCTCCAGGTGGTTTTACCACTTATCATTTTCCAGAGAATATTTCCTCCCAAGGCCACATTATGCATGGCCACATCTCTGATTTGCAGCCCTCCTTCCAGCTTTGGAGCTTTGACCTTATCCCAACTGATAAGGTGAATTTTTCTGCCTTCACTTCTTCCCCCTTCCTAGAGGAATTTTCTCAAGAGTTTATCAATGTCTTTCACAATTCCTTTTGGGGCTAGGAGGATGGATGCTTGGTAGATAGGCATGGCAGTAAGAACAGAGTTTATGAGGATAAGCTTCCCTGCTTTGTTTAGCCAATTGGTTCCCCAGGCCATGATCTTGGCCTTAAGCTTGTCCATCATTGGCATCCAAAGGCTGTTTCTTGGGGTTGTTTTAACAAGCGGAACTCCAAGATATTTGATGGAATCCCACGTGGAGGTTCCATCCATTTACAGGACCCTGGATATGTCAAGCATTTCGATAGGAGGGCAGTTCCAGCCGTAAATTTTGCTTTTCCTCAAGTTGATTTCACTGCCAGAAATTTCTTTATAAGCATCCAGCTTACTCTTGAAGGCTCTTGCTGTGGGGAGAAAGGCATGGCCCAAGAGGAGGGTGTCGTCGGCGAACTGAGCGTGATTAATTCTCTTAGCTCTCGGAGAGATCATAAGACCTATCAGCGATCTCTGCTGAAGACTCTTGTCTAGTTGGAAGCTAAGAACCGAAGCTTGAAGGGCGTAGAGCAGAGGGGATAAGGGGCAGCCCTGTCTAATCCCCCTAGTGGCTTGGAAGAAGTCTGCAGGCCTTCCATTAACCAGAGGAGCGATCCAGGGCCCTGAAATGCAAGCTTTGATCCAACAAATCAACTGAGGGTGAAACCCCATCTTGTGCAACACAGCAAAAAGAAAGTTTAGCCGGACTCTATCAAAAGCATTAGCAAGATCCAGTTTGACTATCATACCTTTCTTGTTTCTTTGGCAGCTCGAGTGAATTGCTTCTTGCACCAAGATGATGTTGTCTTGAATATGTCTGCCCTGAATGAAGCCTCCCTGGTTTTCCGGAATGATCTTGGGAAGAATTTTTTTGATTCTGTTTGATATGACTTTAGTGATGATTTTGTATCCAGTATTGTAGAGCGAAATGGGCTGGAATCTGGCGAAGTTTTGAGCCCCTTTCTCTTTGGGAATTAAAACTAGAAAGGATGAGTTGGTGCTCCCACCTATTTTATTGCAATTCTGAGATTTTCTCACCATTTTGACCAGGTCTTTTTGGATAATGTCCCAGTAGGCTATGAAGAATCTGGCCGTGAATCCGTCAGGCTTTGTTAGGATTCATCCCATGAATATCTTTGCTGATCTCTTCAGTAGTTATAGGAACCGTCATCATTCTGTTATCTTCTTCATTAACCAGTGTGGGGACTGCTGAGAGCGGATATTGATCTAGCCTTGGAGGTATCACGTTCTCTTCAGTGTACAGATTTTTAAAGTGCAAGTGCGCTGCCTGCTTTATTTCATCCATTTTATTGAAGGTTTGCCCCTGGAAATGGATCTGACTGATATTATTGTGGTTCTTTATGCACTCAGCTTGTTTGTGGAAGAAAGATGTGTTCTTATCGCCTGCTTGGAGCCAGGTACTACGAGATTTAATTCTCTAGTATTCTTCCTCTCTTCTCAGAGCTTTGTGAAGCTCCTTTTGCAGATTGATCTCAGCGTTCGGCAAATCCAGTGTGGCCGGCGCGTCCTCCATATGAAGCTGATGCTTTTCTAACGCCCTTTGAGCTTTTTTCCTTTCCAGGACGGGGGAAGGTAGAGTCTTTGCCCAAATTTTAAGTTCAGCTTTGAGCCTTCGCAGCTTTTCTTCCCAAATGAAGAAAGGAGAGCCAAAAACATTCTTTTTCCAGGACGCTGAGACCAAATCGTGGAATCCCTCCATTGAGACCCAAAGGGGGCTAAATCGGAATGGGATCGGGCCCATCTTTTCACCTGTGGACAAAGTGAGCGAGATAGGCTTATGGTCCGATGTGCAAGCTTGGAGAATTTCAGAGGAAGCGAAGAGGCCCAGCGTAAGGAAAGAAGAATGAACTAAGAACCGGTCCAGCCGCGCTGAGATGTGCCCTGGTCCCACTCTTTTATTAGACCAGGTGAATTTGCCAGAGGTGGGTTTGATATCATCCAGATCCCAGTCCAGCATGATGTCTTCAACCCATTCTCTTGCCGAATCTCTTACAGGAGAGCCACCTTTCTTTTCCCTAGGGGCGAGAGTGACATTCATATCACCGGCAAGAATAATATTTTTAAGATTATTAGATGCTAGGAAAGAATTCAGCATTTCCCAGCATTCTTTTTTTCCCCCAAGAAGGACCAGGGAATAGATATTAAACAGGCTTACCATATGTCTCGAATCTTTTTGCAACAACTTCGTGAACAGCCAGTGAGTGGTTCTGTATTCATCAAGGAGAGCGAGCGAAGAGGAATTTCAGAAGGTGGCTATCCCTCCCGAAGCTCCCCTAGCGCTTATGGCTTTTCCTTCTCCTTTCTTCCAAAATTTTTTGCTAGCCTGGATGGTCTCAGGCTCCTCCATTTTCGTCTCCTGGATCAAAAGTACATCTGGGGAAGACATTCTTACTAGATCTTTGACTGCTTCTTCTTTGGATTTACTACCCAGCCGTCTACAGTTCCAGGAGACATATTGCATTTAGGAACTAGAGGGGGGGGGGGGGTGTGGCTCCTTTCGAAGCCTTACCTTTCTTTATGGATCTGGTTTCAATCATATCTGGAATGGTTTGCTGAAGTCCTGCTGTAACGTCCCTATAATATTTCTCCTCTCTTTTTTTCCTCTCTGGCTTCCTACCTCTTGGGGCCTTCTCAGGGGTTCCAATTGAGCTGTTGGTCTCAGTAGCCCCCCCATCAGAGTCCACTCCAGTTTCAGTGCCCAGAGAGATGTGTTCCTCATCCGATTTCAAAGGATCTTCTGCTTGATGCGTTCTAGTGATAGGTCTTGGACTTCCTGAGGGGACCGGGGATTGAGAGGCTATATTGATGGGGTCTTTGCCATATTCCTTTGAATGACCTGCAGCTTCTTTTATTGGCTCCTGTGGAGGGCTTGGGTTTGAGGCTAATGGGTGGTTCACCTGCACATTCTTTTTTGGGCCTGCTTTGGTTTTCTTGACCTTTTGCCATCCTTCAGCATCTTCCTTTTCAGCTATTTGGTTCTTTGGGTAGTTTCTATGAAAATGCTCGTGCTCTTGACAAGTTCTGCATTTGAAGGGTAAGTGCTCATAGTCAACTTTCTGGTAATGGGACCAGGATCCGAGAGATATCTTCACGGCCTCCGGGAGACCTGCCTCAAGGTCAACTTCCACACATATTCTGGCACAGTTGTAAATGGATTTATTATCTGCTCTATCAACGAATTTACCTAGTCCATTCCCTATCTTCTGAAGAGATTCATAATTCCAGCAATGGACCGGCAGATTGGGAAACCTAACCCATACAGGCACCTCCTTTAGCAATTCCACCGTGGGGTCGAAATCCGGGGTTCAGCGGTTCAAGTACAGCCCCTGGATACCCATAAAATATGGCCCATTTCTGAATATGAGATCTTTGTCTTCCTTGTTTATAAACTCAAATAGGAAGAATCCACTGCTTAATGGGTAACAAGTGACTCCTTTTTTGAGGTGGGGCTTCCAGTTTCTTTGGATCCAATCATATGTTGTTTTTGCTGAGGGCCATAATCCCATGAACTGGCCTACCAGACCTCTCTCGGAGAGAGCAAGGGCTATTTTAACTGACTGAGTCTCTGGTAAAGCGCTTTCTAGAATTTCTTCAAGCTTTTTAATGAATTTAGGGACTGAAAGGGAGGCCTTGCGCTTTCCTCCACTGGCTATCAGCCTCCTGAAAGCATCCTCATCAGAAATCAGAGGGGGAGGGCCCGTATCCCCACCCCCAGGGGCGGCCATGGCCGAGAAGATGCGCTCCTGAAAACCCTAGCGTGCTCCTCACGCTGCCATTTTCAGGGTGATCTTAAACCAACTTAAATCTATTATGTTAGTTGATCTTTAATATTTGATTTTTTTCATTGCTTTATGACCTGTGAATTTTGGTTGTACTTATGCTACTTAAACAATCATTAAAACAAGACATGTTATACTTTTAGTACCTCAAAACGTGTTCAGTATAATGTCATTTAATGGAAGCATTAAGCATAGAAGATTTGGATGCATGCAAAGAAGGTTTATGGTGTAGGTACTTAAGCGGGGATTTTGTACAACAATCTATACAACAAACTTAATGACAACAGTAGTAGTATGTGTCATAGCCACGTTTTTCAGCACACCTAAGTGGTGGCACACCTGGGCAAGGTGTCACGGTTATGATGGTTCGGCATGGAGTTGCGCTCTCACTTGGCTAAGTTAGCAAGCGCCCACATTCGCCACCGGCACGGAGGTCGGGAATGTGGCGCGCCCCAAGGTTAGCACCCACGTGATGGCACGGGCGCCCCTTGGAAAAGATGACATTGATGATGGGCGCGCGACACCTTTGAGGTGCGCGACCCTTGAGCGTGCGGCTGGGCATGCAAAGTATTGAAGGCATTCGGTAAACAGGCGCGCGACCCTAGCTGTAGGCGCGCGACCCTAGTGTGCGGACGGACATGTGCGGACGGACAGACGTGTGGATGGATGTGCGGATGGACGTGCGGACGGTTGGGCGCTCCGGCAAAAGAGCATTTTGGTAAGCAAAAGCACGGGCGTGCGGACGACGGCAGTTGGGCGACGGGCGCGCGCGCGCGACGGCACGGTTAGCGGCAAACGGCGGTCAAAGAGATGGGCGCTTCGGTCAAAGTAAAGGGGCGCGCGGCACACCAGCAAAGTGTGCGCATGGCACTCTAGAGGCTTCGGCAAGTGGACTCGTGAACGCCTAAGTCAAAGTAACCTTGGTACGGTGACACCTACGAAACGGTTAAGTGGGCCAAGTGTGTTTTGGAGGTTGACTTGATGAACCGGCAAGGGGTGACTTGTGCGGTAAGCAAGATGTCAAGTTGACATGGCAAGACACCTAGAAGGCTATAAGTAAATGAAGTGCAAGTCATTTCAAATCATCCAACAAGTGGGGATCAAGGAGGATCAAGCTGCTGGAAAGTTAAAGGGACAGAACAGAACTACACAGAGGTCTGCGGCATCGTTGAGGAGAGGCAGAGGAGGCTGGGCGTCTTTGGCAAAGAGACAGTCTTTTACATTTTTGTAACTCTTGTATTTTCTGGGTGTAGCAGCCAGGTTGGGCGTGCACTAGGAGCTCTGCCTTGGGCAACTCCGTTTATGTAATACTGTTCCATTTTTATACAAAGTTAAAGGGCTCTGCCAGGTTGGGCAACCCACCTTTATTCTCTGTGTACTGTGTTTTACTTAGTGCTGTGTTTTATTGGTTTTTGGCTAAGTGTTGAATGTGCCGGCAAGGCTAATGGCTAAGTAAACAGTATAACAGCTAAAGGTAAAAAGACATAAAAATCGTTTCCGCAGGGTTAAGGCGTAGTCTACAGGTTATGTACTTGGGCGGGCAAACCCTCAAGGTGTCTTCCTGGCAGTGCCGCACACCACCTTTGGTGAGTCAAGAGCGCTTGCGAAGTGTGGTTGTGATAGTATGCCCTCCTTCAACAGTTATGTGCAACAATAATAAGGGTGTAGGAGCATTCATGGAGGAGAAATATAGAGAAGGCATGAATGTGCACTATCCTCAATGTAGTTCTAGTTTAGAATCTAGATACTTTTTTATTATTAAGAAGTTCAGTGCTATTTCTAAGTTTGTTTTAGTTAGTAGTTGCATGCACAATTAGGCCACTTTACATTTACATTCATTCCGAGATAGATGGGGTATAGATCCATAGAAGAGAGAGATGCATGCATTCATATTTTCACTCTCCTCTAGTGGGTGCACCTACCTAGGAATAGTTCTTTCATGCGAGTTGAGGGAATTAGTCCCAAGGCTAGTAAGATATCTAGTGTTTAGGTTTTTTTTCTAGTTAAGGTGTTGTAGTGCATATGTCCAGATTCATTTGTACCTCCTAGTCTATAAAGGAGAAGGCAGGGGTATAGGTTTTATTCATTTCATTATTTGAGTAGTGGGTGAAGAGAAGAGTTTGAATATGTCTGTGAATTTTCTTTTTTCAATACTATTAAACAATTATCTGCTTTGAGTTTCAAATCTATGTACTCGCTGCTACTTTCTTCAGTTTGATGTGTTTTGGTTTCTAGTAAAATCTGATTGTAGTTTTGATAGAGATTTGAGTTTTCTATTTTCCTAAGTAGGTGTGTTAGATATCAAACTAGGACGGTTTACATGTGCTATGGAATTTCAACAAGATCTATTTTTTAACTTGAAACTAATGTTTCAACTCTCAAAATTTTAGTTGGATCAATTATGTTGCCACTAAAATTTAAGTTTAAACTTGATGCATGAGCATTGTATCCTAGGAAAACTTGTAAATCGAGCCTATAGAAGGCCTAAATATTGTAAGAGGATAAGTTCCTCATGATAAATATCTAAAAGTTCGAATGTCAATGATAGGTTATATAAGTTTTAGTGTATTGCCATGTAATCAAATTATTTTCTAATTTTAGTAGATCGTTGAACATATATAGGAGCTAGTTGTATTGTTGGCATCTTTCTAGTAAAGAAGGGATCATTGGTTTCCGATAGTAATGAAAACATGTGATCGTACAAGTAAACAACAAGGCAACCCCACATGGAGAGCTTTGTAATAAATGGATACATGTGTCAAACTAGGGATTATTAAACCCACAAATTAAAATGCCCTCCATGTCATGATGGTGTGCTCTACAACAAGGTTTTCCTTTGCCAACCATTAGATACTCAAAGATGTGTATTGATCCTTTTTACCATTATAGAGAACTCTGTAAGTTAGGTTCCCAAATTCTTAAAGGGTGCTAGCTCAATGGAAGAGCGCCTGCCTTACAAGCAGGAGGTTGGTGGTTCGATTCCTCCATGCCCTAATGATATTATAATATCGGTTAAAAACAACTAAATTATTAACCAGAAATAAGAGATAAGTGACCAAACAATGAGAGATACGTGACCAAACAAAGTGACCAAACAAAATGACCAAAATTTCTATATAAAATTACTAAAAACGACTAAATTAGTGACCAAAAAATGAGAGATGCAAAACTAGGCATTAAAGATGATGCAACACGTGGTGCTAATGATGAAGCCAAACATGTTGTTGATATGGTAGCAAAATAAGGCACAAAACTAGGCATTAAAAATGATGCAACTCATGGCACTAATGATGAAGCCAAACATGGAGTTGATATGGTAGAAAAATAAGATGTTACTTTGGATGCAAAACATGGCGCTACATAGGAAGCAAAATATGGTGCAACAATAGAAGAAATATTTGGCGACATTTTGGTAGCAAAACACGATGCAAAAAAGGAAGCAAAAATTGGTACAAATTTGGAAGCGAAAATTGGCACATATTTGGAAGTAAAACATGGTGCAAAATGGGATGCTAAAGTGGTAGCAAAAATGGATGCAATATTGGATTCTACTTTGGATGCTAACATGGTGCTATTAAGGATGCAAATATGATGCTAACGGGGATGCAATTTAAGAAGCAAAAGCGGACACTCGCTAAGAAGAAAAATATGACGTTATTTAGGAAGCAAACTTCGACGTTGTTTAGGAAGCAAAGTTGGACGCTGTTAACACCTCTATTTGACCAAGGAGAATGAAACCATGGTGGAGAAAAAATATGTTTTTCGAGCACTTTGGTCAAAGGATATAGTATATGAGTATGATGAAGGTCTAAATGTCGATCAGGTTGCCAAAGATCCTAGGCCGCGAAGATGGAAAGAAGAAAATCAGTGGCTAATGCTCCCTCCACCCTTCAAAACATGCGAGGGGGATAAGAGAAGTTCGAGCCTTTAACCCGCTACACAGATCAAAGGTTGTGAAGTGGTCCCAAGCAGATCCACGGTCCACGATAGATCCGCCTTGTGAAAGCACGTGTCAGTTAAGGGAAGGGAAGCTGGAGGAATCATGAATAATCCACTTGATCCGACGGCCGAAGATCAGAGGCAGAATAGATCGACGGCCATCATGGAGTCCGTGGGGTGAAATCGCACGAGGGATAAGCCCCGAGGCATCCAGCGGAATGGGTATGTGTCGGATAATTGGATGGCCGAGGATCAGCAGTGGAGTGGATCGACGGCTATTACGGATTCCAGAGGTCGAAATTGCACGGCGGATAGCCTTGAATTGACCAGCGGAATTGGGTACGTGGATGATGATCCGAAAGTGCACGATTAAAGACATATCGCATCGACGGCTAGGAGCAATTCCGCTGATCAAACTTGCTTGATGGTTAAAGCGAAGGAGCCCAGCGGAATTCGGTGGGTGCCACATGATCCAACGGTCCGCCTGTAAAGATGTATCAGATCGATGGATGAGGGTGAGTCCGGAACTCAGATTTGCACGATGGTTAAAGTTGAAAGTCTCAGCGGAATGTGGGACGTGGCAATTAATCCAATGATGGAGGATGAAGGCACGTTTCATCTACGGTCATGAGCGATTCCGAGGCGGAGACTTGTGTGGTGTTTATCACCAGGGCGCCCGACAAAAAAGGACACGTGGCGCACGATCCGAGGGCTAGGAGTTTGCGAAGGATCAGATCAACGGTGGGTAATGGATTCGGAGAAGAAAGATACGTGGTGGATAATAAGTGGTAGTTGCGGAAAGTAAATGATCTTCCACGTGGCGAATGATGATAGGCTCCGGGATTAAAAAGGTTATAAAAGCGAAGAGTTGTACTCGATCATTGTTATTTTATTCGCTCGGGACCAGTGAAAAGGACCGGCCTGTCTGGAAGCTTCCATCTGTCAGTTTTTGGGTCCTATTCAGCAAGTGCAGACACGCTTCGAGCACGTGTCGCCACGGTAAACCAAGTAACACTGAAGCCCAGTAATTCTGTAATTCTTCCTACAAGTTACCAGTGTGAAATTCAGTAATGGACCAGAGAAAAGAGGTTCAGGTGTCGGGTCAAGTTGTTGACGATGGGGAAGAGTTCCTAGTTGATAGAGATAGGAATGTCTGTGACCCCTTCCTCTCTATGGGGAGCGTGTCTGATAGTAAAGAAAGGTTGTGGTATCACCACTCGCAGGGGAACGATGTGCTGAATGTGTGCAGGTCTTTCCTGTACTATTTCGCCATTGAGCAAACCCTCCACTTTCCAGAATTCGCAGAATGGTGTGCCTCAAATTATTCTCCATCTCAAAGAGTTATTGTCAGTCGGTCTGCGTCCAAAGTATTATGTAGAGTCGACGTTGTGGTCATTCGAGAAGTCCTTAGTTTGCGGAAAATTATCCAGACAGTCGTGAAGTTATAAATGAGTCAATCCTGGTCGAGTTGTATAAGAAGTCCGAAGCCGAAACCTGCTGTAAGTTCTTCTCAAGCTTGTTAAAAGATGGTCAGTCTGTAGATGGCGTATCCATACCCTACCCTGTGCATATGTTCAAGAGTGAAGTTCAATTGGTCATTTCTTTGGTATGTCAAGTACTAGGTCTAGATGAGGATTGTCATGTGGGCGAGGTCATTCTTGGATTTTTGTTGAGAATGAATTCCTCTGTTTCTGAGTCCCAGTCAACCTCGGTTTTTAGTTTAGACGAATACCTGGCTGAGTCAATTCACCTTCAGCTAAGCGAGTTCCCCAAGGTCCGGTTTTTCAGGTTCCAGACTTATTTGCTTAACATGCTACTGTGTTCTAATGTCTCAGAGTTGAAGTTCCTGAGTACCCTATGTTCCTCTGATTTACCCAATCAAATCAGCATGATCGAATTTGCCAATTCGATCATGTCTGAGATATACAAAATGCTGTTCGATGAAGAATTACCCCGGGTCCCAGATGAGATGAGAAGCTTGATGCAGTCTTCGCCAGAAGAGCGGGTTGGAGATTGGTTTTTGTACAGAGATCATACCGTGTTGAGAATATACGGCTTCAAAGGTAAGCCTTATAGGCTACCTTCCTTCTTGACCCCTAGAATATTTGCATTGGAGTTCATGCGACAGAGGTTGTTGTCCGAAGAAGAACATTTTTGTGCCTTCAAGAAATCTTCGAACATCAAATTTTCGGTTAAGGTAGGCACCTTCATTTTTAAAAGCAAGGGTGCCTTGGTCTTTATTGAAAATTTGTTGGAAAATATGGAGTTCATTAAAGAATCAAGTGTGAATTATGACCCCCACCAAGTAATTTCATTGAGAAAACAAGCTAACAGGAATAAACCCTTTGAGCATCAAGCTGTTGAGGGGTTAGCTGAGATGGCTAATTTACTGCAGTTTACTGATGAGACGAAGTCCGATGAGGAGACACATCCTGCACCTGGTACAGCAACCCAAATCTCTGGAGGTGTCAGTGGTGCAGTCAAGAGGAGTTTGTCCGATGCTGACAGTATGGAAATAGATGACGAGGCTTCCCGTAAAAAGGCAAAGCTACTCGAGGGTAGCGAGATCGTAGATGATGAGGTTTTGGGTGTGTTCAAAAAAGTTTCCCTAGTCCCCAGGAAGACAGTACAGATAAGCCAAGTTTCTTTTAAAAGTTCAGAAGGTGATGTAGATAGCCCAGAATCCAGTCCCTTGTTTCAGTCTAAAGAAGAGCTCAAGAGCAGCTACATGGAAAAGAGAAAGCAGTCCCTGGAAGAAACGAGAAGTCTGCTACCGAGGGTAAGAAACTTGTGCAGTTCCAAAACGTCTCTAGTTTCGGCTAGGGATGCTGAGAAAAAAACTTTTAAGATGGCCATAGTGAATGATAAAAGGATGTCTGAAATAGAAGTCAGGCTGGACAAAATCAGCACCCCTGACAAAATTCAGCTGCATAAACAAACAAGCGACATCCTCTACTCAGATTTATTGCAGGCCATGGTGAGGATAAACAAATTATAGGTGTTGGTAGACAAATTGGAAGTCCAGTTAAAGCATGAGAAAGTGGAAAATAAGGCAAATGTTATTCAGGTAAGAAAACTACAAGCAGACCTTGCTAGCTCAGACAATAACCAGGCTGTCAAAAAGTTGCTAGAAGAGAAAGATAACGCACTCCAGGTTTTGAAGAAGAGGTTGAAGATGCCAGGCTCAGAACATGTCCAATCAGCTGAATTGCTAGCCCTCCAGGAGGAGAAAGATAAAGTCCATCAGGAGATGATGGAATACAAGGGAAAAGCTGGAGAGCTCCAAGAGGAAAAGAATAGGTGGGAAGCTGAAAGGGAGAAGCTGCTATCCCAAATCTCCGTGTTGAAGAAAGATCAGACTGAAGAAAAGGAGATAATGGAGGAGCTTATGATCCAAACCCCTACCGGTGATGACCTATCTATTGTAAACATCCAGAAGCCAATAGCTGATTTTTCTGCAGATGACCTGTTGGTGTCCATGTCTCAATTGAGTTTGGAGGAAGCAATTAAGGAATTGAAAACTGAGAATGAAAAGATGAAGGCCGAATTAACTAAGGCAAATGAAAACAAAAAGCAGATCTTGTAAGAGAAGCACCAATTACGGAAAAAGATTGATGAATTGAAAGAAAAATGCATCAGGAAAGGCCCTCTTCAGGGGGCGAAACATATTATCTGGGATAGCTTGACCATAGAAATCACCAAATTCTGTCATTACTTGAGTTTTATTGATGATTTGTGTACAGTGACAGAGTTGGCCCAACAAAGACTGCAACTGATAAATGAACACATGGCAAGAAGGCCCCTCACTACAGCTCAAAATTCATTAAATTTTCTGAATTCCCTGACACACCAAAAGCTGCACGACATAGGCATAAAGGACAGAATCTCAATAGTGCTATCGGCGAAGAAGATTATCAACAAACACCATTTAATGAAGATTGTCCTGGATAAGTCAGAAGAATTGCGGGCGCAGGTAAATAAGTTCAGACAGGAGTTCAAAGAGCTGTTTGAAGAGGGATTACCGTGCTTCTGGGATGAAGCAGGCAAGATACTCCCGCCTGAACATTATCACCACCTACTTGTCCGGGGTCGCATGGAACACGTGAAATTTAACAGCTTGGAGAAGATCCTGACAGGACAAACCATCATAGACATGTTAGCAGAAGATTTTGAAATCCTGCAGAAGTTCGTCGTTATCAGAGCCAGATTGCCCAAGAAATCTTACGAAGCATATATGGAGCTCGAGGTAGCTATTCGGGAGATGTTGGAGAGTGACACCCCAAGTTCGGAGCAATGGAAAGCTGTAGAGCGGTTTGGGAAAACAAGGTATATTCTTCCCTCCTAAGAACAGGTGTCAGGTGCTGAAGAGCTGATGGGAAAAAGATGTGGAGCTGTTAGGGCAAAGATTCGGAGCTGATTGGGCAAAAGACGTGGAGCTGTTAGAGCAAAGAATCGGAGCTGATGGGGCAAAGTTTGTTATCTAGCTGATTTGTACTTAGTGGTCTGTTAGGAATGGAGCTGTAACAACTTCCTAGTGGTGTAGGAAATTCAGTTGCAAACTCTAATTTACGCCGACCATTCTGTTATTGATCTGCTAGAGGCAGACTTATTGTTTAATCTATATATTTGTATCTTTTTATGAGATGGGGGTTGGAACCCATCGAATGAAGTGATTTGTGGAGAACATATTTGTCTTATTTTTTGAATACCAAAATGAATGCATGAGAGTTCTTTTTCAGAGATTCATGTATCATTGACGTTGCAGTTCGTGCTTTCTTTCTTTGTGTGATTGTAATTTTTCCTGTGTAACATTCCGTTCTGTTTTTCTTTCGTATCTGGAACATAGTGTTTGATGATTAGAATTCATATACTTATGCTCTATTCATCGTTTCAGGTACTATATGATTTTTATTCTGCTAAAGTTGATATGGAATTTGTCTTAGATGCTCTGTATTGATGGGCTGTTCCCTCGTCTCTTCTATTTCACCTTGACAAATGAAATGACTGCAATTATGTGATTAACTTGCCTTTGAAAAATCCTGTGTATGCATTTTGGGGATCTTTTTATATGTATATGACTCCGTTGCCCAATGGATATGTGATTGTTTCAACCAAATAAATAAACCTTTAAATATTATTACCATTTAGTCTTGCAAAGTTATAAAGTTCATATTGAGAGATCCCTCTCTGGAAGAGAATACCAATATCTCTCCTAAAGTGGTTTTGCTGTTACCTCGGGGTGTACCTTTTCACAACCTGGGTACATTCTGAGTGATAACAAACTGGCGCCGTTGCCGGGGATGAAAGTGCATATCTTCCCCGGGAGAACAACAAAGATCGAGAGAGATTTCTGTGGGCAAACAGGAATTTCAAAAAGAAAAGAAGGTTGTGTATTTTCCCTAGCGACTTCACTATGAAATTGCTTCAGAGTTCAAGAACAGCATTCTAGCTTCCAGAAGACACACCCGAGGTAACTCTGATACCGAAATTTTGAAGAGTTTTGAGAATCCAGAAAAATTGTTTAAAAGAAGGAATAAAGAGAAGATAGATTTTCCTTTGTTCGGCCCATCATCACCACCACAGTCTCATATTAATCCCGCATGGGAAACGAATACTGCGCAGACACCATTGAGAACTAAATCTGAACCCAACCTAAAAAATGCTGAGTCCGATCCTTGTAGGTTGAGAGCCGGGTCTGAATCCGATCTCAAAAATATTAAGCCCAATCCTGGTGAGCTAGAGTCCTATCTGTTAGATTCCCTCTGGAAAGACTTACGACAAACCTCTAAAGCTGAAACAACCACCTCTGAGCATTCTCAAAGTACTGTAGCCCCTGTGAACCCACCCAGACCAATGGCTGCTAGATTTGCCCCTTTGCGTCTCCCTGCTGCGTTGCACGACCTCCCCCAAAATTATTCTCAGAGAATATCTTTGTTTGATGGGGAAGGGGATATAACCACAAAACAACATGTTGCCAAGTTTGAAGACTTCATTGACTTGGAGGAAGTAGACTATCCTGATGTCAAAATGCGGTTATTCGCCCAAAGTTTGTCTGGGGAGGCAAAAAAATG